>JASANN010000008.1:0-29123 GCA_031762395.1 Calameuta pygmaea | reverse complement strand
CCCCCCCCCCCCCCCCCCCCCCCCCCCCCAGTCAGTAGTCTACTCAGGGATACGGATACTGGGGCACCAGGCTGGTTAAAGCAGTTTGAAATGTCTGAATTCGGAGAATGCGAAGGAGGATAGTATAGTATAGTATAGGTTAGGTTGGGTTAGGTTAGGTGGCATTCCATTAGCCATTGTAATGTTACCCGTAGTATTGTATATTTATATGTATATGTCTCATTGTGTATCTCGAAAATTCAACAGTCTGTGCATCCTACGCGTACATATATATACATACATTCAAATTGTACATAAGCAATCCAGTTAGGAAATTTAAAAATCGCTCCGATACAGTCGAAGGTCTGAATGTCCTGAGCATTTGTCACTCTATGACGTCAATCCCCGGAGAAGATGCTCGGGAAGAGCCCCAGTGACTTTTTCCTGGGGGAAAATCTTTCTCCGCCAGGTACATAAGAATAGAGGAAGAAGATCTGTCTGAAAATAAATTCTTGTGTATATATGTATATATGGTCTGCTATAGCTAGTGCTCGTAGCGTAAATTCACTATATAGATATACATACCTGTATGTATCCATGACGTGTAGATTCTCTAGGGAGCAGGGGGGGGGGGTGTATTTCAGTATGTATAGTCAAAGGATCTCCCGTTAGAATCTAAGGATACAGAATGTCCAGGGGGTGGAGAGGTGCGGACTCAGTTCGACGTTTATCGTGAGAATGCTATTGACAGGTTAGCATGGGCCTGCTGGGGATGCTGAGAAAAAAAAGATAAGGACAATGTCTTCGTAGGAAAACTAGGGAATGACAGAGGTAGGTATGGGGTGATAAAAGAAAATAGTACTAAGGGACGTTCGGATGAAATTTTCCATGTAAATCTAGCTCTACGTAGTCTTCTTCTGGATTACGTAAGACTCCTACCAAACCCACAGAATCTTATTCCGGATCCGACTTTCCCATATTACAATGACTTCCTGTTCCAGTTATTCCCTCCGTTATCGTACGGATGCGTCAAGCTGACCTGGGAACACGGAATGAATACAAGATGTCTGCGACGCTCTGTGACGTCACTGGGCTCTCGAAAAGTCCAGCCGATAATCGACCGGGCGAGTTTGGAATTCGTGCCAATGTGACTCGTTTAGCATGGGACGACGTTGCTTTTGGATTACGTATGGAATACAAAGGGCGGATTGAGGATGCAAAGTTACTGAATATGGATTAGGGTTTAGGTTCGTAGACATTTTTGAAGGTTTTTCTTTTTTACAAAAATATCTAATAATCGCACTTGCTTCGGTAATTTGACTTGGAATGGATCTTTACGTGGAAGTTTAAATATGATGGGGAGTTCGGCTGCTTATGGGTTATTTAGATTCGGTGCGATTTCGCCTTTGTTTCGTCATGGTTGGGCTAGGTCAGTCGCTTCTTCATGTTACCTAACCTAACCTAACCTTCGACCCCGCAATACACGTACTGAACTTTCAATGGTGGATTCCAGTAACGAGGAGCCTTCCTTCTCATTTCCCTGGATATAACCTCTGACCCCCCTTACTTTCTTCTCCTCCCCCTATTACAATGTACGACCTACGACCTCCAAACTACCACAACCCTCGGCTTTTCTGCTGACTCATATACCGTCTAAAGGGTTCCGAGCAATTTACTCTTTTAACCCCTTTCGAGAACTTCTACGTGGTTTTGTCGACGTTACGTAATATACGTAAACCTTATACACTTCCATTCGTAACGGTACCACGTGGTGTATATATAGAAACTTCAAGCACGTGCTCGAAGAATTCCCTGTATATGGTCCAGTGACAGTTATCAAGGTTTAAAATTTTTGGCTGCGACGGTACTTGCGGGCGAATAAGTTTCTTAACCTAAGGGGCCGGTAAAATGTGGGTGAAGGAATATTTTGAAAATTGATATTACGCGAGGATAAAATGAGAGTAAGGGTGGGGTTAAGTTTTTAATCGATGGAAACGATGACGTCGGCGGGCAAGTAAAAAGACAAAAATTCGTAAAGTGGTATGACGTTGCTGTTTTCCTAGGTAAGAAATTAAGGGTGAAAAATATTTTTATTTCCTCCTTCCTCCCTTACAATTTGCCGTATACCGGCGAGATAGGATCTTTTTGGAATTTCCGGAAATTCTACCAAGTTAAGATCTTAGATATACGTGTCTTGCTCGTGAACGTGGTATGGAAAAGATTGTGGAAAAAAAAATGAAAAATGGAAACTAGAACCGAAGTGTTATTGTATTTCTCAATGGTAGCAATCGTAGGTAAATTGTCGTCCACGTAGGGGCTGAGAAAAAAAAATTGTCAAGGGAGTAATGGGTCGGGTTGTAAAACGAAATCCTCCTAATCAACGGAACGTGGCCTTGCTGCCAGTGATGCCAATTGCTGCCAGTGATGTCAATTGCTATGGAATTTTTCCCTGGAAAAACTCCGTTAATTCCTTAATTGAAGTCGGTTCGGCTGTAACAAATTTTTCGCGGGAAATTCAAATTCCCTTTCGTTTTGGTAGACTATCGTTCGATAAAGGAAGCCTGTGGTCAATTCGGTAAAATTTCTTTGGCATTCGATACACGTTATTTTTATGGAACACAGGAAGTGACGTAGGTACTCCTCACGGTCGAGTATTCCTTAACGAATCATATAAAAATTTCTTTCGAATTGCGCAGTAGACTTTCCTAACCCAACCTGTACTCGCAATCAGTATTACTGTTGATTACGTCTTTGGAATATGTTTGATCGATTAACATTACGTTTGTATACTTATGGACGCATACGTCATGTATGTCGATAGGCTGGGTGGGGTCAAGATTTGTTCAATATAGGATTGTATATGAATATATGTATACACATATACATAACGCGTGGATAGATTTATCTGTTTGTTTTCTGTTTTTTCTAGTTCTTCTTATCAATTTCGTAACGATACGTCAGGCGGAAAGAACAGTAATAGTAGAATCTAATCTCGTGTTACAATTTGTTTATTCGCTTTCCGCGTGTTTTTTTACTCCGCTCTCACTGCGTAGAACCGAATACAAATTTGCAAAGTATAATGTGGCGACACGTGCGAAAAAATAGATCGCAAGTGTGGCGCGTCCTGTTTTTCCATTGAATCGACTCGCCGATTGGCTGATCTTAGAGAAACGTCGCGTTCCGATTGGTCGTTCGTCTGACGGGCCTTTTCGGACAAGTAAACAGACACATGTCATCGCACGTGGTGCTGAATCTGATCAGAGTGCGTCATTGGTCAGGGTTATGGACTCGTGAAAATGACGTGGTACACTCTGCCACATAAACATTTCATTGACGCGATAAAAGTTCGAAGAAAATAATAATGTATTTTTGACTTATTAAAAAAGACATTTTTATTTTCTAAAAAAAATTTTTGCTGATTTTTTTCTCAAAATACTTTTCTCCTGCGTGTATAGGTATACTGCTATACGATTGAACGTTCTGGGAAACATGCTGGTTTACTGTACAATCAACGGTATAAATTAATGTCTCTTTGCGGGTAGAAACTGTCGCCCGACAGTCGTAGATAAAGTTCGGTTCACAGCAGTGGGCACGTACAGTTTCCAATATCTTATCAATAACGAGCCGAATGTGCATCTGACAGTAGGAACGAATGTTCAGTGGGTTAGGGTCGATTCAATATCAAGGAAATATGTAGTGCGAGAGAGTAAGCGATAGGAACAGTAGAGAGAAGGAGAGAGAAGGTACGAGAGAGTATGAACGGTCCTTTATTTCATAGGAAGGAAACCGAGGAATGGAGGAAGGAAGAGTCCCGAGGAAATTGGTAGCAGCTGGTCGAATGATTCATCGAAACTTAGTCTACCCCAAGTATATATATATATATATATATATATATTATATATGATGTATATAACCCTAGTAGGCATAAAACATCATATAACATTGATAATATATAGTTATATAATGCTCCTAGTAAAAGTTTTCTATGTCAATATACACACATATATATATAAGTTTCTTCACGAGAATCGCGTTGTGCGTATTTAACGTTGACGTTAAGTTTTCTTTTTCTTACGTCGCAAGCGCTTTGTAAATACGACATCGGTTGGATAAAGAATGTAGCCCAGTCCCTGGGGATTCGAATAGCCAATCAGCGATAGGATACATAGGCAATGTCCTATCGGTAATAAGATCCCATGAGAATGTACGGAGGCGCGTCTTTTTCTATGTCTCTCTGGCTGTCTGCGATCGCACAGTATAGAGATACGGGTATCCCGCGCACGAACGAGCAGCCAATCGGATCGCTCGACTCGACGGAAAGGACCAATCGTTGAGGTTCTTTACTTCGGAGCCGTATCCCCACTCCTGGCTCTCGTTTATCGTCGGCACGCTTGTCAGCTTTCGCGACTCCTCACTAGCGTGCTGGATGCGCACCAGGTCGGTAGCTTCTCCACGTTCTCTCGTCGCTCGCGTTAAGAAACGCCAGCACCTGACTGTACCTGTCTATATCTACGGAGTTACTGCAGGAACTATCGACTGTGATTGTTCTCTCTCTCTCTTGGCTTCTGTCGTTCGTCCTTCACGTGCACTACTCGCGCGAGACAGCAGGTACGTGTCTTATGTGTAAACGCAGGGACCTCGTCGTGCTTTATGGTACAGTTAAATTAATCTATAGTCGTATTATGTATATTTTATGACTGCACAGTCTAGTGTATACAGTCTACAGTGTGTGCTATTTAAACGGAAATTCACGGTCAAGGCGAAATCCCCTTGACGTCTTTTTCGAGCTCTCCAACGATATATTAAGTCTGTCCTGGAGGATTCGCTAACGAATTCTCACTGAAATTCTCTTCCCACCTGAATTCCACAATGGTGTCCTTGAACACGTATATCTATATATATCTATCCACTAAGAAGCTCTCGAGGGATTTTCACATGGGAGAGAGACGTTAGAAAAATTCGTGTCGCAAATTTTTACGAATCTCTGTTTTTCTCTTTATATAAAAATTCCCCCCCCCCCCCCCCCCTTACTCGGAGATAAAAACTTTTGCGAGACGACAAACCCTACGTTCGAAACGGCTTTTCATAAAAGATTCATAAGAGAATCCGGTCGTCGTTTCACGTGCGTCGCGTCAGGTGTGGGAGGTTTCGTCGTACGTGTAAAGAGATGAAATAACGAGATGAGAATCTTCGGGGATTTCAGCGTCCGCGGATACAGGGATGCTGGATGATTTTGTGCGGCTAAAAAATATAATCGTGTCAGGTTTGAAGAGTTTAAAAATTTTTAACGTTATCGTTCGCCACTCGTTTCAGACGGATTTCTTTTTTGGAAAATTTTTCAATGTTCCCCGTTAAGCATCAGAAATTACCAGAAGGTCCATGCGACGGAGGCTGCGTATATCTATATGACATCTGTACCCTTGTATCAGGTCCGGAGAATACAGAGTTTTAGTTACGGGTCGCGAAGGTACAATCGATTCGTGTAAATGGTCGTAAGGTCTCGTTTCGCAAGTTCAACGAGTTTCTCTCCGAGTTTGGATTTTTTTTTTCCTATAAAGCCCGGAATTCATTTGGCAAATAAATAAAGTTTGCACTAAAAAATATTTTTGCACCAGATTATCCTCGACGCACCCAGTGTAGAAGTTTTGCTTCTGGACATTCGTCCCACCATAAATAGCGAATTAATTTTATGTCGAGAAATTCCGCGATTTTTTACCGTTCTCCTACGTCTCAACCGTTATTGCGAATAGTCCGAACTTCCCGAAAATACTGGAGTGCGAATTCCACGAGCATTGCCAGAGGAAATGAATAACGAGACGCAGCCGACTCACCCCGAGCCAGCCCGGTTAATTCGGAATTTCCCTCGAAGAAGTAATACCGGTAGCGTTGATACTGGCATTTAGGTATCCTAACCTTAATACCGATAGCAGATAGTGCGAAAATTTGCGTAAGACTTTGCAAAAATTCGTCAGGATGACAAATCCCGGGTCTCTCAAATATTCTAAAGATTCGCCTACGGTTACGTGTTAAGCTAGGTGAGTCACTGGGAAGTTTACGTAAACAAAAGGGAGTCGTAAGAGGCGACTGAATTAAGCGTCGTTACGCCGACGTCGGGACGCCTTATAAAAATTTTTGTATCGAACAACAAATTCTCCAATGGATAGAAAATAGCTCGAGGTGGCGAAATGCACGTGCGAACTTCGTCTTCCTTGATCTTTATATACATATATATAGTATAGTCAATAAGATGTCAGTCGAATGATAGTAGACAGATTTCCCTCGGGCTCCCCTCTAAAGGTGTCCTGATATCGCGTTATCGCCAAAAAAGTCCTATAATAATATTTAACGCGCGACCATCGATCTAGCCTAAGAAGGCATTTTCACAATTTTAGGGGAATTTTGAATTTGAAAAAAAAATTTTTTCCATCGTTTAGTCAGGTTGTCATAGACTTCTTTGCGTTGGGAGTGATACGGATATCGGTCAATCAATTTATTTAGGTTTTTTTTCCAAATTCTACAAGGTAATGCCTGAATTGTAGTACAGGTGGCAGGGCCTAATTTAACATACCCGGTGATCCGTTACAATTAGATTAGCCGGTAAGGACTTGCGCAGGGTTGACCAGCCGAAATTGATATATTACGAGGAAAGAGCAAGTTACGGTGTCATGGCCGGGTTCACCCGAAGGTAATTGTCGAAGAATCTACCTTGGCTATTTGCCCGACTTTCCCATTCTCCCCTGGGGAACCTTTTTCGGATTCCCACCCAGGCCGGATGTGGTCGTGCGCGATTTACCGGAAGTCCCTTGGGGACCTTTCGAATTTACGTTATGACGGTCCTTTGCTCGATTTTTCGACGATCCTTCACTCGTCTGCGCATGCGCGTTACTTATTCTTTTTTTTCTCACAACCCCTTTCGATCTCCATGACTTTTCCTCATGGTTTGGACTCCGTTCCGTTTTGAGTGACTTTTCGAACGCAAGTGTGGAGGTATGAGATGCATATTTACAAGTTCACTCAGCCGAATGACGCAAGTGTCCGGTTTTCAAATTGCCGGCGGCGACTCGTCGCTCGACTTAAGACACGTGGAAATTCACCGGAATGGATTATTGTCCTTTGATACTCAAAGACCATTAACGAAACTACGATCTTTAACCGGCTTAATATCTATATACCGGGTGTCGTTCTCGTTCAACAGTGCCTGTATTTCGAAAAATCGTCTTATCACGCAGATCTTACATTGTTTTTTAATCAATTCTTCGTGAATATTTATCACACGCTTGTCGTCCGCTTTTGAACATTTTCACCGACTCTACCGTCTTTTAATTCTTAACCAAATCCTCAATTATACCAGAACTTTCTTAAGAAACCCCTCGATCCCCCTTAAACGCCCCCAATCCTCCTTACCACCCCCCTAAAGCCCCCTTAAAATCCCTCGACCGAAGGTCATTCCGGCTGAAACCCTCGGTACTAATCCTTGGCGTTCTCAAATTTTTCAGGCTACAGTATACATATACAGTGTACAGAGTATCGTTGAGCCGAGTCGATGAATTTATTTGTATTTAATTTCACTGCCCACCAAGCTTGCCAATAAATTCTTAATAACACGAACTACCTTGTTTACTCATTATAATTAAACACCCACGTAATAACGTTCATAACTGTTTGCCTAAAATTACGTAGCTATTTCTGCGCCTTATCTATTCCCACGTTTTAAGTTTATCAAATTTTCGTCAATTACCACTCAACTAGCAGCGTGTTGCCATTTCCGGTATTATTAACCATTGCTTTGTCACCAACTAGCAGGGGGGGGGGGGGGGGCGGAGGGATAACGAAACGAAGCGCTAGATGATAGGGGGTCGGGATGGTTACGCGATCAAGTACCCACCTGACGGATTATCAGAAAATCGAGACTCGATCAGGGATCAATTAATCGATGATGGACGTGCGAGGTTATCGGATTCGCTTGATTTATGGAGCTAAGGGAGGATGGGGAACGCTTATCGTCTCTTGGAAATGTGTCAACGAATGACAATGTATATAGGTGGGTACGCGTGACTTTGTTTGATTAACGAACCGGTAGTGATAAGCAGCTCGGTAGGTGATTGTGCGTTACGTATAAAACTTAAAAAAACGTTAACAATACGATTTAATGAAAAAGCCTGCAGAGTATATTAACCTTGGAATAATATACGCTTGAAATAATAATTTTCATCACCCTGTATAATTGTACAGCGAGCAGTGACACTTCCGTTTGTATTAACGATCGGTAATAAAATATTGACTCTGCAATTTGTCACGTGTTACAGGCCTACCGCGAAATTGCAATACATCACGAAATTTTACTACAGAATACAATTACGCGTGTGTTATTAAAAATATAAAGCATTACGTATCTTACCGGCTGTTACACAATGAACTGCACGAAATGTCCTGTCGTTGACTTGTAACGTCCCTGTAAATAGAGAATAGCCGCTTGTTAAGGGTAACCGTTCTCCTATAGGCTGTTCTCTTTAGCTGGCGGCGGCATAACGATCGCTCGTAATTCTGCAATCCAGAACGAGGATCGAGTAAAATTATGGTGGGCAGCAGGTATGACGTAATAAGGAGAGAACGGTGGGGGTTGATCACAGAGAAGGCGGGAAAATTTGAAAATCACGTTAATATACGGCGGCGAGCGTCGGACGTATTTCTGCGCATGCGCGTTAACCGCTTTTCACGATCTTGTCTAATGGCCGACGTATTGCTCGTTAAAAAGACACCACCTCCCCTTGGGGCTTATCGGCTTTACTGAGATTGGTTAGGCCTGACGTGACGTTTGTTATATTTGTATTTCTATGACCGAGGAGCTGTGTGTACGCGTTACGCTACTTTGTCACGGATCGTTATTGCTCTGGGTTAATTCGTTAGGATTATTGGATACGTTAACGAGCCGCTTCTTGTTTACCTTTTTAATCTTTACTGTTGGCTCAGCCTGCTTGTGCTGTGGGTGTGGGTGTATATCTGTATAGTGTATTGAGAATTATTTTGGCTGATTTTCGTACGACCTGGGTTTCTCATGTATCGGGCTTTGCTGGTTCATTCGTAGTCTCAATGGATGACTTTGTCGGCACTCGGTCTTTCGCTGTGTACGGTCAACGGACGTCGAGACGCTCTTAGGAGCGTCCAATATGGCCGCGTATCGAGCGAAACTAGCATTTACTACTTGGACGGTTCTGCTGTCTCGCACGTAATGCGAGTTTCGTGTCCGACAGACACGACGCTGTCTTCTCTCTCTCTCTCTCTCTCTCTCTCTATCGCGCGGTCTATTTTCTGTCTGTCCTCTTTGCCACCTCCAAGTCTACCTTTCAGATACGCAATTGCTAACGGTCGCTGACAATCGGCTGTATCAGCGACAGCGGCACTCGGTCGTCCGTTAAGGATTTACCATTAGCTTTATTACACGTCGCTCAGTATTTTTGTATCCCTTATTGTAATTACGCTGGGGAAAAAAAAAAGGATTTTTGATCACGCAGAGACATTTGGAAATATCGAATGAACCAGATGGTGGAGAGGGGGAGGGGGAGGGGGAATAACGAAAATTCTATAGAGGTGGAACATACCAATTTAGTGAATGACTGAAAAAAAGGGGGAGAAAAAATCACTAGACTTTTTTTTATCTCATTTCCATTCGTCCAAACTCGAAAGGGAAAAACGGATAAAACTATATATGTATAGTCACCAAGAGGGAATTCAGTTTCTCCGATATGCTTTCCCGAGAAAATTGAACGGACCAAGCCAGCCAACCAAAACTCGTGTCGCACGAAAGCACGGGTGAAAGTTTCAATGTCCTTAGAAAAAAAATTTTTTTGCACCTTGATCTTTCAGCTCCCGAATCGAATCAGTCGCTTTGGTGAAAAAGATTTTTCTCTAATTAGTCGAGAATTTTTTCATCTCCGTGTAGATTTACTCTCCACCTTCTCTTTCCCCTGCCCGATCCTTCCTCGTATCCACAATCCTTTATCTCTCTCCTTTCCTCAATTTCACCATACAACAAGGGGCCACCGAAATCATTCCAGAATCAAGCGAAGTACAGTCCGTCATAAAAAACTCATTCTTTACGTATTTACCAAAAGTTCTGTCCACGCGATTACGTACGTTTTCAACTGGCGGCAGCACCGCACAGTCGGATCCTCCATTAGATTGATTGCCGAGCGATTTACCATCCCTGATATTTACCACTTGGACTGATTAAGCAGCTGCAACCGATAGCTCGTATTTCTATACTGTAGTGCCTATACGTCGCTGCTTCCTCGTGTCAGGCTATGTATTATAAAGGACTGTACGATAGTACACGCTATATGGTATAGTATATGTACTTAGATACGTAGGTATACATATATATATGTATGCATATCTCACTACACGTAAGAGACACGTATGTATGTGGAAGGAGAGGAAAATGAAGCTACGAAAAAAAAAAATATTTATCCTTTCGTCAAAGGGTTGTAAGTCTTCTTGGTGGCTCATTAGTGTAATGGTTTACCAATATCGTGATACATCCCTGTCTGACGTATAACGTCCGTCTCTACTTATTTGTAAGTCAAGACGAGAAGCTGTTGCTCTCTTTCATTTTTCTGTCTCGCCTTTTCTTTACGTATCGCATATATCTTTCTCTCTCTTTCTCTCTCTCTTTGACTTCCTACTTCCTAACCATAAAATCTTTAAAGTGTCTGTACGGTGACTAAAATGATTTCTCTCTTTGCCGAGAGAGTCTGACAAAGAACGATCTTCTCCACTGGTATTCAGGCTATCGGAGGCCTCCGTCCTGCCTATGTCGTCCTTAACGTCCGTTAAGCAAAGAGGTCTGGGCTCGGCGTCGATCCGTGAATTAATAAAGCTCGAAGAAAACTCGTAAAGGTTAATGAGCCTCTCTGGGGCTGGCAAAAGGTATTTTTTATTAATCTTAGACTAGTCTCTGTATATAATATGTATATATATATATAGTAGTTGATATAGACCGAATAACAAATAGAGAGACAATTTTTGACAATCGATCGAAGGTCTATCTATAAATTGGTTCTATCGCGTAGAACCTTTGATATGGCTTATCTTAGTGGAATACAGATATTTGGTTATACGCGACTTTTTTTTTTGGAGTTTTCGACCAGTGGGTTAGTTTGGATTTCCTATAGATAATAATTATCGATTTAATCGACGACGTTTCGTTATTCATTGGGTGGATGTGATTAAGTCTCCATTCCGGAGACTCGAACGATAATGACTACCATCCTCTGGACAAATAATATTCCGGCCCGGTTTCTAACGATCTAATTTACTGGGACAATTCGCCCGGCGACGACAATCCTATCTCCGCTTGCACGAATGCGGTCGCTCCGCGTCTTCTCGATTATCGCTTGTCGTCCATCGTCTTTGTGAATTCACCTTACTCTTCCTTTATCATTATATACGTGCATATATATATATATATATATATATTCTGCCATTACGTTTATTCTGTTGTACCATTTTATCATTATTTTTTTTTCTTTTACCCACTTCTGTCTCTTTTGTACAAAAATTGGACAAATTCTCTCGTGTTATATACGATAGTCAGACACTCAATTAAATTTCGTATACACTCATATATATATATATATATTTTTTTATATGTAATTTAATCCAGCTGATTTTACTGAGAAATTGTAAGTCTGACGAAAGTATCGCTACCCTATCTACACTCGATTCAACCAGAGATACAGTATCCAATTGAAAAGTCGCTCTTCGGTCTGACCCAGTAGGTACGTATCTACTCGACTATCCGGCTTCTCCTATTTTACTTCTGAGTCAGCCGAGTTCCTTCAGGAGGTTTGGCTTTGGTACGGGGAGGCAGAGGGGGGTGGATTCTGAGTAACGAAATTTCTTTTAGGTCCTTAACAAAGTTTTCTCTGGATACTGAAAAGCTTTTCGTATAATTTTTCATCGAGCAGGAAATCTTCGGGTCCTGCCGAATTCAGTCCGATGCTTTCTCCTCTCTGCGATCCTATATATTGTCTCTGTCTCTCTCTCTCGCTATATATATATATATATATATATGGTAAATGCCGTTCTTGCCCAACATTCTGTTCTGATTTATTTCGTTCCCGAATCTCGCTTGGGTTTCGATTTAATTTATACGGTTACTTTGGCAGTTCGTTCACGTAGACGCCGTATAAATTAGACTCGGATCAATTTCCGAACGCCTTGGGAGTATATTTCAATTTTTTTTTTTTATTACGGTTGCCAATCCCACCGATCGGCATACACCCTTAGTTTATTCGTATACCGTGAAAATCCCATTCCCCCCCCCCCCCCCCTCTCACTCCTACCCAACAAAGGACCCTTAGCCCAGAATGTAATTGCGTGAAATTGTACTCCCTGTATATACAGTATACAATGCATATACGTGTATCTATACATATATATATACGCGCCGAAAAAAAATTAATTAGTTGACTTAATTGTTTTCTCGTATTAATTCCTTTATTGCAGTTACGTAACGTCGCTTCCCGCTAATGGTTACGCGTTTGCGCGCTCCAATTTGAATTTCATATATTTTTTTTTCTTTTTTTTTCCCCCTCCCCCGCCATTAAACCAACTTTGTTCTTCCTTGGGAAAAATTCGTCCTGTGACGCGTTACGTAACGCGCGCGGCGTTTTAGAAAAATTTTTCATTCCTCCTCGGACCGACGGTTTCTCTTGCGCTAGGTCGAGTAATTACGATCGGCATGTAATTGGTCGTTGCTCTCTAATTAGATAGCTCAGTCATCCCCCCTCTCACCCGTCCCGACTCCGGCGACCCGTGGCTTCCGGTACAAGAGTCTTCAGGAAGACTTATTTTAATTCGGCAAACCTTGATCACCAGCCCCCCCCCTCTCCTCCCCTGAAAACAAAGGGCTGTTTAATTGGTGGCTTTAAATCTTGTCGACTGGAAACGATCGGTGGGATTTTTGGCTAAACGTAAATTTTTTTTCTCCCCCTTCAATTTCTTTTACCAGATTTCCTTTGTTTTCCTCGGCACCGGTGGCACTTTGCTGCCGTTACGCTTCGGCCTCGGCCGTCTCTTGCTGCTGTTACCCATCTTCTTGTCCGTAATCGGTGCCCCCCCCCCCCCCCCCCTCTTCCACTCACCACTCCTGACTTTACTCCAAGAACAAGGAAGTCTCGACGTAATGGGAAATTTGCCTCGTGCACCGGCTGGGTAAAAGTTTACTAAGTGGGAGCCCATAACGTCGTGCGAGTTTCCAAAATAAGTTTCGTCCAGTAGATTTTTGTTTTCGCAGTCGTCCAATTGCGCGCCTTTAAGGCTCTCCTGGTTCGTCGCGGCGACTCCGGGAGAAATCCTGGGAGTTTGGTAACTGCTGAAGTTTTTTGGTGATAAGGGATGGATTAAAAAAAAATTGTAAGATTTTATTTTTCACGCGATAGCATTGTTCCTGGTCGAAAGACTGAGTGGGATATTGGGTTTTTTTTTTAGTAACGACTGCATGCACGTATATTAATGGCGGTTTATTTGAAAACGATTTTTTTATGCTGTTTGACTCGCGGAAATTTGTGTCAAGATTTTGCTTTTCACTATCTGATTTTGTGGCTTTGCGTTATTCGCGGTTTTACTTTTTATTTCGATTACGAAAAAATATTCATGCTCGCGTTTTGCGGTGATTTTTGACGACGCGTACGGACGTCGGGGGTAGTTTTGAGTTGTGGAAATTAAATTTGGCAAAGGGAAATTTCCATGAAAGCGATCGGGATCCTGCTTTCGAATGGCTCTTTGCTTCAATGGCGTTTTCCGGTACTGCAGGTTTATTATTAAATTTCAATATTACTGACTGACGCGACCCTTTATTAATATCGTCATTTTCCATCGCGGGATTCAAACTAAAAGCGCGTCCACACGCGCGCTCTGTTTTTCATGTAAAACATTGTTCCCGGTTCGACTGACGTCCACATACGTGTCCCTCGGATTGCAGGATTGGTCGAATTTCGTTATCACGAAGTGTCGTCTTTCGGAAGTAAATAAAACTAATAGTCAGGAGTGTGTACTCGCCTTAAAGCCACTTGACCGTCTCGAGTGGGTCGTTTGGTACATTCTTGTTGAAATACTCGAAGTCAAATATGTAGCTGGACTTTGTCAAGCTTTCATGAATTATTTATCGTTTCACTAGAGAAACCAATATTTTCTCTTAATTTCCAAAAAGGTCCTTCAAAACTTTCCTTGTCACTTGTATTCGCTGTTCTCAATCTATACAGTCTCCTATATACCCTACTATTCTATATACGTATACATATAGTTCTCCATGTAAATATGCACTTCGGCATACAGAAACCCCGTCGGCTTCCACTTTTATTTTTCTCCTACGATTCCACGAGTTTTCCCATTTCTTTTTCTCTCTCGTTCTATATCCTCTTCTACTTTCTCAACATGAGCACAGACGATTGCTTTCCACTACGGAACTTTCACGGTTCCCAGATTTGCTCATCGCTCGGCTTCGCCTCTGTCGGCAAGGAGTCTTCGATACTCCCAAGGAATATCCAGTTTCGTTAAATTGACGGAAGGAGCTCCTCTTCTCGCTGGTGCATCGGTGCATCGATGCAGTCGGTGCAGCAAATGCAAGGAGTAGAAGCACCGAGGAAAGAACCCTTACCGAGCCGAGAGCGCACTCGATTATTACATTCCAGACGAAGGAGCGGAGAAAGCATTACGAAATAGAATCTCAGCCTCTGAGATGATTTCATGCACTTGGAAAAATGTGGGAAGTGGAGCAATTTTCTGTTATCAGTAAATGTCTGGGTTATCATTTTCCATTTCTACTACCTATATACACGTATATATAATATATATATATATAATACCCGGTGGTACAACCAACTGCTTCAGTGCACTCAGTATCGACATGGACAAGGGTTGGGTTAAGTTAGTGGTCGTTATACCGGAAACTGGTAACTGAAGGAGCCACCCCCCAACCTCTGACCTGCCACCAGAACTAAATCCTTATCAGGCGAATTGGCAATTCCCTCTGGGGTCGTTGCACGCAGCTGCACTTTGCACTGGGCATCCCCCCCCCCCCGCATCCGCCGACCCTCGTTAAGTACTTCACCCCCCCTCCGCCCCCACCTCTTCTCCCTTCTTATATTGCCCATCACCTGATCCTGGACCCCATTCGCTACATAAGGGGTTTTCACGTGAACCAAGTTGACTATCCAAAAGTCTATAACGTCGAGACACGTCAGACAGGAACTTTTGAATCGTCCTGTATCTCTTTCTAAGGAGCATCCAACATCCGCTGACGTAACTCGCATCCAATCACCGATAAAGTTCCAATCGAGCCATAGAAATTGGATCAAGTTGCTTGGATTCATAAACCCAGTGACCGAGAAGTATCGTCAAAGACAGAGGAGGTTCTGTTCGAGGAATATAAAAAGAAATTGTTTATCACGGATTCTTGACGTTATCGATTATACGATAACGAGATGGAGGACTAATTTAATTATCTATACTCAAATCGCAGAGATAACGAATTTCAGATTATCTTCTGTCTGTATTAATGATAATTAATCATACGCGTTATCAGTACGGTTATCGGTAAATAAAGGTAAATCCGGTTATCGTGGCACAAAGAGTTATCTCAAAAAAAAAATTTTTTCTTCGCACCTGTCTTCGCAACAATATTTTTTTCGAAAAATTTTTGCCTGACTCTGGAATTTTTTTTCATAGGGCAAATCTGACCTCCCCTACCAGCCCATCTCAATTGTTTCCCCGAAGTTATCGCAATTTCACGGGATAACGCGATAACCCAGTCTAATCTCTTTATCGCGCCAGAGACTGCAAGAGAAGCAGCCAGAAGGATTTCTTCCTTTTTCAATTCTTTTCTTTCATTTTTTGCCGTCGTCGTCGTTCCAGCCGTCATTCGCCTCCAGTCTATGCAACCTGCTAACGATCCATCCTAAAGAAGCCGCAGCTCTAGCATCGCTTTCTTCTATTTCATTTTACACCTTTTTTCCTTTATTCTCGGCCGAAGGCTTTTCGACCAGCGTCCATTTCCTCCTCTCTCCCCTCGCTCTCCTTTTATTCGATTAACACGGATAGCCGGACTATCAGCTACGTCACGTTTCCGTCGCTTCTGTTGGGGGATGTCAGTGGCCACCGATAAGGCACTGTCAAATAATAAGCGTATTTCAAAGGAACACATTTGACACCACTTGCCGAGCATTACGTGTTCCTTTGTTTATCGGATACCGACAATGGTCTTTGTTCTCGCATTGAAATCGATATATATATATATATATATATATGTGTATATGTATGTGTATATATATATATATACACATACTTGAAATTTGATGACGGAAAAATTAATGTGAATATTTCAAGTGTCCATTGTCTTTGCCATAAAATTATTCCTAAGGAAAAACCACAATCGGTTACATTGGGTACAGTCCGTGTTGAATTTTAATAGTTTTGGGATTCGCCTTTCGTTTTCATCTTCTAACGTCACTCCGCTTCGACCAACTCCAATACTTTGCGGTTCAAGCGGATCTGTATTAGAAAATTGTCTCGGGGGTCAAAGGTCAAACTTTTACTTTCTCGCGTGATTCCCCTTTAGGTTTGACCTTTTCACGCACGTGCCAAAAGCCGTAAGAGCCTGGAGATAACTCGGTTGGCTCTGTGATCTTCTTCGATCTGCACTCTCCCCCCCCCTCTCCCCCACCCCCTTACGTTACTTTGCTTACTTAATCTTTGACTTTTCTCATTTTTTTTTTATACCACTCACATTTTTTTTTTCTTTTTCTTATCCTCTCTTCATCGCACCATCTGCATACCAGTCACGCACTGGTTATCTCCTAATCTTTATTCGCGTGCTAGTACAGTTACTGGGGTTTTATTATCTGAAGAAAAATAGAAAGAGATTAAAGTAATGTATTCGCGCGTCACTCGTGGCTGTTATCAGATTAAAATTTTTTTTATTCATGGTGGTCTTACATGGAGGTCCATATATGTATAGAGAGCCTTGGACAGATATAAAAAAAAAAGTAATTAGAAAAATCGTAAAATTTAATTTTAATAATCTCCTCTGGACTCTTGACCGAGATATTTATTTTCACGAATATTTTTCCAGCCTGAGATCAGAGAGGCTGTAGAGTGACGAAAGATGGACCAACCGAGGCTTAAGTGATATTTCCATTCTGATAACAGTCGGAGAATAAAATTGTGTTTACTCTACTTAGAACTTCCAGTCGTGTCACGGAGTTCTTTGGTTGAACTTTGACACGGCATTTCCTGGTATCATTATTATTATTACTATTACTGAGAGTCTCTTTGTTTTCAACTTACAGATATCGCCGAGTATAAGCAAAGTGCTGGGAGGATAATCATCAGGACAAAGAGAACCTTTGTCATCGTAATTGGTATCGACCGAGAGGGGAAGAAGAATAAAAAAAAATTTTGAAAAATTGACCATTGGAGCTCGAGCGCAAGTTGTTACCGAGGATCGCGAAAGATGATGACCAGGATGCTGCTTCAGGAACCAGGCTGGAAATTGGACCGGAAGGGCTCGGCCCTCTTTCTCAGAAGAGACAGCTCGCATCTGAAGAGTGCCAGAGTCTGTTTCCGGTGTGACGTGGAGGTCCGGGAATTCGAGAGGGACGAGGAGTACACGATAGAAACGGAACCGGAAGCTGCTGCCAGTCCCCTAGCGATGTGCGCGAGCTGCCTGGCTGCACTTTGCGTCACCGTCGTACTTCCTTGGCTTCTGATTGGCGGATAAGTTTTCGGTAGATGTCACTGCTTCGCGACGTCTGCCGTTGCGGCACAGAAACAGGATGTGCAGGGATCTACCGGAAGTGACGATTCGGAGTCTGAACGCAGGATGGTACATACCGATCGATCGAGCCTCTACCAGCTCCTTCTTTTCTAAGGTCGACAAGGATCATCCGATATATCGACTCGAATATTTTTGAAGGAACGGAAGTTCAGGTATGGGTACAATGGGCACTTCCGGTTCTGACTGCTCGAGGCCGAGGCTGAAATATCTTCGGCGTTTTCGAGTGTGACTGACTGGCAGGCTGACTTATTGGCCGCTCAAAGTAATTCTTAGTTCGACCGAGTCTCTCTTGGGTTATTACGTTATTATCTTTTTTCATGTCTTTCTTTATTCGTTATTGCTCTTCTTTTTTTTTATTATTATTATCATTCTCTTTCGTCAGATCCTCTCCATCCGTTTGGCTTAGTTGAATAGAATTTTAAAATCATTTTCTATTAGAGTTGAATTTACGAAATCAATAATTGCTACTGATAAGGGTAATCGGTCAAATAACGAAGGGGGGGGGGGGTCGAAAGAGATACTTTTCAGGTAAAAAAAAAATATCGTAATAAGATTTAAAAATAAATTCAGCCGAAGAGAACCAAACGAAGTTTCCCTTATCGAGAGAACTTTTTGCTTATCGATTAAGCCTCCTCTTGACTTTTCTCTCGCGTCTTTTTTTCTTGCTCCTCGTCTTTCGACACTCGTGGAAAGTTTCAAGTACTTTCTCTCGGCAGTACCGTAGATAAGATCTCGGGGAAAACTATGCCGGCCAAGTTTTTTTTTATCTTCGCGTGTATCTCGATCGACAAAGGTTAAGCCAACGTTACCGAGGAAACCCTCCTTTTTTTTTTGTATTTTCTTCATTTTTCATTGTACCACTTATTTCGTCGCTACTCGCAAACTTTCTCGAAGGACAGTACCGAGAAGCCAATTTTACGTGGAGAAATACCAATCGCGAATGTACACTCCTCACCTCCCCCCTCCCGAGCCTCTCCCTAATGACAGAAACGCGAAACAGGAGGATACTCAGAATTCGACAGACGTCTGGCTTCTTCATCTCATTGAAGAAATAAGAATGAGGGAAGCTCGATGAATGAGAGGAATATCTTCTTTTTTTTTCCTTATGACATAAAAAAAGACAAATGCGCACAATCGACGATTCGTTCGAGCGGAACAAATATTTCCTACTGTTCGTCAAAGAATCCATTACGATAAGTACGTTCGGATTGGTGTGGACGACACTCGTTAATTATATAATCGCTACTACGTTCAGACGTAATTAAGTCATGTGTGAAGAGTTTGTGTAAATGATCGATATATTTATTTATATTTCTAATAAAAGATATCAAGAAAATTTTACTATTAATATTTTTTCTTCCTCCTTTCATCCCTTTTTAACTGCATGTTTCGTTTATCCTCCAAGAGAGGTAGTGAAAAAAAAAATTTGGAAAATTTATTTTCCAAAAATCAATACAATAGGACGTTTCGCTGATATCATTTTGTCTATATAGTGGATAAAGGGTTTTGTCACGTCGGGTGTGATAAAAATGTTATTTCACGCTAATCTGACGGCTTATGTGACGAAGGCACACGTTATACATATATGGTTGCACATACATACTTGCAGTTGCATGTTAAACAGAGAAGTGAAGTACGGAAAAATATGCGCATATCGTATCGCGCGACAAGATGCGGCAATTCAATTTTCCAAAGTCCCTATAAATATGCAACGTGTATATGGAGCCACGTAGAACTTGAATTGGACAGCGGAGCATTGTTTTTGAAATATCTGAATTTCGAAATACCCGAAATCGTATAATAACGTGAATAGATATTAAACACGTAGAAATCGATGAGCGTGTAACAAATAACGTGAAAAAAAATTTTTCTTCGACTTTACCGTACGTACAAATATGCATATACGTTTTTTAGACAATTTTTATTTTTTGAAAAAAAAATTTGAAGCTCCAGAGAATTTTGTATAATTTAATAAATCCGTCCACTCGTACAGTGACAGCCGTTGGCGCTGCAGTCGGTTGCCACTCGACGCGTCTGCAACTGGATACGTCGAGTCCCACCGTATTGTACGGCTGACGACATTCTCAGTTTCGTATTTCGTGCCGTCAAGGTTTCCACACTGAGTATCGTACATAATACAAAGATAGCATAAAAGTGTAGAACGTGACTCGAAAACAGCCCCGTGCCCGCCATTATGTAGCTTCAGGATAATCAGTCGTGCTACCCAGGGAGTAGAGATTCTTTATTCGCGGCCATATTGTAGTGAGCAAGAAAGAGCAAAGATTGAATGGAAAGAAAGAAAAAGAACGACAAGACAGAACAGTGTTACCAGCAGAAGCCATTAGAAAGAAAAAAAAAAATATTGGTTCGGTATTTTGATTCAGGTTGCAGCGATCATAGTTACATTTTTTAGTTTCTATTCCGTCCGATGACAACAGTGGCGCTCGAGCTGCCATCTATTGGCTGTAGACCAAAGCTTCATCCGGGGATATATATATATATATATATATACATTGTGAGATGATTTTTCGATTCACGGTCACATGACGACTCCAGCTACCGATTCGAATAAAGTTCTCGCATTCTGGTTTCCTTCGAGTCGTCACCCTCGTCAGAAGATACGCTCACGGGCTGATTTGTACAGTTTTGAATGTCGATAATTGCTGTAAGCTTAGGTATACAATTGCGATGTGATTTTTCGACTCACGGCCACGTGGCTACTTCAGTTACCGATTTGTATAAAGTTTTGGCTTTCTGGTTCCCTTCGAGTCGCCACCCTGATTAGAAGCTACGCTCATGGGTTAATTCGTATAGTTACGCGAAGGTTCTCGAAAGATTTCGTTATAAAAATCTTGACTGATTGTCAAAGTCAGTCTGTCTCGGGACACAGATGGGAAGACTTAAATTTCAATTTTCATTCTTTCCTTTGATCAAAGACATACACGCCATTGAGTTTTCCTGGCATTGGCATTATACGCGTTATTAAGGTCACTTCGCTTTTTCAAAATTCCTTTTGGCCAACAACCCTGTTGCTTTGTACGACGAAAATATTTCGTTCGGGCATTTTGTATCTCTGTCTTTTGTCATCTTCTTTTTCCCCGTCTCTTCGTTTACCAATCCCCTTTCAGACCCTACGGACTCGTTTTTTGTCCTGCCTGTATAAAAAAAAATGTTCCATCTCTTTCACTGGATAAACGCTGTACGAGAAAGTCCTTTTTTTATTCAAAGCAAATCGTCTCTATCCTTTGGCATCTATTGCGTGTTCGTCCCTACCACCCCTTTTTCACCCTAGTACCCAAGGGCATATGATTTACACCGATCCGCAACCTTCGCATCAGCTCTTTATGTAACAAGCAAAATCATTGTAGAGTTCGCGAACGACTCGAAGCAGTTTGCCAAGCGATTCGAAAAGCCTTTCAAAGGGCGAAAGTGGAGTTATATGGAGGACGGATGTACTTGTGTGTAGAAAGGAGAAGAGGGGATGGAGAAGAGGGATGGTTATTTGGTTTGATAGAAAGGAAGCTTAGGGTTCGCATTTATTTTTTTTTATCATAAGGGTTGGCCGCTGGCACTTCAATCCTGACTTGAGATAAGACTTTTGTATTATAAGAATACGTTACGTTGACAATAGTCAGTGTGCTGTGAATTTATAGAATATTCCTTTGTACTTTGGTTATGAACTTTTCGTCGCTCGGTTGGTATTTATCTTGATTACTTGAGGGATGGTCGATGAGCTGGGGGCGACAGGAGCGTCAAATTAGCTGATAATTTTAATAATGGAGGAGTCGGACTTACGGGAGCAATTAATGCCGTGTCTTGTCTGTTAAAACGAGAATGGAATATTAACTTGGGTATTGTTACAGTCTTGTTTCCTTGTATATTATATCATCTTTAACGCGTTACGAATTTTGATAATGAAAATTAAATACGTTCGACCCCTCGACGCTCTATACATATTTGCCGTTAAATTGACTTCAGCACGAGATACACGTACGTGCTTAACTTGTAACCACGTTGTTGGCATATTGATATGAATTGCCTCCAATTATGTTCAATCAGTGAGACTAAAAATAAATATGTCAGCCCTCTGTCGACGTTTTCACAAAGTTCGGCGCACGTAAGTGACTCGGTCGGTAACAGGTATTGATTCTGTCGGTAACTAACTTGCCATTTTACCGGCCGAGCAACTAGCGTTCGATAACAGTAGAATCGAGTTGCCGTGAAATTCGTCTAGATGGCCTTCCATCATGTTCACGAGCTTCCATTCTTTTACCATGAATTACTTGTTGCTACACATCTGAACTTCAATTTTCGGCAATAATTCACCTGCATATTTCCAAAAAAGTGCTATCTTCACGTGAAAATTTGAAATACCACCCAGCTCATTGCTCCTGTTGTCCATAAACGTTCTCCACGCTTTAATCATAGAACTCTCGACAATTTTCAAAATTAAATAAATAATGACCAATGAGAAAATACAACTTCCGTTCACGAAATATATCAATACAACACACGAAATAAGCTCAATATAAAAATCCGTTAATACCTAAAGTCTTCGCACTCTAAACTGTCTTCTCTTCTGTTTCAGCTACGGGATCTGAATAGTCTCGACGAAAAGGTAAGTGAAGACATAAGACCCACTGCCGTCAATTAATCATCCAAGATCCTGGTAATTTATCAAGTAACACCGAAATAGTTAATTAACCCATAATCAAGCCCAGTCAAACATCCTCTATACACACGTTCCAGTTATTTTACAAAAGTTCAATACTCCTCTTTTTTCTATCGTATTCTCAAGTATCGTCTCCAATATCCAATCGAAAAACGTACACGTTACATTAGACCAATTGTGTATCGTCATATGTGACACAATGATAATTTGACAGGCTTGTCTCTATAACGTCGAGTCCTAAACCACGCGTGACCCATTTAACACGCGTGCCACTTTCGCAACACTCACCAGCCCTTCGGTCGCTGATCCCACGGTATCGCAACACGAGACGATCGTATCTTTAGAACGTGTCGTCCACATGAAAATGAGTTCCTATGAATTTCCATTACGAAAATTGAGCGGTGGGTACTCCGAGAGGAGGGGGGGGGGGGGGGTCAAAGAAAAAAAACATGAAAGGCTATACTTAATAAATGGCCTGGTTTAAAATATTTTTTTTTTAAATTCTTTTTGCAATACTACGTGCCCCTAACTAATTGATTAGTTTAACATTCTTTCTGCGAATGCCTTATCGCGTTACTTGGAAACTGACTACGTGACTATAGTAAGGATCAGGCGTGTCAGAATGCACAAGGGGAACCGTCACGGAACACGGACTATTTTTGTTTTCCAAAGTTCCTAATAAACCGCCGAACATGGAACATTTCCAAGTACCTTATCTCGCGATAAGATTTCGAAATTGCAAACCATTCTCTTTATTCGTTATAAACGATACCAGCATACGGATAGTCGTGTCTTTTGACAGTCGCAGTAGCATACGGAACCGCGTCCCGTGACTTTATCCAATTTCTTTAAGAAATCATCACTTATCTCAAGCAATCTGGACCTTCCAAGAGGTCAAGTTCATTTCACTCTTGCCTCAATAATTTATTTACTTTACGTAAATCGATGCTTAACGACTTGTACAGCAGCAACCAGCCCTGAAATTTTTATCGATCGATCAAATTTCCATTCGATCTCCCAATACATAATATCCCATATAAGATGCAGCATCCCTGGACCAGATATATTTTTTTCCAATTTTTTTTTCCACCCGGACGCTCACTGATCGCAATATTATTTTCCTCCCATCGTTGATCTCGTTACAGATGCAAAATAATAATACACCAAATGGACCAATAACAATTACTTTGGGGCTCCTCGAATTCAAAGATCTCCCCTCCTCCCCCCCCCCCCCCCCATAAAATACTTCACTGCACTGATAACTCTGCCAAAGAGGGCGAGACCATCGTTCACTGTCCAATCGAGTGTTTTGCACATGTTCAATGTCCAAGATGCCTACGGAGCAACGGCGCAGCATCCCGCGCGCACTACGGATTTGGGTTAATGTATCTTGGCACCGGCTTATGCAATTGAATCGTGCCATCGCTAATTGTCGCCTTAATTTATTGACACAGGTGCGAAACCGTGGAATTGTCATTAATAATACGTCCATTAATCGACCGTAGAATCGATATATCGATCGCAGTCGATACTTTGGAAAAGATTCGATTTCGGATGCCAAATGACGTAAGAGAGCTCTCTCGTTGAAAAATACAAGTATTAAAGAGCCACGGTGTAGAGGTTGGGGGGGCGGGGGGTGGGGGGTCGTTTAGGTGATTCATATTTTAAATGCTTATCGATAACCTTGAATATCGAATTGATCCTTCAGTAGAAAATTAAAAGTTTGCAAATTCTTTTTTTATGCCAAACCACACGCGATAGTTTCGAGCCGTGACGTCAGACCGGATCGTGCGTGGAATCGCAGAGATGCTCTTAGCGATTGCGATCGGATATCGGGTGTCAAGTTAGTTAATTAGGCGCGGTCGACGGCTGCGAAATAACAGAGGATCCGCAAACTCGAAGTCTAGTTCGAGTTAGGAACCCGTTAGAAAACTTGGTTCTGGTTGGAAAATTACGTGGAACGTGAAAAATTTGACGGAAGTTTAATATGTATGTATATTGTTGTTATTATATGTAATTATATATTATATACGTGTGTATATATGTGTGTATATATATATATATATACCGTGTAACGAAGGTTCCATCTTATCGGTATTACAGCGTATAAGCAACACATAAGATTATGTTGATTATTTTTATGGACTTACTGGCGTCTGTTTAGTAGGATCGTGTAGGTTGACAAAGCGAAAAAAAAGAGCATTAGAGTTACGTTAGAAAAGTAATGGCGGAAAGGGGAGCAGAGACGCGGGAGGATGGCTCCGCTAGGAGATATCTGTGTCAGAGAACGAATAGCTCGGCTGCCAGATCTGCCGTAGTTGTAAACAGGATGGAATTTGCATGCATATTCAAGAGGGAATAGTCGACACGCCATAAGGCGACGTCGCGGTGCTTGGGTTTGTTTCGTTGCAGAAAAATCGCAGTTCTCGGGCGTTAAATTTTGAAAAAAAAATTTTTTTTTTTTGCGAATAAAATGATCATGAACGTAAGAGGGAGAGATAGCGGAGAGAGATGGCAAAGTCCAAGGACGGCCATCAGAGACGTGAAAAATGAAAGAGTAATTTTTCGAAAATTCTATTTTTTTATATTTTGAATTTTTATACGGTTTTTTTTTCTCGAAAATTTTCATTTTTTTCGTACGCACCACCTTGTCATAGCTACCTCTGGTCCTCAATGACTTTTTCTCGTGGATCCTAATGTCTGGCGTAGCTCGTATGTTTTCCACTTGATTCCCAAGCTCGTTCTTCTCGCACATTATGTGCAAATTTGCACACACGGCACAAAGTAACGAGCATGTATATATGCATAAGTTTAGCCATCCGTATATAGCAAGTACTCAGTAAACAGCAGTGATTGCCAAATCACGGCTGCTATTAATACTTGATGTGTGGAAGATCATTGCATAATAGTATATACGTGTATATATATATACATACTATTTACAATCCACTAGGCGCGGGAATTGATATTCTAGTCTAAGAAAACTTTTCCAAGCTTTGTATACATTGATAAATTCCACCCTGAAAATTAATGTCTGACCCATAAAGGTGGCTTAACTACTTACTGCAAGCGGGATCCATCGGAAGGAGATTAGGAAAAGTTAAGAAAGTTTCATTAGGCGAGCCGGCTAAGCGCATCCGTAAAATCTCCAGCCAATTTTCCACAAGTGACACCGGATGACTCTAATAGGCCAGGCTTAAAATTGTCTAAGCGCTAAGAATTTTGTATTAATTAGTGATGGGATTAGGATGAGATCAGAGTAGCGCCAGGTCACTGCGGTTAGAACGGTTAAGAATGTGGTATGGCAATATAAAAAAAAGTTTTGGATGCGACTCTTTAAAGATGTCAGCACGACGTTTACGCACCGCGTGGGTGACAGTGCGCAGTTGAAAATTGTGAAATACAAATTTTCAGTAATTTTAATATGCGAATAGCCAACTGTTAGAAATAATTCAAAGTCAGCGCATCTTTTTGCTTTGATACAAACAACCAATCATCCGCCCGTCGACCATTTACCATCCGACGTAGAACGAAAATCGTCAACAGTGGTCGTGACCTCCGTATTAAATGCGTACGAACTGCCAGTGATGAGAATTTCTCGAAATTCGTGTAGCTTTAAGCCGGACTTACGCGCGAAAAATATTTAGCTAGAGTTACTCTGGCTTTTTGACTTATGAGAATCCACAGGCTTCGCGTGGCCTTGAAAAATAATGGACGGTGGTTCCGGTGCGAGTCGGCCTTGAGAAAACAAAAAATTATAGGATAACAGATTGATTTCTTAACGATTTTCGTCTACGTGTATGCATATACGTATATTGACGATTATCACGAATAGAAAATTACACTCGATGTTATCGATAAAGCCGGAACACAGTATCTAAACTATTATTTAATAACACCCGTAATATTCTATCTGGATAGCATCTTACACCAGTGTAATAATATTCTACGAATTGGATAACTGCAATTTCGTATGCCGCGAGGCAGAAGAAAATTCTTAAAGAAACATCGCGAGAATAACGAAACGATAATAGAAATGGCAGAGACGTACAGGCGATATAGGAAGAGGAAGAAACCTTAACCAGGAGTGTCGTGAATTGATAGTTGTTTTTGTTTGCAGGAAGTGGCGCCAAAGTGTCAGTCCTCTCGACACGTAGACTCAGCGTGTTTGTCTATTTTGCGTATATCTTTATGTACACGCATATATTACACATACACATTGAAATATTCACTTAAACAAACTTTTATAGTAATGCTTCCTATAGGTCGCTCGACGGCTGCCAGTTTATTAACGATTCAAGGATACGTTTTGCGTGAGATACACGGAGCCGCCATTTAAATAGTTTCGACTGAGCGCCGCGACGTGGCGCTGCGTTCGCTTAGCTGACAGTTCGTTCTGACGTAGGAAGTTCTGCATTTTTTAAGATCGCACATAATTGTTATCCCAGGCAGTAATCAGGATTTGAATACCAGTTTAAATGATGTACTGTACGATTGGGCTGGATCTGTCGACCCATTGAAGTACGTAAAAAGGAATGAACAGCCATATAAATGTGAATCGCGTCGAATCTGCCGACTTCTACCGAGGGACTTTTAATCTTGTCTGTAACGCAATTCAGGAATATTTTTCATAATATTAAATGTGTTTATATAAGGATCGATATTTATTACCATTAATATTGCATACAGTTAATTCGTCTTAGTTATATCAACCAAGCCGCGTACGTTGTGACATATCAATTCTTTTAAAACCGTACAATCACTTGACACTCGATTAGATACGTGTAGCCCAGATATACGTATTTCTTTCTCTAAAGATCTGGAATATTTTTTGCTAATCCAAATTTCTTTTGCCTGTCATTCTTCGATCACGTGCCTCTGACACTATCTGTATACACGTGAAGAGATACACGTGGCATTGTTGCCACGACTGCGGCTCGTTATTTTAACGATTCAACGGTCTAACGTGCGTATTTATCGTCGATCCAAAAATTCCGTGTCGGTGGGGAGAACGACAAGAAAAAAATAAGAAACGGAGGAAAAGTTGAAAATAGTATTTTTTTTTTTTTATATAATACGTCCGCCTGATCACGCGCGCGCCGGCCTGATTTTGTGATGATTATTATTGAGAGCTTGTAAAAAATAGTTTAACGCAATTTCGATTAGTGAAAATGGAAAGAAAGCGAAGACAAGTGGTCCTGCCTAACTTTACTTCGTAAAATGAGATATCGATCGCAGACCCAATTGAGTATGTTGCAACGTTTCGAAAAATGCCAATGGCGTTCGGGAGTCGTCGAAAAGGACAAATATGACTTACGAGTCTCGAGCACGTGTAAAATAAAATTGAATCGATGTTAATCGCAGACATTATAACGGGTAGATACGAAATATACATAATAACGCACTCAAGTATCTAAACCATTACGACGCGTCGCGTTAACCCTGTTTAAATTGTGTCTCCTTGAATTTTCATATCGCGAGAATCGCTCGCACGTGAACCTTGCTGCTGGGCCAAGTTCAGTGCGATTGAATCACGCGTTACCAACCTAACGTCTGAACAATAGAAATTCGAACGCGGTACGAAGACAGTACACAATGAGATACGTAAGACGGGCAAAGATCAGATCGTTACGCTTATCATTATACATTATCAAGAGACTCGCTAGAGTCTCGCGTCAAGTTCCAATTTATTCAGTACATATTGTAAACGCACCAGGTTGTCTCGAACGCCTAGGGAATCTATAATATAGGGAATATTATCGACATATAATATATATATATATTTTTTAAGAAGGGTAGTTTTCAGAACATGCTGCCTTAAGCATTGGCGGTTACGAGGACACTGGGTGTTTACCAGGACGGGCCTCATAAAATTTACATACTTGAGGTATACTGGTCAGGACCATAAAGAGGCACACACACCGAATTTTCGAAAAAAATTCAGATGCGTGACAGAGTTGTGATGGGCTAAGAAATGCCTGCGACTGGTTAGAGTAGGTTAGAACTAGAACGCCACATGTCCCAAGGTTTAGTTTTTTTTTTTAACAGATTCGCTTGCCGTTTTGAATGCCACACGTCCTCCTAACTACCCTTTGACAAATATATATATATATATATTTATATATATACACACGCACAGTCGTCAATTTGGCGCCAGTTTCAAAGTTTTAGGAGAAAAAAAAATTGGATAAATATTCCCGAATAAATAAATTTTTTTATGACCCAAAATCGAGCGTTGCCGATTAAATTATAATTTTTGGGTTCGCCCAAAATCACGAGACGACTGCATATAATAATATAAATACTGTGCAGTATATATGTATATATGCATATAAATGTCAGCAGATGTATATTTGACATTTATCTCCTGGGTTTCCGTAACGCGAGTATAACCGACCGCGCCGGAGGCCACCGAGCAAATGATTACATGAGATATGAGTAAATCGAAGAAACACCTTATGCAATCGATTGTTATTCTGTCGTCAGCCGCGTCAGATTCCGTCTCGGTAGCGACGCGGATCGAACTGTCGTGAACTCTGAGGTCTGTTTACAGATGCCGACAATATATTTGTTCTCTCTCTCTCTCTCTCTCTCTCTCTCTCTCTCTCTCTCTCTCTCGCTCTCTCTCTCTGTCTC
>JASANN010000006.1:461904-474459 GCA_031762395.1 Calameuta pygmaea | reverse complement strand
CTCTCTCTCTCTCTCTCTCTCTCTCTCCTTCTCGCTCGTGGCCTTTCGCGGTAGCCATTTTACGGGCGATTTCCTCAACAGAATTCGTAAGGCACCGAACTTCGGACTTGAAATCGTCACGATCAGCCGCATTCATCCTCGATTTGCTCGATTGCCATTATCGTATCAGGTATATAACTTCGACGTGCAATGTAGGTTAGGAAAGTTTTCATGAAAAACTTTATATTCTAATTAGTCCATTGGAAAAGCAAGGAGTCACAATTTAATTTCTACGTTGATTAAAGGAAGAATTTTCTTAAGGATCTAGAAGCCATGCAAAGTTCGTACGATTCTACTGGTTGGGATCTATTGATCAGGATGTAATTAAGACAATGCCGCCAGCTAGATCGTAGATCATTCGATCTATACCATTGATCTATCTATCGAGCATACAACCAGTCGTGATCAGATCGATTACTTATGCTCTTTTATTCTATACCGATATTATCCTTCTTCTCTCTGTCTCTCTCTCTCTCACACACACAGCAACCTCTCTGTCTGCCCACGGTAGAGGCGCACTAGGAATTGACTCTGCTCGACGACAAACTCTAGTTTACTGCAGACGAAGAAGGATAAAGTGAAAAGAGAGTGAAAAAGCCAATGGTTTAGCGTGGGTTGAAAATAGCCCGTGGCCGGACGGGGTATTCCGAGAGCGTCTGGTATGCACTTGCCAGTTGATATTTATATCACTTATAGGTGGGAAAATCTACGGAATTCATTACTCAACTTGTAATCCAGGATTTAGGAAGTTATTCGTAAAATTCAAATAAAATTATTACCGTATATAAAGTCGCTCTGGTATTTCTACAGGGCGGCAATGTCACGACGCTTATGGATACGGTTAACAAGTAAATTGTGGAATTCGTAAATACGTATATTGTAACCCGTGAAATTTATCACTTTAATTAACAGCGCCATTTTATCGCCCACGCACGCAACTCCCTACTGCCTTTTAGGAAATGAACTCGTTTCGCTCCTTCTTTGATTTATTTCTTCCTTCTCCGATGGACGTCCGGGTCTCTTCTACGTACTATACCCATTACCAACGTCAGTCCATGGCTGCACGTATTGCATCACAATGAGACTTTTGATTCTTGGCGCGCAGTTACAAAATCTAATTGTTAATCTAATTGTAACGTACTTACGTGCCACGGTGTTTATTGAAAATTAGTACATTGTCCAGGAGTTACGTGGCTTCTACGTAAATTGTTTCACGGTAGGAATTTTAATGGCTCCCCTTCTCTCTGCGTAGACTTTTACGTACCTGTAGCTTCAGATTTTCCTTCCGTTTTTGTTAGGATCCTTCGTTCCCGACGGGACGCGCATCCTGCAGGACGCAGCTGCTTCCAAATGCGAACAGCTGTTCCGCAATCCGTCGGACCCAGTTCCCTTCTGTGCAACAGATAAAATGGTGGAACTCGTAGGAACCGTTCTTGGTGGTTCGTGACGATGCTTGTTTTACGTATCAATGAGTCTGTTTCCTTTGTGGCTTCTTTTATATATTTTTTTTTTCCCAGTCCGGGATTCAGTTTTATGGGTATCGATGATCGCTAATTTTCATGTGATCGAGATTGTTCGGACTGGAGTTAATTCTTGAGGAAAGAGCACGAAGAGGGGTACGAAGGTGAAGGGGGGCAGGGAGGTGCCGGGAGAGGAGCAACTCGATCATTTACGATCTAGATGATCTATGGGTCACGATCGTACGGCTCGACGTAGAAGTCAGAGCCCGCCTTTGGCATAGATCGCTCCGTGACAATTCTGCACGACTCTGACTCCCACTTCAGAAGTCTTACGAAAGACTTGAATTTCGTGGGAATAGAATTGCAGCTAACTTCACGGCTCCCCGCTTCCGTGGAATCTCAGATAGACGCTTCCCGAGAACTCGCTCGTCGCGTCTCTTATCAGATATTTTATTCGATGACGATAGTTGCGCAAAATCCTTGACGAGCATGCGCAATGATTAAAAAGTGTGCTTGTTGAAAGAAAAAAAATTATTATTTCACTATTCCGACAAAAACATGTTTGTAATATTTTTTTTAACGGTCCAGTCATTTATCATATTCGTCTAGCCTACGACCTTGAAGATCTCATCTGCCCGCTTGACATTGTCAGGTAGACTTTCAAAACCGTAAAATGTCGTGAGACGATGTCAAAGTAAAAAGAAAATCTTTTGTTGGTGGTATTTTTTTTTGAAAAGATTCGCCTCTGGTCCAGCACGCGAGAGATTCTCTCTTTATCTCGCTGACGTCTACGCAGCATCCGTTCCACTACGGGCAGGAGCTTTGAGTGCGGCCATTCATAAATTCGTGAAGGGTTATACACACTCTCTCTCTCTCTCTCTCTCTCTCTTGCACTTCGTGCTCGAGACACTTTTCTATCTCTCTTATCATTAATCATTGAACTTACCGAAGGAGTTCATTAAGCTTTTCTCAAGTTCCTTCTAGGAAGTGGAAGTACCGTTGCGCTAAAGTAATAATGATTGATAAGTATAACTATCGTGTAGAATGCATTGTGTATGTGTGGAATTTTTTTTGAAAACTTTTTTAACGTATATAATCGACACAACGCACAGCAGTATTTCGCGCGGCAATCCCTTTTAGATTTCCGTTGGGTTAACCGTAAATTGTCAGTGGACGCTGGGTAATAACCATAATGAGGACGGCAGTCGGGTGAAGGTCGGACAAGTCGAGCATCTGGCCGTTGGCGAACGATCCAGCGGGATTTTGCTTCTTCAACGTTTCTTTGCGAAAGAGCCGGGGCCTACTGGTTGAATAGGCCTAAGGGAGGTGGCGCGATCTGTCGGCAAGTTATCGACCCAACGACGGTTGCTCTAGTTTGTTTTGGCTGCGTTTAAATCGGACGCCTCGTACTTAGAGACAAAGGACTCGGGGTATTGGCGGGCCGAGGGATGCATACGGTTAGAGGAATAAATTCGTAGCCGTGGAGCTAAGCGCGTGTTGAGTTTTCGACGGTGGAACTTCCTAGGGAAATTTTATCGAGAAATATTACTAGATTGTAACTATACTCGGATTGCGCAACGTACCGGGAGGACGCATCGAACGAAAGTGGACGTATGGTCGATTGTTTGGATTCTAGTTTATTTCTTTTTCTACCATCAAAGAGCAACGGTCTCTCGATTACTCCTAGGTCGCCGCCATTGGTATTTTCTGGCAGCTTTCAGGTCGGCTAGGTGTGCAGCTGGGCTCTGAAATTCGAGGCGGTGAGATATCGCGTGGCCAAATGAAAAAAAAAGTGACTTACGTTACAGCTGCCTACAGCGGGCACGATGAGACGCGTGTACGACGTGGGGCAACCTCCGGGCTAAGAAAAAAGGCACCCACGCCACTCAGGAATCCCAAGGGCGACTTTACGCTATGGAAAGACAGTCGTGTCCGCGCCGATCGGCGATCGACAATCGATACGGACCTCGATAGTCGCGTTGACGCGTTCTAGATTCGATCTTAAATATGAGCAAGACGGATCGACGGCTCTTGCTTTGTTACATATTGCTAATTAATTTTTTTTTCTTTTTTGGAAAGGGGAGGATTTTACGTTTCTCTCATCCATCATATATTTTCTTTGCTATTCCCGGAGTCGACATTTGCACTTTGTTATCCTGCCTAATTTTTTTTAAACCTTGCCCGAGATTCCTCCAACGATTTCTCGAGCGATCGGTATGTTGACGATTTAACGATTTTGCTTTATTTTCACTAACTTGATTTTCTATTTTTTTTTCTCGGTTCGATTAGGAATTTGAGTAATTTAACGTTATCGAACAGGTTACGATTGTCGCTGATCGGCCGATCGAGATATCCCGTTTGAGCAGGGACACCCACTCCTCTAACGGGCTCCTTTCTAAAGCAAAGCAGGATCTTGATTCTTGTTTGTCGACGGCCGCACACGTTGCTTGTTCAGGATCCAGAAGGACTTTCATACTCTTTGAGTATTTTAACCTTTTTATTTTTCCACACTTTTTTTTTTAAATCGCAGGTATCCTCCAATCAAGGATGTTTGTTGTTCTCACCTGAAAAATCGTGGGAAAAAGAAATTACGCCTAGTCCCGATATTGGGGCTTTTATTACTATCCACCCCCCCCCCCCCAATCCTTTTTCCTTTTCCATCATATCTCAACGGCCGATATACACCTTTGCAACAAAACGATCTATGTAATCGTAACTGCAACGATGCACCGCGTGTCAGTGCACAAGGTGCAGTTTGTCAGCCGTGGTATTTTTACTGCGCTGCAAAACTTGGACGGTCCCGTGTTCGCTGCTTGCAAGAAAATTGCGTACGATCACTTTCTTACCTGAAGTTTACCGCACTCGAGTTTCACTTGGCGAGCGTGGCCGTTTAATGCATCGCTTAGCGGAAACTTCAGAGCGGAGAATTTTTAAATTGAAAAGAGAAAGAATAAAAGTACCTGTAAGCAACCACTGTCCAATAGTACAATCGGCACTTGTTCGGTTCGATCAGAATTTCTCGATCAAATAATAAAAATTCCGTTCCCTTGCGAAATTATGCATTTCTTAGCTCGAGCGCCTTTTTCTTTTTTTTTTAAACCTGCATTGGCGTCTGCGTTTCTGCAACCTTCGAGCAAACCCAAGATTTCTCGAGTTCAGCTGGGCGTGTCTCTCTGGCTTGGCTGTCTGCTTGACTGCCGTGTGGCCCCTGCTGGCTGGCTTCACTCGCCGTTCACCGCGGCGAGACTTCAATTTCAAAACAATGTCTGCCCTACCTTATTTCTAAGGTCGACCGGCCGCCTTCGATCGAGCCGACTGTATCCGTCGTAACGGACGATCCCGAAATTCTCGATCGCTCCGCAACCTGCTAGCTTCGGCCCGCTAGACGCACCCAGAGACTCCGGCGACTCTCTGCCTTTGGAAATCGAAACCAATTACTTCGGCTTGGCCGTAAGTAAGCCATCCGATCGGTCGAGGAGAGTTTATTATTATGGTGTACGGGCGTACTTGTTGCCTTGGGGTTTACGGTGCACGTGGAGGGATGGCGGTGGCGCTCTGGGATATAGAGCAAAGTGACAGTTGGCCGATAATAAGGATTTTTCACGAATCTTTGTTCGTTGGTCTTGGGTCGGTCTTTTCTTTAAATTCCACGACCCATTATTATTATTACTACTACTATACTAAGAAATGCTTCTTCGTGACGTCATAGACGGAAGATTTCAAGGTCAGAGGTTAAAGTTTTTTTTTTAAGGTCACCAGTGATTCTAGCGGCGGCCATTTTTTTTTCTTTCTTTTCTCTTTAAGCGGACATTGGTTTCGCTACGTTTATGCTGTACGCCAAAGGACCATAAGAACCATAGCATATATTTCTCACGGCGAAAATCCTTACCGCGCCCGGCTTCTACCGGGCAACCGTAATGGCGCACTTTTACGTTCACGTTCACGTTCACGTTCTCCTTTACGACTTCAAGATGTGTCCTCGTTCTTTCTCGGCCTCTTGGGAGACCGGCGCCTCTTAATACGCGTCCGCATGTACGCGACCATTTCTGCTTCCAGACTTGCGTAACGAGCCTGCCTACTTTTTCTCTCTTACTCTTTCTATATACTGTACCCCCCTCCCCCTACCAGCCTCCTCTCCTCCCTTCTACTCCTTCGCATTTTCTTCTTGCTCGTCCGCGTCTCTTCGCGTCTTCGGACGAGAATCCTCGGTCGTATATTGATACTTCTCTCTCTCTCTCTTTTTTTTTTTTTTTTCTTTAGAATTATTAACGAACAAACGGCGATACAGTCGAGAGTCGGCCATTGGGAATTCCTATCCGTCCCTTTGCCTTTTTCAGAATTCGCAAAGATAACGTATAATGATACTGGGGTACCGTTATGAACTCTACTATTGGTACTAGTAATGTGTGTGTGTATATATATATATATTGAAGTATTATTTCTCTGCAAAGAGAAGGAGACGCACGTGGAATATTTTCACGTGGGATGGTCAGTCGTGGATGACCTGGATGCAGTGAAACCGACGCGACGTGTGGGACGCGTCTATCTCGAGGCATTCGATTCCACGCTCCTTGGTTAATTGTCAATCCGCGCGATTATACGGCATCGGAGCCATTTTTTTTAAATATCCGGTCAAATTTCCATGAATCGTATCGCGCGGAGACGCCGACACGTGAAAAATGGAAAATTTGACTTTTCTATTCGTTATTCACACTCGCAATTGATTGTCATTATTTTTTTTACCTTTGTTTCAGGTGAGTCCATTCGCCATCTTTGATTCTGGGTGACACAGTGCTCGGCCGTCTTCACGTGTATCCCCCCCCCCCCCCCCCCGATCTTCGCTCTCGACACAGTAAGGAAATAATGGACTTTTACCCGTAACGTCCTGAAATCGAAAAGTCAGAGTCCGCGACTCGGACAATTTACATTAACCGACGGGATTTAACGTCGAGAAAGTAAGTATAAGCTAGTGGGCGATTCGTCGTAGCGTTAGTACTAGTTATTGCCGCGAGGGGCGCTGTCACGCATACCGATGGTCGGTACTAGACGCCATGACGGTTTCTTTGGCCCTTCTTAAGGCACCGAGAAGAAAATAAAAATGTATATAAAATATGGCGGATTATCGTTCCATCGTGTAGGCACGACGTGGGACGTAGGTATTTTAAGTATATGTATTAGTCTGATATATTAAATTAAAGCTCAGTCGTACGCGAACGCTCTACATCGCGTGGTATATAATCAGTGGATCAAGCAGTCGTGCCACCGAGTTATAATATCGCCTTAACACAGTTTTCTCCTTGGGGTAGGCCTGATAGGCACCTAAGGCTCCTCCGAGGCTCTCTTGGACTATGGCTGGCTGGTTGGCACGAGGCCGCAGACGTGGCGCCGATCTAATGTGCCGTTCCGCTCTGCCTGAAACTCACTCGTGCCGGCTAATCGTCCATCCTTCCTAAGAGGTTGCGTATCTGGGAGAAAACAAAGGGTGCAGCCTGTCATACGTGATTGCGGGTTATTCGTGAAATTCGCGAACATTCTAGCTGTCCATCTTCTTGTAGGAGGGGGGGGGGGGGGGCACATGAACATTTTTTTTTTAACTGGACGATATTTTTTATAGGCATGTATATTTATATAGTTCGACTGGATTTCTGATCGGCTATTTAATAGCTGGAAAACCATTAACGATGTTCTCCATAAACGCTTGTAGGGAATTTTCTGGGGTTATCAGGCTTTGCAACTTTTCTCACGAGCTCCAGAAACCTAGATTCTACCGCGCTTGGATCGTAGGTATGCACGTAGTCGATTTAAAAAGTGAAGACAAACCAGTCGCGGTTTGTCCTCGCGTCGGGCTGATCGGCAGATCTCGCGGTTTAATGCAAAATCGTTATACCACGTGGACGTCTTTGGGCTTAATTGGATCGACGAGTGAAATCCCCTTTCGCCATTTTCTATATACGACAGCCTTTTTCTTTTTTTTTTTTTCACGTGGACTTGTTTTACTTCGGGTTTTAACTTTACGGTCTCAGCAGCCTCCGTAAGTACCACTGTCTCTTGGATCAATCCTATGAGGTTGCTTAGTACGTTACGGATGTCATCTTTGCCAGGGATTACGAAAATATTAACCGGATACGAATATATTACTGATCACTGATCATCTTAATGCACTCTCTTATGCACTGTGTGTATATATGTATATTTCTGCCAAGTTTTACTGCATTTATTTTATGCACTCTGAGTATTTGACAGGTACCATTCTTTATAGCACTATATACATATATATTTATATTAGTCTGAATTTATTTAACACCGGGTATTACGGCGATCGGATAGAATTATTCAGAAGCACGGATATATATATATCGTATCATAAGCCATCTTGTACGTACAGCCTTGTACAGGTATGTAACCTGTACAGTCGCACGGTGAAAGCAGTACTCGGTCAGCCTCGTGAACTGGTTGCATGGGAAAAGGGGTCGATAAGGGAGACGATACCATAGGAGCACTGATAACAGTCTAATGGCTGTTATAATTTGTCAGTCTGACGTCCGGACTCCCCGAGATCTCTCGTTTGATTGTATTCGTAATTTCTTAATCGACCAGAAAATACCGTTATCGCAGACCTCTGTAAAACATTCGTCGTCGTTGTAAATCGTGTGCGATTTCGCTTCTACGCGAAAATTCAATTGAATTTTCTTTCTTTCGGCCGTACGAACGTTCGAATTTTCCGCCATTTTTTTTCTCATGCATTTGCATTACATTTCATGATAATGCAGACCTCGAAGACCCGACCCGATACTTACACACCCTGTGTATCCATTTTCTTCTCGTCAAGGCTACACGCAACGCCTTCCAATCGTGAACTCTGCCTTTCTAGTCGCTGCAACGTAAAGTCGCGCGCGCAACGCGACTGTAACTTCGTTAAATTCACCTACCGCTTGCACGAAACGGACTGCGCGTAGCCATAGCAACGGCTCAGTGCTGTCGCCGGCGGTTCGCGATGCGTCAACAGTGGCGCCACTGTACTTACCGTTGACTTACATGGAAGCCCCATGGGCTTCTGGGAGGATACAATTTTCTTACGCACCTTTGCCACCTCGATTCTTGTTACCCCGTGGCCAATTGCTTGTGGCGCCTTTGTGACCCCTTGCGGGCATCCAGTGTCCTTATTGGAATTTTATTTAATCATTCAGTCTAGATTTTACGGAGCGATCTTGTTTCAGGTAGTACGATTGTCATTATCTTCTGTATAACTTGCGGATTATGATAAGTGCGTCATATCCTTGCTTTTCCCTCTCCGCGCCTTTCGGACGATATATATATATATATATATATATATACGTTGTGTACGGTCGGTGGCGTTATTTTATCGATACGTAAGTGCGGCTTAGGTTAGGTTACCTTATCGATAATGAAGGTACAGTCGCGTTGAGCAGCTAGCTCGTTCACGGAAATTCCTTGGGAATTACTCATCGGCTCGATTGGTTCGGTTAATCATGAGTTTTGTATTTATTTTGTGTGTATATATATCTTTTTTCTCTCTCTCTCTTGGGTGCGTTTACGTCATCGGCAAATAACGAGTAAATAGAAACGGCGTCACTTTAGCGCTATTACACCGACTTCCTCGTTCCTGGTGTACATACAATTTAATTGCAGGTACGATACTCCTGGGGTTCCTGGGTTCGATCCCTGTTGTCATCCCGTTTTTCTTTTTTAAGGTTACGTATTCTATGCGACGGAGAAACCGTTGCTCGGGGACTTGTAACGCGAATGTTATTATTATTAGGAAAAATGCCCCCCCGGGGGTCTCCGTTAGACCGGTTTTCCTCCGATGGCTTTCTCACTCGTTATCCAGTATACGGGAGTGTTGTCACTTCTTTCCGTTCTTACGGGCGCAACTTCCTCGATGAATCCTCCTTACGCGTCCTGTCTTTGATCGTCCTTGCGCTCTATTTCGGGAATTCGTTATCGCCATGATAACGTTCCGGGAAAAGTGGCGAAGAGTCAGTACGGGGAGTCAGTCGGTACTGACTGTAATGTTTACCTAGTCTGTTGACTATTGCTCGCAGCGTGATGCCTCGCTCTTACGGGTTATGTATTTACGCGCGCGAAAGATAAGACCAAAAAAGTCTCTCGACGGCTGGAAATATGAGAAGAAATGGGACGCATCGTTGTGCGTCGCGACGCCAGTTCGGCGTAACTACTCCATAACAAGTATAACGATGTCTCTCTTTCTCTTGTAATATCTGGCAATTACGGTTGCGTCGTTGTACGTGAGAAGTCGCTGTTAGGAAAAAAATTATTGGGGCGGGGGGGGGGGGGGAATTTCGATTTAAAAATTTGGAGTAAAAAAATTTCGAGTTAAAGCTTTTTGTTTTATTGCACACAAAAATCCTCATTGCCCAATGGCAATGTCTCAAGGTCTTCTTGCTGCTACCTGACCTCGGACGACGTGGTCCCTTGGAGGCTGAGTAATCCCATAGGAATTTCGTCAGGGAACCCAGTTGCAGTTTACACAGAAATTTCATTCTCTTGGTCGAACAAAGATTCGCTTCGTCGGTGTCTGACATTCTTTTAACCGTCAGCCTCCCCCCCCCCGCCCTCCTCCCGCTGTGTTGGTTCTCAGTGTCTAGCGTTGCGTAAAGACTAGAGGACGCTTCGCGTCGCCCACTTCCTGCCGGTCGAGAATCGCCACGCTTTGGGCATGTATCTCTTTGTCGCGCAAAATAAATAAATGAAAATTTATAGAATTAATCGCGGGATGTCGAATTTTGTGCAAGGTGACTTTATGCGATTGCGTCGTTTTATTTTCTTAGAATTATTTTTTCAATTCAAATCGGCACATATTTCGGCTGGGTTTGAAGAATTTTTTTTCTAATTTTTATTTTGCACCTTATCGGCACACCGGTGACGATAACATGAGATAGAGCCGATAGGCCTCTCTTATCGCTGCTATCGGTGCCGTATCTCGGGCCCAGGGTGACTTTCGTCATTCGGCCAATGGAACGATCTTCCAGCCATATTTTAACTGACGAAACAAAACACAGTGACAACTCCTTCGGTGTTTCTTGGGTGTCTTCTCACGAAACTGTGCCGGATCTTCCGGTTTCCATTATCGAAAGTTCAAATCTTACGGTTCCCGCAGATAATTCCCTGTCCATCCCAGTTCCAATGGACTTTCTACGTACCGTGTAAGCGGGCCATTTTTATCCTACGGACAGATTCGTGTGCCCATACTCAAAATGTAGAACCACAGCGTGAAAGTATGTAAAAAAATTATGTGGAAAGTTAAAAAAATTTTTTCTTCTACACGTGTTACCTCGTTTATGAGAAAACATTGTTTTCTTCACTCATTTTTATAACTCAATTTTTCTTCAAGCGAAAACCCCCGCAGACATGTCGTTAATGGTCCTACGACCGCGTAGTCACTTCGATACGTTAACGACTTCGGCCGTTAACATAAACAATCTCTGACGTCACAGTCAGCATCGACTCATCTTCACAGACTCATTTCGTCTTTCCGATCGAAGTATCAGCCGCTGGACATCGGGCAACTGCTAACGCTAACCTTCATCCTGGGACCGTTACTCTGCCCCGTCAGGCCCGCCGGCTATGGCTATTCAGGTCTCTGGGTCCCCATCCGATCAGCCGAGTAAGCCACGTGAATCCTCCGTCAGCCTGTTTCCTGGTACGAATTTTCTTTCTTCGAATTCCTCGTACGGCTCTTTTCAAAACTCCGTCGTTGTACGCTGCGTGGTATATTTAAGTCACGTGTCTATTCTCATATTCTACCATTAGCACAGCAAAGTGTTCTCTCAGTTTTCAGTATTGGGTCTGTCGTTTTTCTATCTCTGTCTCTCTCTCTTTCTCACTCACTGACTCTCTGCTACTCACGTCTCGTACCACGATTCGACTTCTGCCTTCGTCGTCTTCGTGACTTTACGTATAAAAGTGGGCCAGGTGCAAAGTGGGTCCAGTCGGGGCGACGTGTCTTTACGATTCCTACAAGAGCACGTAGGCACGAGGGTCGAACGAGTTTCGTGCACGGCAGGTGCATCCTTGAAACTTTGCTCTGCTTTCGCGGAGAATTCGAATCGTGTATCGGATTATTTTCGTTGCTATGAAATCACGCGAAAATTTCATGGGACCGCGCGAGAGCCTCCATTTTCTTTTGAGTGCGTCTCAACGGTCATATCGCGAGGGTAGGCCGTATTTTTTCTGCGCAGAACTCTCGCGCAGACCACGTGACTCTGTTTGAACAGATACCCAGCATGCACCGCGACTCTAACCGCTCCGCGTCCCTTCCCGCGACCTGAAGTTGGCTGCGTCAGGCATGTCGACTGTGCTCGTTCGTATACACATTTGAATGGCGGCTCGATCAGCAGGAAGCGTTTCGTTGGAAAGGCATAGATAGAAATTCGTGTCGCAGCCGGAAGGCACAACGAGTCCTCGATATATAATTGTACGGACGATCGGTGAGAAGGCACTGTGTCAATTACACTGTGAGATACGAAGTGCATGCAGCGCCACTTCCTAATTAACACGTGTCGTGTAATTAGTCGGAGTGAGAGAAAAACGAAGTTAGTCGTGAATTGGAGACGCGTACCAGTCATAAAGCCTCCACCCGCGCCCCGAGTAAAAGAGTCAAAATGGCCGACGGCGGTTCACGCGGTCAAATATTTCTCGTGTGGCGAATCTCTACGAGACGAGGTCGGGGGGAAAGGGACGACTTCACGTGTATACCAATTTCACGAGTCCATTAAAGAAAAGAGCGTAATGGCCGTACGAATATTTTTTTTAATTGCTAATTACATATATTTTTACCCATCAGGACATTTGAAATTATACTAACAAATTTTTTTTTTATATATTAAGATCATCCGGTTTTGTCTGACTACTCCAGGTTTTTTTAAAGACCATCTTTGTACTGGAAAAAATTTTTCATTTCAAATCATCGCATACCTCTTTCGACTGCGTCACGTGCTTCGTCCTCTCTCTCTCTCTCTCTCTCTCTCTCTCTCTCTCTCTCTCTCTCTCTCTCTCTCTCTCTCTCTCTCTCTCT
>JASANN010000006.1:447728-461804 GCA_031762395.1 Calameuta pygmaea | reverse complement strand
TCTCTCTCTCTCTCTCTCTCTCTCTCTCTCTCTCTCTCTCTCTCTCTCTCTCTCTCTCTCTCTCTCTCTCTCGTCTCGCTGTTGATTCTCTTCTTATCTCGTTAGGCAAAACGATTTGACTAATAAAAATTGTAAAAATTCCCAACCGACGGTTGCTCATTCCTCTGACTCCTCTGACTCACAAGTCCGCACGAACATTCTCGTTTCTCTATTCAAGTCCCCCTGGCCTGTAGATCACACAGTCATACCACCTTGACGGTTTGGCATTATATAGTAATGTACGTACAAGTTCTATGGCCTGTAGAGAATCCTACTGTAACTATAGTATAGCCTCGGGTCACGCCTGATGCGTGGCCGAAGGTGATTCACGTGAGAAGCACGCCACTATATATATATGCACACACGTGCAAGCGAACGACGCCGGATTTCGACTCTCCTGACTTCCATCTTTATTCATTTCGCCATGTTACACATGTTTCGCTTGCAATGCTTGAAGAAGTCAGCTACGCACTCTGTTGAGCAATATATTGTATATCCATAAACACGTATATAGATACATACACGCGGATAGAAAGCTCATATAAACAGTACGAGTAAGAGAGTCTCGTAATTCTGACGCGATGTCGATATAGTAGATTCCTGTTTACAGAAATCATTATGACCCCATAGGATCAGCCGTTGAGCGATCCTCGTGGGTTTCCGCTTCTTCCCGATCCACGTGAACGAGAAATGAAAAGAAGAAGCCGCCCTGGGAGAGCGTGGGACTTTTCCAAACCAAAATTACTACCTGGAACCTCTAAGGTTACCATCCGACCCATTCCCGTGAGCCTTCTCAAAAACATTCTCAAAAAAAAGAGAGAAAAAAAGTGGTTTCGAGAGCCGTTAAAAACCGCTCCTTCGTTTGTCTAGACCAGTACCTACTCTCGGTTGCCCTGGGCCATTCTCATGGGATCAGTGGCCCAACTTGTTAGCCGGAAATTGGAGGTGCTGTTCGGCCATCCTCCTCCTGCCACCAGCAGACAGTCCCGTGAAGCCCGCGTACTTCACTTATCACTTAGTCATTATTGTAGATATTTTGCCCGTCTCTACTTTACCGACGGGACTCGTACTTTTACATACTATTAGCGTTATGCCCATAATTAACAAAGTCACGCTCAGCCAAGTCGAGACATGGTCATTGGCCTCTTCGAGGTTCTAATGGGTGTGAGATAAATCCTCGAGATTTTCGAAAGGGGGGGGGGGGATATACAGAACCACAAAATTATCGCGGTGTGTATGCGACTGACACGCGATTTATTAGTGTGTTGGTATTTTTTTTTTTAATAATGAAACTTACAAGAGTCAAGGACGCCGTTCTGGGTCCTTTCAAAGTACAACGGCCGATCGTGAGAGGCGCCTCTACACCTTATTTCTTACGTATCCTGCAAGGAGATCGGTGGCATCTACCTGACTTGTTCCATACCTTCCTCCTACTGCCTACCTAACCTACACCACCTACACCCACTTACCTTACTGGCAGTCTGTGGCCAACCTAGCAACCTACTACTACCACCGGTACGTTCGCACGAGAACACCGGGTATTACTCGTAATTGATTTCCTTTGTCGAGATCGGCAGGTGGCGATAGCATATTAATTCGATATAACGCACGAATGAATTCACTCTTCGACCGATTCCCCCTTTACTTACACGCCGTCGATCCTTTGCCGATAGATCATCGATCTCCCGTGCCACGCCTTTTGCGTATCAGCTACCTCGGGGATGCATTAATTTAGCGGGTCGCTTATTTATTCGAATTTTTATTCTACCCCGGTCGTTGTTATTCTTTTTCTCTGGCTCTATTATCGTTGCAATTGATATCTATGCAATATCCTCGTATACATGTATAAGCGCCAAGTCATCCGGAATAGGATCCATTGGCAATCGGTCTTCGAACCTGGATTTTATGTTGCTTGGCAATTATCAATTCTCTCGGCAGATACTCAATGGTATCCTAGTGTCATTCCTCCAAGCGAATATCTCCGCCTGGTTGTACGGATGAACGTTGATGACGGTTAGGGTGTTTTAAATTCGCGTACGTGATGCGCGCGCCGCACGGGGCCGACTGCAGCGCCGTGGGATTTTCCATGCCGGGAACCCGTCGTAGGTTAGGTTTGCCAGTGGATCCGCCGTCTCTATCGTTTCCCAGAGAGAATTCATGGCTGCCGTCGCCACTCGCGGCTTCTCGGTGTCTCGAGTTCCTGTTAAAGAAAAGATCGCGAACTAACGGTCCATCGATCGTGCTTCCCGGAATAGAGCGTCCTCCTGGCGGCCAACCCCTCCTGGAATGTCGTCCTACGTTCTGGAGCGTTCTCACCGGCTGCCAAGGCAGCCCAGGAGTGTACGGCGACGTCGCGACGAGTACCCGAGGATATTTGAACTCGGCGACGGACTCAAAATTTAATTTTCATTTTTACCACTCGCCTTTATTTAGCTGCATTTTTCTCGGGACGTGTTTGTGTGTGCGTGTGTGTCTAGGCTGGGAAGACACGCGGAATCTTGATATCATGCAAGTCCCTTGTTATTGGTATTTTTTATTATTTTTTTTTTAGTATCAAAAATAATTCTCACCTCCATTTCCTGCACGATCAACGACACTATTGACGATCTTGATATCCAGTTTATGTCGTTTGGTTCGGTAAACGAAATCGAAGCCGCGTCTTCGTCGAGGCTAAAGCGAATATCCTGGTTGCGAAACGGACGAGCCGCTGGTTCTCGCTCTGCCCAACCGGTTTTACTCCTCGCCTCTCTCTGGCTCTCCGTCCTATTCTCACGTGTAGCCAACATTCTCACTCCACTCCGGGCTCTTGTCGCTTCTTGTAAATTCACGCGGCCCTCCTGTATCAATCAACGATAAAGTCCGTTTTTAATGAGTCCCCGTAATTAAGCGACTATATATATATACACATCTTTATACACGTACAAAATCAACGAAACGGACGCTGCCTCGATACGCCGTACTTTTTCTTACGCCCGTAGGTTTATTTGCATAACGTCATAAATAATTGCCATTCGGATAACTGTGACTAAAAAGGGAGTATATTCACGGCAGCGACACCACTCCTTTGTCGGGTTTCGGCCGGTTTGCCCGGAGCGGCGCCACACCGCGGTAGAAATCGGAACTACGCTTGTAACCGTCTTCTCTCGTATTTAACAAACAAACCGTCTATGTTAAGTGGACAGATAATTACTGGATAAGCATATATGTATATCACGTCATGTATATACAGACACGTGCTACGAAAATTACGTAATTTTCCCAACTCCTCTCAATTCTCTTCATTATTTTATCGTGATAGTCACGGACAGCTTGGCTGCCGTTTGTTCGCCCTCGAATTTATTTCACTTTACGTTCAGCCGCCATTGCTAATCCATATAGGCTATTTCAAATTTTTACTCGGATAGAGGAGCCACTGAGCAACCTTTTGATTGAGCAAGAACATCATAGGCGCCGACAAATGTCGGCTCTCCTCTAGCCATAGACAGAAAAACCAAAGTCCCTCGTCTATGCACGAACCACCAGCTACTCGTCTACCTTGACGCTCGTCTCTTTCACCGATTTTTTTTTTTTCTTTCGTTTCTATCCTTTTTTTTATATCTACTACATATTGTTATTATTCTTGTTTTTCAACCGTACTCACGTACGAGACTTGCGCCACGTGGCTCGTGACTGGCGAATTTTAAACGCATTCGAAAATTCCTTGTCTCTATTAACTTGCTGCTGCCTCTTGACCTACCTCAAGGCTATTACGTTGAGTTTTCAAAGCTGCCACTGGTCGTCATCGTGCGTTAGTATCGGGGAAACCACACGCGTCGTTCTTGACGGTATTGGTCGGCGATTCTATTTATTTTTGTACTTCAAGAGACTGTGCTTTTTTTTTGGATTTTGCAGTTTTTTTGCAGGAATTATTTTTACTTGCAAATATTGTCCTCGAGCAGTTTGCAATGGTTTGCGGCACGTCTTTGGTTTTTTATTCGATTTTGGTACTCGAGCAATTAATATCAATGCGGTTACGGTGGATTGAACGAATTTTGGAAAAGTCTTAAGTTTTTTTTGCTTAACATTTTTTTTTCGTATAGAATCAATCGGCAATCGGTGATGGGTTACGTTTTTATAATCGCTGTCGACGCGGTTGAATTTCAGTCACGTTGGACATGGGAATTGAATAGCCTCGGGAGGGGGGAAGGAGGGGGAGAAACACTGTTTTGGTCTCTCGCCAAAGAGGTTAGTGGAATTCGAAATTTTTGATAGCCTCCCACATCGTTCTTCTCATTCTTTTTCTGAACTTATTCGAAACACGAAATATATATATATATATATATATATACACAGAGCATCACGCAACATAAATATTTTGATACGCGTAACAAAGTAACTAAAATGTCAAAGATCGTAGAAATTTGGTATTCCATTTTTTTTTTCTTTCTCTTTATTATTCATTAATACAATCGCAAAAAAGAATGTCGACGTTCATTTGACATTCTCGTCGCAGTGAAATAGTCTGAGGCACAAAAGCGTCAGGCGCCACGTGCTAATTAATGAGAAATTCCGGGTAGAAAAATTTTTCTTTTGTTTCACGTATCCGATATGCCTTATACGTACGACAGAAAAGGGACGCCTCTCGTCGCGACGCCACTGAACGCCTAATTGGACGAAGAGCGTTGACGCGTCAAGTGCCTTCGAGCACTGTTAAACTTTATCGGCTTCTTCGGATAAAAGTCCCTTTCGATTGAATTCGCCGATCGCACAGCAGGACGACGTGGACGGACGGCGTGCGGACCCTCGTCTGTTTTCACGGGGCGAGAGGGGAGGGAGGGGAGAGTGGGGGGGTAGAATTAAAAAAGTTACGGAGGGGAAAGGGGCGAAATCGGCCTGTTTTAATTAGCATATAGGCGATGGTGCTCGGAGATACCGATCAGCCGTTCATTCAGAACCAATCGGCGATCGCTAATTCGATTCGAATAGACAGGAGCGGGAATCGCATAATGAATCTGGCCTTTGGGGCGACGATTTTTTTTTTTTTCTAAAATTCGACATCGGCCATTGTCCACGTGGGGGTCAGTGTGGCCAATATCGAACGGCAAAAAAGATCACGAAATTATATTTAAGTGGGTGGAAATTTTACAGGGCTGAGGGGGACGGCGGGGGGGGGGAGGGCTTGTCTCTCTTTGGCTATCGCTGTAATATTATCGAGAAGTATTAATTTTTTTTTTGGGCCGTCAATTTTGGGTATCGATAAAGTCCCGAAGCAACGAGCGAAATTCTCCATGGTTTTTTTGTACAGTGTAAAGGTGGCTTTTTTCTTTGAATTGAAAAAAAATATCGATATTGTAAGTTGGATGTTGACGGTATTGTTTTTTTTTTTTGAAAAAAAATTTCGAGACCCCCTCACTGCTCACTCTCGTGCGAATTTCATCGGCGTCGCGTTTCGCCGAGGTGACAAACGCATCGCGGCTCTCGCCGTTTCGCAACGATTTGCGAAATAACCGGCCGAGTGGTTCGCGAACGAAAGACATTGTGTATATAAGCGTATAGAGTCGGGATAACAAAGCGGTGACGAGTCTTGGCGAGACTTACGCAATTATTTTTAACCCGAGATACGAAATTTGGTGTTTTGATGCGATTTCAATTTTTTTTTTGTTTTTCCTTTCGTCTTCCTACTTTTCGATCGTATCAACGTCGCCCACGCTACGAATTCCAGCGACACTTGCCCAAGTCGCCTTGAGGCTCCTTGGCGCTGTGTTCGCCTTACGTTTTGCGTTACGTCGCGCTACGGCTCGCTCCTTCTTCCGTGACTCATTGCACTTGATTTGGTTTGCGCGTACTGGAAACACGTGGCGCACCTTACTTCGACGCAACATTATTTATCACGTGGCTAATTATGATTCATCGGACACAGCAGGGTGAGGTCAAGCATAATTGACGACTTTTATGGAAATAATGAAACAATATGTAAAAATGACTTTCTCCTAAGTTTTTTTTTTTTTATTATGGGGTTGACGGGTAACGAGGATGTTGAATGATATTTTCAGTGGGAATTTTTTTTTTAAATTCATACCGCGGTATTTTTTTTAGAAAGCTAATTAGAGTTATAAACAATCCATATAAACTCGCTGAGCATCCAAGTGCGTTGATCGGCCAGCTTTAATTGTTTATAACTTTAAAAGTAAATCTTGGTAAAAAAAAGAAATCAGTACTTTTTCTTTCAGCTCCTCTTCTACCCGATGGTGGTGGTACTCTGTGTATTTTTATTCCTGGACACCCTATGTATATATTGAACTGAGGTTAGGTCGCCTCGAAAGGACGTGGCAAAGACCTGGATAGGACTGTCCGATTAATCGAGAGGTGACCAAAACAAGAGTGAGAATGTTGTAGGCCGCGAGCACGTCGAAATCTTTTTGCCGAGCGAGAGAATGGTACCGGTAAAAGAAAAGTTGGAATAATAAAAGAGGTCCCGGGTCTGTCGTTGGCCGGCAGGGCAAAGTCAACGAGGAGGAGCAGGACCGGTGGGGGGAACCCCCCGACTCTGTGGACGGCGAAGAAGTCGGGTGAATAAGGAACGGAAGGGAGAAGAGGAGCATCCGCCGGAGAACACCCTCGACGTCCTTCGACGGCCGCCACAGTTTGCTGACCCAGGCTCGTTTCTGGCAAGAAAGGAGTAAATAAAGAAAAAAGAAAGGGGAGCGTCGAAAACCGGGCACCGGGGTGGCGAGTGTCCCCCGATGAGGTTGCTGGAGCAGGAACGGGAGGGGCCTCTTTAAGACCCCCGGGTGTACAGTTGCTACCGGAGACCAAAACTTCTTTATTTGTTTTGCCTCTTCTGCTTCTCCTACTCGGCATACTTTTATTCTTCTCTTCCGCGATGGAATTCGCAAGCGAATCGTTGAATTGGCGAAAATCGTCAATACGCTTCGAGCGATCGTTTACGAGGAAGCTAAAGGAGCAGAAGAAACTAACGTTGTTTATACATTGACCGGGCGGACGTTCTCTTTGGTAAGGTGTAGCGAGTGAAGAAGACGGCAGGAAGGATATTCGCGACTCTGGTCACGATCTTCGGTATTTCTCGCTGGACCGGTCTTTGCCGATCGAGGACGTCAACGGAGCTGCCGGCTACTGCCGAATCGACGGGGCTTCGCTTTATTTGCTTGTCAATAAGCTTTTCAGGGGAGTCCGGGATCCTTCGTTCTCGTGGCCGTCGGGGGGGACCATTCTTCGAGCGATCGACGCCCAAGTCCGCCCGAGTCACCGAACCCGTCGAAAGGGCTCCATCTTCTTCCTTCTTCGCCTTATCCATCTTTTAGTCCTCTTGTTCCACTTCTTCCTCTTCTTCTTCTTCTTGTTTCTTCTCGTTTTACTTCTCTTATTCGTTGCCACTTTTGGATCGACTCCTACAGCCAGCTCAGCCGACTCTGCCATCCAGACCAGGTCCCTCTTATAAGTTCTCCTTATGCCACTGGAATGCCAGAGTGCAGTAGGAAGTCCTTATTACACATAAAATAGTCGAGCGATCGGTAGTTAGTCGCGAGTTCGCCAGCATGTAGGAGAGTTTCTAACGAAGGCTATGCTGGCGGGAGAGTGCACGTGGAATGTCGTTTCGTTGAAGATAAAAATACTGAAGGAGAGAGAAAAAAGACTCGAGAGTACAGGAGGTACACGGGGAGAAAAGAAAAAAAAATTAAATGTAGAAGCCCGTGGTACACGGTGCTACCTTGTTCTCGGGAGGGATGATTAGGAGGGAGGGAGGGAAAAAGAGGGGAATCAAAAAATAATTGACCACGCTCTCGTGACACGGACCCCCCCCCCCCCTCCCCCGACCACCATTGTTGTTCCTACTCGCTTCGTCTCTTTGCTCTTGCAATTTTCACGAGATCATCCATATACGTGTTCCTTGGTAGACATCATCATGCTTGGATCAAATTACTCAATTTTTTTTTTCCAAAAATAAAATTCCTCTTCGTAAGATTTTTTTTTGTATTACATCACTCGTACGTTTCTGTCATCATCAGTTCCACTTTTTTTTGTGAATCGCAAGAGCTATTGAATTACCCGGTCCTTGCGTAATCTTTCCTGGACCTCTTCATACCCATCATCCATTTACCCTGATGTCTTCGGCAACCTCAGCGTCGCCAGATGACGGTCTCTTATCTCTTTGGCTTCACTCACTTTGGCCCTATTCAACTTTTCCCATGGTACAACAGTTACTCCGGGATATTATCTCGAGCAAGGTGCGTGGTGCGTGGCCTTTGCGGCGACCGCACTGACCAGTAATGCGCCCAGGTACCAGATAACCAGTGTTCAGGCACTGTGGATAATTGTCCAGGAAGTCAAAACACTGAGAATCCAATTCTCGTGCGTTTCATATAGAATAAGAAAGTATCTTTAAAAATAAAGTCACTTTCTTTAATTTTCATACCAAGATCATTTGCACTTAATTTTATCTTAATTAATTCTAATAGAAAGGACAGAACAATGATAGGTCCGTTTCTGCACCATCTGCATCAGGTCGACGACCGTTTTCCAGCTAGGAAAAGTCAGTTCCCACTGTACATTGTCTATCCTTGCGGAAGATCGTTGATCCGTAGATTTTCTAGCTGATGTGTGTGCGGTATGTCGCGTTGCTGTTTAACGTTGTGCCTGCAAAGGTAAGAGAGAGAGAGAGAGAGAGAGAGAGAGACAAGAGAATCGGTAATGACAAGAGAAAGAGAAAGAAGTAACCAGATGGGGATATCTCGTGGGTCTAGTAGGACCTAGTAGTGGGTAGGTGAGGTTGATAGATCCTGAGCCTTAGATAGCCTCGGTTCTTCTCCCCCATCTACTCATCGTTACACCTGTACCTCCTATGAGCACCAACGTGATCCCCTCAGCACCTCAAGCACTTCCAGGGCCTAGGCGCACGTGGTAAATACGCACTCGTATGCTGGGCCGATAGCTCTTGCGAGGGCACGGCGAGAGACCACGGAGAGAAAGTATCATCTTGTGCTTTCTACAGCATCCGTAGTCAGCTACCGGGTATTGAGCCAGACCTCGTGACTGCGACACGCGACCTCAACCTTTTTCATGGATGCTGACGATAAAATTTCTTAAGCATGCATAAGGCGTATTTATATGCTTGATACTGACCTGGACCAGAGAAGAGGATGATGACGGTTGTACCGTTGTCGAATTTTAGTGAACGCTCAAGGAGACTCTTGCTGGGATTTTATGTTATCTTTATAACTCTGGTGTAGCCTGAATGACTCTGAGCTGTTATTTTTTTTCTTTCTTCTTACAAGACTCCCTTTTCTCTCTGGTGAAATTCCAGCCTACAATTTATTCGGTGTATACCTCCAGACTCGTTCCAATAAATTCCAGCAGGATCTTACCAACGTGTAAGGACGTTCCGGGCAGTTGGTAAACCTGCAAATGAAAGGGAAGTGGAAAGTTGAAGGTAATCGGATTGGAGAAGAGGGTAGACCTCATCTCTTGCTCACCTTCTGCTGAACTCGTAAAGTCCCTTGGATGCCTCGTGGTGGTCTTTGTTGCCGTTACTGATGATCTCGAGAACAAAGGAAGCTCTTTGGACTATCTAGTTGGTCTTGACTCCTGGTGCGTAAAATTGCATCTCTGTAAGTCGTTAAGGCCGTCCTGGTGCAGTATTCGTAGAAGATGATATCTACGGGTGAGGAAGATCATTCCGGTGTCAGTGAGGAATTGAGAAGGAGCAAAGAAAAAGAGTGAACTGACCCATCCGCCGTTTTAAAAATTGGTCCTGCTACGACCTGAGGCATCTTATATTATTTTTTTCTCACAATTCTCTTAATGATCTAGATCGTTATTGGCAATTAGTACTACAGCTACACAGCAGATTTGCTGGCTCAATTATTCCATCCACTTTGTCTCTATTCTTAGAGTTGATGAATTTTACAGGCTGTTGACCGCGTTCATTGCTCGGCCAGTTTACTGGGTTCCAAAAAGTTACGACGTTCGTTAACTCTGGCCAAGGATCCTGACTGCTTCTCCAAGGTAGCTGTCCTCGTGACTCCTGCTGTACACGTGGTCTTGCCAAGTTGGCTATCTGAAAATAAGATATTCATCCGTTAAAAGAAAGAGGAGCTTTTCTAGATGAAGTCGAACGGAATGAAAGATGGCGCTGTGAGCTAAGTAAAATAAAGGAGAGAAGACCCCATTTATATGCCAGGGGCTGACCCTGAAGACTTTGAAGCCGACCCCTGTAGGAACGCCGTCATTAAATCGCACTGGCAACATGGTACCTGGGAATCATTAATCGAAGCCCTAATCGCGCCTCTAAAGGGCGTTTTAGTGCTCGATTAGCCAACCGACTCGACACAACCTCCTCGCATTACTGCACTTCCTTACGTCGCCCCTGGCAGCGGCTATGCGATAAATTGAAATTAACGCTGATTTTATGGGCAGCAGTTATACCTTATAACACTGGAAGAAGTGTTTATCTGCGCAAGCACAGAGTCCCCTGGGTTTCCTGTACGGCCGTCGAGGACAGTAAGTGTTCTCATTGCACGGCATTGTCCGATGTAACCTGGTTGGGGGTCTGTCCGAGAGACTGATGGAGTTCATCTGCCACGTTTGGATGATCATGGGTTAGATCCAGATCTGTCCTCGGTGAGATCTAAACAGAGATCAATAATCAGAAGAAAAAAATGATAGCGACTCGAGGCTTTGATTAGGATGAAGTGGAAGATGGCTTCTCGGCTACGTCATGACGGCTTGGAACTGTCACGAGAAGCTAAATCGACGGAGGCTGGATAACTGACTTTCGCAGAACAGATGTCTGCAATCACGCCGCTCCTAATGGCACAACTGTAAATCCATCCACGCCAAGATGTGACGGCATTATTATTGCGCCGATCGTGCTGCGTTGTACTCTGCATTCTGGCTCTGGAGTCTCTGCCAAGGAGCAACGAGTCGGAATAGGCCACGATGAGGATTGAATAAAAGGATGAGATAAAATGGAGATTAAATTCATAGAGAACGAGAGGAAGCAAATGTATTCCTGGTACTGTACCGGTTGACGAATGATGGCAAGGTGGCGCGAGCACTCTTGATTAGTTAGGTGGTTCATTGATCGTCTACCTTGTTGTTGTTCTTGTTATCGAGCGTGTCGAGAGCTGTCGGATCAAGAGCTGCTATCTCTGTAACAGCCTGTAATTAGAACGCAGATAACAAGCCTTCGTTCAATAGGCTGCCCACGCGGTTCTTGCCTTTGCATTGGCATTTGCCAACCTACATAGGTAAATGGACAGAGGTTCTCATCGGTTCTTGGACTAATTGCAACCTCAGCTAAGTAACCGGACGTTACGTGTGTACACCTTGGCCAGAGAGCTGCTCGACCAGAGCCAAGGTCGTTACCCAGAAGACACTTGATATCCTGGCGAAAGTTTTCATAACCTCTGTTCTCCGCTGATCTGGTACTAAGACAGCTTCCTTGCCGTTGCTCTTGATTCGTTCTTGGGTCAGGATGATCAGACTGCTGGGATACTTTGCTGGTCCAAACGAACAGGAGGAACCTAAAAATAATTTTGTGTCTTAATTTAACTTTGACTATCAGATTGAGTCAGGATGATTGATTCTATAGGATCAACCTGATGATTCATTCCGTTGGACTAATTTTCAAGCAAAGTCCAAAGATCAAAAGATACCTCGAAACTTGGTTTGCAAGTCTCTTAAATGACGTGGTAAATTTATTTTTTCCAGGGGTAAATACGCGACCGTACGAAGATGCCGCGAGAGAGCCAGTGGCAGACAATGGGCTGCCAAGTTCCTGAGGAAGAGAAGACGCGCCCAGGAACTGAGGGCTGAAGCTCTTCACGAGGTTGCGGTGCTGGATGCCGCAGCTCACTGCCCACGGCTCGTAAAACTTCATCAGGTCTTTGAGACCAACACGGAGATGGTCCTCGTGCTGGAACTGTAAGTGACCAAGAACTGTGATCATCCGTTTCCCTGTCTTGGCACGACCTTACGTCACTGACCCTCTACCTTTTCTTATCATCAACAGGGCTCCGGGCGGTGAACTTCAGATGGTACTCGACAGGGACGAAGTTCCTGAAGAAAAACAGGTCGCCAGACTCCTCAAACAAATTCTAGATGGCATTGCCTTTCTTCATTCCTTCAACGTAGCGCATCTTGACATCAAGGTAAGTCCGTCTTGTCCTCTTCTTTTATTAATTGATCTTTACCTTCCCTTCCTTGTAGACGGTTGATTCGATTATTATCGATAAGGACCAGACTCGAGGTTGACTGACCATTAGAAATAGTATAAAGTCAAGTTAGACGGGTGAGCGACATTTCTGGCACTGATTGCTGGCAAACACTTGACCGGGCCCAGTACGACGCCATCAGCAACGACCCAGATTGTTATGTAAATACCGTGCAAAGCTGCCAACTGCTAGATTAGAACGGATCGAAGGCGCCGTTAGTTGTTGGAATATCCAGAGAATTTTTTTTCTCTCTTCAATTCCTTAACGACAAAGTTTTTTCTCAAAACTTTTCTATATTCCTTCTTTAAATGCTGTATGAGCAATCCTGCGTTGCCGGCACATCCTGCCACGGTACCTCGTTAAATGTACAACGTGCGAAAAGTGATATTAAGACAGATACAGATTATTGTAATACGGGCGTAAGTAGAGAATTGCACGACTACACGGTTACACGCATTTATCGATTACCAGAGCAATTGATATGGGTGAGCCAAGGTAAGCCGGTTGCGTATTAATAATATCCATGGCGCTCGGATAGCCTGACACCCCTGCACCTATAATGTCCAATCCACTCAGAATCCACGTCTACCATCGAGTATACATATTTTCGCCTTGAATGCAACGCCAGATAATCATCTTGCTTATGCAACCCAATTAACATGGGGTTTTGCAAATTGACATCAATTCACGGGGAGCCAGGAAAGCCCCAGGTTAGCCCCAGGTAGCTCCATCATTTTCTCCGTCACTTCGTTCACGATGATTTTGACATACAGATTAATCGGCGAATAAATAAATAAATTATCGTGCTCTACCTGCGAGCAAATATACATTTTGACTCATCATTGTAATCGGCCTTGTCGCTCGATTCTTTTATCGCCCAGTACCCTTATCGTGATTCGATAAAGAAGCCCGTCGATGGAAAACGCACAATGTGGCAGCCATTTTGTTCGATAAGATACGGGCCTTACGTGCTCCGAATACAAAAAAGTCTTTGGAAATATGTCGAAGCGAATTAAAAATTTTCGCTCTACACATTCGCATCGACCGATAAGATCCTCTCTCGATCAGTACAATTCGATCGGATATCTCGAATACGTCGAAATGCTTTTTATAGGCGCTTGAGATCGTTTCGCTATTATTCGATAGCGTCTCGACGACGCGAGCGCCACGCGCGGACGGACTGCGTACCTTTGGGTTTCAAATTTAGATACGACAATTAGCAGATTCCTCGCGTCGTATTGCTGCTGCGAGAAATAACACGTATTCTCGTATCTGTGACGTTGCTCACCGTCGTGTATCTTTCTCTCTTAGTATTATAATTTGCTCTTTGCCTCTCTCTCTCTCTCTCTCTCTCTTACTTATCGACGGTTCTTATGGCTTTTCGGGCCACCCTATGCACTTATGCTGAGTCGACGGATGCCAAGGGACACCTCCTTGCGATACTGAGAATTCGTATAAGCAGTTTGACTTTACAGAGAATCGACGCCTCGACATAAAATACATATATAGGTGATATACGTGCTGCATATATTACACGTGTCGAAACACGAACCTTATCTCTTCTATGTTTCTCCTGGATTTCGAATTATTTTCTAATTGATCATTTACAACATTGCATCAGCGATGCACATGCAACCGCAACGATCTTACGGCGTTACCCAGCGGTTCTGCCTAGCAGCTGTCGGAGAATGTTGGCGGATGATACTGCGCACAGTAAAGTAATGATGTCGGGCCAAAGCGGAACGGCGTGATTCCCTTCTCTCTCTCTCTCTCTCTCTCTCTCTCTCTCTCTCTCTCTCTCTCTCTCTCTCTCTCTCTCTCTCTC
>JASANN010000006.1:425815-447628 GCA_031762395.1 Calameuta pygmaea | reverse complement strand
CTCTCTCTCTCTCTCTCTCTCTCTCTCTCTCTCTCTCTCTCTCTCTCTCTCTCTCTCTCTCTCTCTCTCTCTCACTTCGTTTTTCTCTCTTTTAGTTGATTTTTCATAAGAAATCCTCCCACGCTTCGCGACTCCCGTGTAACTTGCTCTTAGCGCACGTAGAACAGTTCACGGTGGAGTCTCTGGTATATCTATAGCCCGTACTCCGTATGGTCATGGTGTTTACCTATTCACTAATTCCTGCCGTGCACACTGTGCAGACGAAATGTTATTCCCGGAGTAAGTAGAAATAATGGATCCCGCAGCGGGTCTCTGCGCCTAATATAGGATTCCCCGGTGTTATGAATGAGAAAAAAAATTCAGGTAAATTCCTTGGCGACTTTCCAGAAAACCCTGTTGGACCTACTCCAGGAACTTGGCGCCGCGACGCTCTCGAATGCTCGATTTATCCTGGTCAAGATTCTGCTTCCTAATTCTTTATTTCTCGTGCTTTTAATTCTCTCGGCTAACTTTATATCTTTGTAATCCTCCAATTACGTCTGAGCGTCAGTCAATATTCTCTCGTCCGCTTTATCGTTTCGTTCGGCATTCACCTATTTCAAGAAAAGTCATTCTCGTAAAGCCGTTCACGCTGGCTGTCACTGCCAGTCGAGCCAGTCGAGCCAGCCGACCCAAGCATGTCTGCCGGCCAAGAAAGGGTCGCGGGCACGTCTCCCCTTCTCGCACCGGAAGTTTCAATGAGAGTGAGAGACAGATCCTCATAAATACATTCGTTGCCAGTTAAAAAGCCGTCGGGAACGTGTCTCTCGTATTTGGCCGATTCTCACCCAGCTAAATGGGGATCCTCCTTCTCCTCTTCCTCCTCCATTCCGTAATTCCTTCATCCTTACCGGAGTCCCATGCGGAGGAAACAAGTAGGATTTGAGGTCAACGTCGAACAAAAAGCTCCAACGACCTCAGGGGGGGGGGGGCAGAAGAGAGTTCGGGGACCTTCTCGTGGATGGAATTCTCTCCTGGTGTGTATCGAGGTCTTCTTCGCGTAGCCTTCACCCAATGTGTAACAGGGTCGAGTCTCCCTGGCTGCAATTATCGAGGTCATTACAAATTGTTCCTCTCCGACGACTCTCACACTCTATATACACACGTGCACACATACCTTTTCCTCGTAGACTTACGACTTTTATCTGCGAGGAAACATTTTCTATTGTCTCTATTTGAATATTTTTACGTTTCGTCCATATGGGACTTTGCGCACGCATTGTTTGCGTCTATCCTAGTCCCCTGGTCTTGTCTGGTGCCTCGTGCACCTGCCCTCTGCTTCAGGGCCACGAGGGTCGTCAGGAACCGTTTCAATTAAAGGTGAACACAATGAACCTGCGTTGTTAAAGTACGTTGAGGGCATCGGGCTGTATCGTGTCCTCTATAGAAACGGCATATCTGGTTACGCTCCGGCACCCCCGATACGGCAGCCATTAGACTGTTCCGCTGTTACGCATATACATACGCGTACTATAGGTGTATACTAAAATTTGTTCAGCCCACCCGGTATGCATCCGACGACGAATGGTAAGTCTGGTACGATAAAATATAAATGCTTACATTGTAAATAAAATTCTGATTTAAAAAATTGATACGCATCCTTTTTGTACTTTGTGTGGGAATCGGTTTTACCCAGCAGTTATACGAATAACCAGTGAAGTTGTTCGGGTAACGTAGTGTCGGACGTCGCGGTATGTAAATCTAATGGCTAATTCGAGTGGCAGCATTATTCTCCGTTCGCCATGTATTCTCCATCCTGGTTCTTCCAGCTTCTCGTTATAGCTGGAGCAGATCTGCTAACGAGCCAATTCTCGGTGCGATATGAATTTTAATGGCCGTTCTACCCTGCATTATTCATAAAGAGGCTATAAGGAGATAGTTCATGAATTTTCTCGTTTCTATCTTTACAAACGTCACGCGAAAGACCTTTTGGTGCGTTATATACTGTAGCCCTCGGTATCTTCCTGTACCCAGGACGGTTCCTGTTTGGTAGTCCAAGGGTTCAGGATGTTGACCATGGCCGACCAGGACGCCAGGATGGGTAGCAGCATGGAGTATCTTTGAATCTCTCTATTAGTACGTCCGGTCTCATAAAGAAGCCTGGTCACGTACCACTCGTAACTCGGTATAACGAAACGTAACACACAAACCCAATCGAGGAGTAAGGACACGTTCTGGACAGGTTACTACCTTTGAGCTCTGCGCCATGTTAGTCCGAGGACAGAGACTCTGATGCTTTTATTGAATTTGTTTCCTGTAAAATTTTATCAATTAACAGATATGGCTTTTAGTTTTTTCTTATACTCATTGGACTGACTTTTTTTTTGGATGTTCCATCAGAAGGATCCAGCTACGGCATCTGTCACTATCAAGTGAGACCTTAGGAGGTAGGAACTGCTGAAGATGGATGAGAACGCTCGCGGTGTAAACTTTGCTCACTGGGTTCTGTTGACTGGTTGTTTATTTTTTCTTCTGGTTTCTTTTTCTCTGATACATTTTTCTTTCTTCCCCTTTGCTTTGAACAATCGAACAATGGTCATATGGCGCATGTGTGGAGGCTGTGGCTCGTGAAGCCATTGTTGATGCTAGGACGGAGTCCCACTGGTTTACGACCACCTAGGTCGGCCAGGAATTACGTTTTTCAGTACCCCAGCCCGTCGGTTACGGCCGCCATTCAGCTACAGTATTGTTCTTAAGGGTTTATTAAACCCCTTGTGAGAGCAAGCCGAAGGGTTTGAGGTTACGTTAGGTTATGTTTTGATTAATCGTTGCCATTATGCCAGTACGGTACTTTGACTTTGAGGTAATTTCCATTAAAGGCACTTAAGGCCTCCGTCGTGGCTCTGGTACATTAAACTACGTGTATAAGTTGGTGAAAGTTTTTGTCTGGTAATATTTTTTAAATTCCGTTATTACGTCACAAAAATCGTTTAGAGACACTCCCAAACGTTCGTTGTTCGGTCTTGCAGTTTTTTTTTTTTTTACAAGGAATCTCTCTGTTGTGCGAACATAATGTACGTATTTCATCGGAGCAAAAGTATTTAATGATCTTTCTTGTCGTCCTGACTCTGACGCAAGATGTACAGTCAGGATTAAAAAGAATTAACGATCAAATGGATTCCTGGTGTTTTACTCACAGTCATTCTAGTTCCTATAATGGAGACTAATATTTTGTTTTCAAAATTCCTCGCGCGGGTTCAAGGAGTTTTCTTTGTCGAATGAGAATGGGTAACGTGATACTCTTTTCGATTTAAGGTACGAGGCTTTCTCTCTCTCTCTCTCTCTCTCTCTGGTACCCTCACGTGCTCGCCAGGGGCGTATTTCCAAAAGATTATAGGCTCTAGGAGAATAGTTATTTTAGCTTTGGACGTTAATCTTGCCAGTTAATTATAGGACCGCGTTAGGTTCACACTGGCATCCGCTATAGCGTTTCTATGCTTCGTTGAAATTTTCAAAGATTTTTTTTTTAAATGGGATCTCCTGGGTACCCTGAACCCTTTGATGTTTTTTGACTACTTGTCCTTATCTTGGTATCACCGTTTCATGTTTCAGCCACAGAATCTGGTACTCACAGGCGAATTTCCGGATTGTGACGTAAAACTCTGCGACTTTGGAATCTCCAGATACATAAGCCACGGCGCGGACATACGTGAGATTTTGGGCACGCCCGATTATGTTGGTGAGTATCCCGAGCTTGGGTGGCCGGGTAATCGTTTGAGGATTCAATTGACCCATCCTTAATTTTCATTCGACAGCCCCAGAAGTCCTGAACTACGAGCCTATCAGCCTGGCTACTGACATGTGGTCCATTGGAGTTTTACTTTACGTTCTGCTAACCGGATGCTCCCCGTTCGGCGGCGACACGAAGCAAGAAACATTTTGTAATATCAGCCGCTGCCGTCTTGACTTCCCGGACGATCTCTTCGAGGACGTGTCCGAGGAGGCTCGCGATCTCATGCGGAAGCTCATGGTCAAAGACCCCAGGTGAGTCTGATCATGAGAGTTCATGACGTTCATCTCGCATGGACCAACCGATTCCTGCTAAAGAGACAAGTTAACGGCACTGGTCTTGCCCAGTGAAAAGAATCCAGGAAGTCCCGTAGAGGATGGTTTATGTCGTGGAAGTGGAGTCCATACTTAGATGACTTGGCCAACCTGGAATTACCATTACGTCTCTGATATTACAGACCTGCCACTATTTTCTCTTGTACTCTGGAAGGAAAAAAAGAAAGACAAGAGGAGTCTTAGTTTATTAGTATACATTATCAGTGTTCAAGATGACTCTGTAATTACTTTTGTTTTTCTTAGTTATAATGAATTTGGATAAACATTTAATTTGAGGAAGTGTCATGTAATTTGTAATAATTCATACCAACGTGCAGATATACGGCCCTTATCAAATTGTACAGTTCTGATATCAGGGAACAGCTGGATGTCCTCTGCTTTCCGGGAGGAAATTCTTATCCGGCGTCCTGTGGTTAAAGAGAAATAACAAAAGTTAAAAGTCCTCTTATCGCGTTGATTGCAGATTGTTTTTTTTTTCTTTTTTTCTTTACGTAATTGCGTTTTAATGCAATTTAACCAAGTAACCTTTATCTGTGTTATTTCAGTGAACGATTGACCGTCACGGAGTGTCTTCAGCATTCCTGGTTCAGCATGTTCGAGGATCCTCAGCCAGGACTGTCCTTATCAGCAGCTATCGAGGATAACCCGCACGGTCAGTTATCGCTGATGGATAGCGAGGAGTCGACGCAGAAGAGATCCTCCACGCCGGAACCGTCGAACGACAACATCAGCCAGCAGCAGCAGAAGCAAAACTCGTCAAAGGGCACGATGCAGGCTGAGCCTAAGACATCAGGAGTAAGAGCAGTGTCGTCTCACACGGAAAATATTTATGCCAAATCAAAGTCCACGCCGATGCCAGTAAGGATTGGTCTTAGTGCCGACAGGAGAGACACCTTCAAGAAGAACATGGACTCTCTAGCGCAAAAATTCACGTCGAACACGGAAATCGTGATAATAGAACCGACGCCGTCCCAGAGACGCGCCACGGCGACGCACACGATCGCCGCCGGTGAGGTTTTCAAGTGCACTCCGGTTTTCATACTCGGCGAGGAACAGCAATGCGACAGCGGCAGCGACACCGTGTCCGAAATCTCAACTGACAGCTCCAGCGACAGGAGTAGCATCTACTCGGATGATTCTCTTGATTTTATCTTATACGGAAAGAGTCAGACCAGAGCCAGCTTCCCGTTTGCGTCAGCAGATTCGGACAGGTGGGACCAGAGGCACAGTCATTCTCGCGTCTGGCCCCGTGAGTGTAGCGGAGTCGTCAGTAAGGCCCTCAGCAGATTCTCATCGGAGCCTGGGACCGGGTCCAATTCTAAGGTTGTTAAAACGACGCCGCCAGCGGCGACCCGTGGCAAAGCTAGTCTGGAGGCACTTAGAGAACGGGGGGGAAATTTGGTTGTTATTCGTGAACCGGTCAGGGCCGGTAGGTATACTAGGTACAGCGAGGTACAATGCGAGTCCGTCCAGGCACGTATTCGACGCTTCCAGGTTCATGGGGCGTCGTAAGGCTTGGGCGTCGGGAGCGTCCACGTGCCGCTGAACGTAACTAAAGAATCCTTGGATATTTTATCCTTTTCTTTTGAGAGTCTCGGACTGTATATAGGTACGTTGTACGGTACCCTTGATGAAGCCTCAAGATCTTCATGAAGATAATCAAGGTCGCTGAAAGAGGAAAGCGCGAAGGAAATTATGCCACGAGGATGGCGTCCTTACTCATGGAGTCAGGTTCTCCTTGGATGAAGTATTGATATGCCTGCGTTTAGAAACAACGTATTTCCATCAACTGTAAATAATGTTTCCACTGTTCTTGTAAATAATATTTCATTAGAGCGATCACAGAATACTTGTTGTTGGATCCTCGTGGCTGCCGTTCAAACTCAAAGGGATGACTCGACGATGTACATAACAATAGGGGAAGAACAGCACACGCGGAAGACACGACTGTTTGTACCTCGTAAACCGGATAGAAGAAGCTTCTCGAATAGACTGACGAAAATTCTGTGGATAACCTAAAAAAAAAAACAAGAACACAAAAAAAGATATTAATTTATCGGATATCAGAAATATCAACGCGTGCCTTTCTAGTTCGTTTTTCGCGAACGTTATCTAAACCCTTATCAATGAGAGTGCCTCGAGTGTCAATATACTTCTTCTATCCAAAGTCCATTTCAGTAAACGAACATCACGTTATATCAGAAAAATATGTATTTTCCACTTCTTATTGTTAAATTTACAATGCGCGAGGCATAACGTTAAAGGGGAGTAGAGACAAAATGATGAAAGACCAACGTATTAAAAAAAAAAAAATGTGCCTTATAGGTTAATAATCGATTCGCACAATCTTCTTTTTCTTTTTTTTATTTAAAAACTAAGTGATTTCGTCAGGATCAAAAATTGAGAGCCTAGACAGGCTTCTAGGCGTCTTTAATTGTCTCCGCCAGATGTCGACCAAGACCCGAGAGAACGTTGAAAGACAATTTCGAGACGGGACATTAACTTTACCATCGAATGACAAAAGAAACCGGAAGTCCAAAGATTTATCTCTTGTTTCCTTCCTCGTCAGTTACTCACGAGTCTCGGCGTCGTGGGTTCCGTTTTCGACCCGCATTTGTCGGTTGTCGTCGTTTTTTCCAAAAATTAAGATGCCCGAAAGCCCTAGGCGTTTGACCTCTTGGTTTCCCAAATATTTACAAGCGTTTCTCGCGGATGCAATTGTCGATGCATTCGCCGTCTTAAGTACTACTAATTTATTCTACGATCTAACGAATTACGATTACAATTATTCCGAAAAGCGTCGGGTGCGGGTAGAGTTAGCTGTGACGAAAGGCAATGATAAGATGACAAAGGGAAAAGAAACTTCATGAATTTCTATGAAAAGTGAGGAACAAAAAAAAATGAAAAACAAAAAATTATATTTAAATAAAAATCCTCCCGCGGGGAGGGGGTTGTCGCGCACTTCAAATTGCGCGACACCGAGGGGTTAATGTTTTGTAAATGCTAGTCATTGTTCTCGCGCGTCTCCTTTCTGCCACGCTCTCCAGTTCCTAGATGGAGAAAAAGAAAAGTCTATCAAAAATTGTATTAGCTTCCGAGGAACCACTCTTTTTTCCCCTATAAATAATCCATACTGACAATTCATGGCTTACCTTCTGTATTTTCCGATACCCTTAGACGTTATTAGCGTTTGCTAATTTAATATCTGTCCACGCTTGTGTATACTTAAGGGACACGCACTCGTTGACAATAGCCAACGAGTATAACGGTGTCACGCGGAGAACGCTAAATACTGGAGAACAAAAGAAAAATTTAAGTAATATGCTCTAAGACGAGATGTATATATATTTATATAATATATAAATATATAAATATATATATAGATTAAAGAAAGAGAGAGAAAAGCAATCGTCGAAGACAAGCTGACTAATTCGAAAAAAAAATTTTATTCATTTGAAAATCACTTAACAAGAATAACGATCCTCTTGGGATGGTCCCGGGTCAAATTCAAAACCTTGTGGATCGAGGGCAGCGTTAGTAAATTGTCCCTGTGGTTGGTAAAGTGATGAGAAAAAAAAAGAAAATTTGCAATTTTTCTAATCCGCCTCGAATAGAATTCCGGTGCGATAACAGAGACACGGCAGCTTATCACGAACCTTGTGGAAACGAAAAAAAAAAAACAATACCGAAAAAAAGATATAAAAAAAAATTAATACAAATAATCCTATCGTATATCAGAATGAGAGAGAGAGAGAGAGAGAAAAAAAGAGGGACTACAGGACGTAATTCGTATACGTACAGTAAGAGACGATATTAAGGCGAACTTCGAGATGAGCGTCGGTACGAAAACGAGTAATTTTGAATCGTCGTGTAAAATATAGTTTTGCTACGAAGACCGATGGGGATGGACGTTCGAGTTACGTGTATTATTTTTTTTGTATTTTTTCCTTTCTCCCCGAATCACCTCTTGGACACGCGACACGTACAATGGACGCGACTATTTATTTCTAAACGCAGTAAGGCTTGTATTTAAATAATTATATATAATATTTTTTTTTGTTGTATCTTCTATTAATCGTTAACTCATACGAAGTCACGTGTCTCGGAGAATTCTATGGAGAAACGCGAAAATACATTAAATCAGCATCGACGAAAACCGACTCGTCAAGTCATTCTGACTCGAATGCGATTTTCCCTCGTCTGACTTTATTAACTTACAGTTGCTATTACAATCATTACTATTAATGTCTATTATCAATCGATAAGAATCCGCGTAGCACCTAAGACCTCCTCTGTAAATAGAACGTCGATTATATATTAATTTTAATAACGATATAAAATAAATACTATGACACATTTCATTATACTTCATTGCATATATCAATTATTACCTGAAATAATGATCCGGAATGAATCCCTCCCCCCCCCCCCCCCCCACTCCCAAAGGGATCCTAATTGTCTCGATCAATTTATACGATGACCTATATATTATTTGATGGAAAAAAAAAATTTTACTAGCCATTCGATTGAAGTCAGGCGCGTAAAGACGGCTGGCGAAGTGGATAATTTTTTTTTTCTTTTATTCCTTCTGGTGGTCCCTCAACACGAAAGAGCCGACACAGACGTGTCTTCGTGGTCGTAAATAATTCATGCTGCTCCCAGGAGTCCGCATCCCTGTGGAATTGAGTGCGACGTGATAGCCAGATCGGCGGAACAACAATGCGTCTAAAAATAGTCGATTTAAGGAGGTACTAACCAAAGATGCAGCCACCGGCGGTCTTGTACGATTAAAATGATTTTATGTCCAAGTGGTAGGAAGAGAAAGGAAGGACGTGAGAGAGAAAGAGCCAAACGGAGTCCTATGACGCTGTGGATGTGTCGCAGTCGCGTCCGACAATCAGATCATCCTGTAGTCTGGAGTATCCAGCATCCGACGATCATGGGTTTCAGCCAATATGGCTCCTTGTCCCTTTTTATTGGATTGCCACACTTCTTTCGTGTCTATAAATAGATCTGTAGTTAGGTACAGTCTAATGGCTCCAGGTGGGACGATGAATCACTTTTGCGCACCGAGTTCCTCTGCCAAAGTCACCCGGTATTTACTGGCAGCTACTGCCAGTATGGCCAACCGGGTAGCCATTAAGTTTCTAGATAGACCAAAGCCTGTTTATATTTCCTCAAGTTGCACCGTGAAATTAATAAATCAAACTCAGGGATCTCGCCGTTACGTTTTAACGTTCTTTTTTCTTTCCTCTCTTCTCGATAGTTTCTAAAGTTTCTCTCTGTTCCTGTCTTCTTCTTTTTTTTTTCTCTCGCCATATACACCTCTATTAATAATTCATCGGTCACGGCTTTGCGCGGCTTCGTGCGAAATAAAGAGAAATTGAAATAAAAGAGACTGGACGATACATTATGCCAGGGGGGGAAGCTTTATATTCCGTACCGAGAGCGGCGCTGGCATCGATTATGTGACGTCATTTCCTTCTTTTCTTTTTTCGATTATCCTTACTACGCCGCTTTAAATCTATTTTCATTTCATTCGACAATATCGGACCGATTGATGAAAATCGGTTAAGTATCTTTTTACTCGACTTATAAGTACCTAGGGACTTTCGTGATTGACCCACGGAGAATTAAGATCGTGTTTTTGGTAATCAGAACGACGAAGCAATTTGAGGAAGGTTTCGGAGATAATAACGTACAATTAATACAGTAATTTTCAAGGCAATTATCGACAATAAATTAAGAGGCAGTCATGGTGTAATGATGTAATGACGTAATGAATGACGGGGCGTGCTCGCGCAACAGCCCCAAAACGAACGACCGATCTTAATTAAACTTATAAAGCATCGTTATTAATTCCCTCTCATAAATCCTATGCAGTACTTAATTCGCACGAGACACGCAAGGACTTTTACGTCGAACGGCTATCTTCATTTTATTAGCTTTTTCACTTACCTTCGCGACGCTGGAGAAAAACATAACCAACTTTTGCCTCCTCGACTGCGTGATCACAGCTTTCTCACCTCGGCGTCGATAATCATCCGCATGCTTTGTAATCCTTAGACTGGATCGGAACTCAACTTATTAGCGATTCTAAGTAAATTGTTTATGCACTTTTGTGGCAAATCCCATTTAAGGATCACGGTCGTTTTGACAAGAGTCGCCATTTGCCTGTCCGCACCGGAGCAAGGTTAACGCGCGCATGCGCACAACACGCAACCGCATCCTTCCGTAAGACTGCATCAAATTCAAATTCAAATAAAAATTTTGATCTAGATTACAGAGTATCGCGTGTACGAGCATTTTATTAGAGACTCGAGGAAAAGGCTCGTATGAAATAGTGCTGTAAAAATAATAAATCCCGGTTATAACTGAGAGTCCATTAATCGTAGTGGCCGTTGGACGATTATTCCAATGCTTGCTACTCGTTTCTATTGTCTCTAATTCTTGTCTCGTAAATCCAAACGAGATACGTGCCGCGTCGTGCATACGAAACATTTAATGCTCGCAATTGCACGAAGCTCGCAGATCGCTTTATTCTTTATGGAAACGCGCGACCGTTTCGTCGTAAGGTTCTAGATTTGCATTCTCCCTGGAATCTTGGATCCTCCTTACGATGCGTTGAAGTTACTCTCGTTACGTAAAGAACCTCGCCCACTGTCATTTTCAATGTTTACCACGTGGAATCTAGATATCAAGTGAATTACGCATACGGAATAAGGAATATTAAGCAAACGCGTTTTGTATTCGCTGAATCAAAAAGTTTTTGCATAAAAGCTAATCTGAACTGACAAAGGACCCTTTACTTTTACCAGCCACTTCGATAGAACAGACGGTATGTATATATGTTTACGTATGTTAGTTTGTATCCTTGGAGCGATGACGTGCGCAAAATACTGAAGGGAATAGTAATAAAGAAACGAAAAAAAAAAACCAAAGCGAAGGAAACCGAGTTGAAGAATATTTGAAAAGTATAAACAATGCTTCATCGAGATTTCGATGAATTAATAGATAACCTAAGGATATTTATTATGTACAATTTCGATTAATTAATTTCAATTAATTAATTTGGAGCACTAATAATTCTTGGGATTTTTACATTTTTAAGGACGTCCGCTCTCTGATTCACTACACCAGGACCTACGCACCCAGGTACTCTGTACATATTTAGGTATGGCGCCCACATTTCAGCAACTCGGCACACGCACTCCTTGGCGAAGGGCAGTCATCTACAACGAGTGTCTAAATTGAACTCAAATATTTTATAGTTACGACTGACTATAATAATAAATCAAGGTACGATGGCGAGGGTGAGATCTAAAAAAAGAATGGACCAGTCCACTTCTGAATTTATATTGTGGTTTTGATTGTGAAATCAATTGAATTATTCGACGCCTTCTTTTTAGAGGTTTCAACAGCGACAAAGAAGCTGACGGTCGCCAACTCAAAATGCAGATATTGGATATGAATTTTGAAAAATTTAATAAATTCATTTTCCGTATCGTTAGAACCACATGCATGGAATTCCCAAAAAATAATTGTACTGGAGTAGTGATGGAAAAGTTTTTACCTTTGTCCTTTAAACAAGGTTATGACACAAGGTCGTGCAAGAAGAGAGAATAAAAATGATCCTGATCCATCATTAGGATATCACCAAGCGAGGATAATTGGGCGATTATCCATGAAACTGCTTCCAAGCATCTCAGACTAATTGTAACCAAGAGCAGCAGGATTTTTAATTTTTACTTCAAGATAAGAGGTCTCTGTCTGGGCGCACTCGGTTGCGGATACCACTGGAGACTTTAAGGAGTAATTCGCTGGCAAGGATTCATGAGAAGAAAGAGCAAGACCTTTCAAGAAAAAGGTGTCTTCCGCCTAGCAAGTTCAGGAACGCTAGCTCGATATTCATCAGACTGACAATGAGCCACTTTCTTTGGACAAAGGAAGATTCTTAAGTGTGGACCTGTTGATTTTTCACGATGAATTCCTTTGCCTCTTTTTATCGTGGTTGCCAAGAGAGGAAAATAAATCGAGATAGCTGCAAGCGCTCATTAATTTGCATGTTAGCCTGGGACCCATGGGCTTACACTGTCCGTGGCAAATATGGTCGAGGAGGTCATTACCGTTGATGACTTTTTGGTCCTTTCCCCCAGCATCTCAACAGCGCCGTTTAATGGACCAGCGGACACCTTCCTCTGTTATTACAAAATTTTGTACAAAATTAATGACAATCTATAGGCGAAAAAAAATTGCAGAATCTCACCTGAGATTTTAATTGCTAAGAAAACGGACAATTACGTACTCTTTCTTATCGTCTGTTCTACGTCTATCCTCTGCGGGGTTGAGATACAGAAGACGCCCGTCTTCCTTTTCGCCAGGAGCAATATAATCGGACATGGAAATCTCGAGGTGAAACCCCCACGCTTCTCATTAACATACTAACACTTCTTTTTCCATCCTTTTCTTGCTGACAATCGCATTAAATGCCTCATTGGTCGGGCACTGATCCGCGAAATGTTCGATCACTCAAAAAGGTATGAAAAATAAAAAGAACGCGTTGGACATCTCAGGGGGGGGGGGGGGGAACTCTTTGTTTGGTTCTGCGGGTCCTCCCAATCCTCAAGATCCACGGGAACCTGGCAAGGAGATCTTCTTCTCTTTAATCGTCATGAGAAAAATAAAAGCGTTGACATTCACCACGCACTCCGTATACGTAGAAAGGAGGCAGCATGTAAGACACGGCAATTTCCAATTATCGTAATTTCCCTGTCTTCGCATTGAACAATCTTGATAAAATACTTTCTTCTTTCCTTCCTCTTGAATTTTCACCAACCGATCCATGCCATAAATAATGGTACCACCCTGTGAATATGAAAAAAAAAACGATGCTGTTACCATAGCACACAATAGAAACATAAATTTACTGAAATAGAAAAGACAAAGCAAAAGAAATGAATTAATATTCCTATATGCAAAGAGTCTGTAAAAATGTATACGGGGTCATTCAAAGGTAACTTGCCATTTTGAATTAATTTGAAATTTTATTCTCATGAGACTATTCACTCAGGCTGCTGGGTTATTTCTGAATAACCCTGTATAGGTATCACGACTGGATTCCACCTACGTCACAGTGTCCTCTACTTCAGGACTTGTCTCTTGGGTAGCATATTCACCAGGAGGTGGTGTATGCTGACATATAATACATAGTATACGAATGAGAGTAAGAGTGAGAGAGGCAAGGGGTGGGACACGACGCAGTAGAGGAAGGGAGAATCATTGGTTGAGCCATGAGTGGAAGAGAAAAAGGGAAGCCCAGTGTGTAGTGGGGTAAGAAGAAGGCGACATGCGGTGTCTGCAGTAGGTATGTGCTCTGAGCGTACGGACAAAGTGCGTGAGTGCAAGAGAGAGAGAGAAAAAATTACCAAGAAAAAGAAGAAGGAAGCATTTGATCGGTCGAAGCTGAAGCTGCTGGAGAGCCTGGTGGCCTGGTGCTCTCGTAGGCTGTAAGTCCGGAGCCAGTAGGCAGTTTCAGACTCGCGCTGGACCGTGAAGCGTGACGCGTGAAGCGTGATTCGATCGGAATCGAACCGAACGGCGCTATTCCACAATGTCAGAAGGAAGTACGATTTGACATTTTCGAAATAGATTTGCGATTGACGTACCTTTTTTTTTTAAATTCGATGAGGTCATAGACCAAGGAATATTTATCTTGAATAGACGTGCATCGTGATCTTCAACGTGCCGAAGAGTCTCGAAATGTCAGTTTGCCCATGGAGACGGCTGATTGACTGGCGAGAAGTTTTCCTGTGCCTAATAAAAGTTACGATATAAGTGCGCGAAGAGAGAAAGAGAATTTTATGAATTTCGTAGCGATAATAATTGATTAACGAAAAATTAATAATTAAGGATTAATGTCAAACAGCAATGACAATAATATACGTGCGTGTCGTATTACCTTCAGAAGTACAGAGCCCTTTTGTGATTATTTATAGAAGGAAGGTCGACGTTGGTTCGATCCTTTGATTGGATCAAGAATACGAATCTGGTGACTCGTGAAATCTTGCGTCAATGTGAATCGATGATTGGTTGATGATTTACCTTTTGATCGACGTCGTGTACGAGAGAATCAGCTGTGTGCGTTGACACCATTGCTGGGACCGTGACACTTGGATCTTAATTTTATTCATATAATAGAGAGGATTGCGAAAGGATACGTGAAGCCGTCATAGAATTCCTGACCTCGTGACTCTTGGCGTCCCTTAACCTTCTGGAGACGCTCCGCGGGAACTCGTAACGGACTTTACAAGACATCGGGAGTGACGTGGGAAGCGAGATCTGATAATAGAGATAATATCTGTAGTGGTGTAAAACTTAATAATGATCTATCAATCGAGTCATCAAGCACCGACAATGTCTTCTTCGCGAAAAACCTCACCAAGACCACAACACCGCACTCTAACCTCAAAGTCGTCTTCCTCGATGTCAACTAAGGGAAAGCGCGGCGCCGACAGGACGACGACGACTGCCGAAAAGTGCCGAGGAAGGTGCAGAGTCGAATGGAGTGAAAAACACGTCAAGGAGGGATTGGTGCTTGTACAGGAAGCGCAATTGGCCAGAGTCGTGAAAACTGGACCAATTTCGGAATATTATGAAATCGATCAGAAACCTTTTGCAAGGTAAGTCCGTAAGGAACAATGGTAGATCTCGTGAAAATTAGATTAAGTTAAGAGACAATAGGGAATCGTCGAAACGTGCAAGTAGACAATGAATATAGAAACTGAATGACCGTTAAGTAATTCAAAATTAAGAGACAACCGTGACTCGGCGTATAGGATTGGTTGGATCGATTATAAACGTTAATTTCCAATGAAAACCGGATCGAACGATGGATCGATCGATTGATCAGCTTCGGTACAGAAGACTGAACTTTTATATCGCCCACCTTCGTCTTTACGTCCTTTTCAACACTTTAGTGAGCCCACGCCTGTATCTATGAATTTTTTTAAATTCAGATCCGCACGTTCGTCTGCCATTTATTTGATATTTGTAAATAAACGGAATAGTAAGATAAATTTTTATTTTTTCTTCACTTATCTGACTTAGAATCTTCTTTTATTCTTTGCTTTGTGTACTGGCCTATTCAAATATTCCGCTCATCTCGTACACGGTCAATCCGTTCCGCTCGTTAAGTAACGTCGCTCCGTATCCTCGTGACGCGTCGCGACGCTCAAGACGCAACCTGGCACTGATTAATAGTCGTCGTTTAGTATTAATTTGTCATGGTAGGCAGGACAGTAACACGTGTAGCGGTACGCGTTACCTCTCGGGTCATGGTATTAATCATATTTATTGCATCGATTAATTAGCACAAACTAGATCCCCGTAATAGTTGCCAACTCTAAAAAATTAACCTCTCAAATCAGTACGGAGTGTTTCGAAATTCTTGCGAAGCCAAACAAGAAGAAAAGCTAGTAGTGCAAATTTACTAAATGAATCCAATCCTTGCGTGGCCAAAACGTGTGACTGGAAAAATGTAAAAACAAAATGGTTACCCCCGTAGTGATAAATTTGACAGATGCGGGCTGTACGTTATTTTGCAAGAACGATCAGGATTTTCTAATTCGTACCTGATTGCCAAAAGAAAGTCCAAGACCCACTGGGAATTCTTTTAGTCGAAGCTAAATCGAATAACTGTGGGCGAGAAACACGCACCACCATTTCGGCAAGTATTCCGTGGGCGAACAGCAAACGTTCGCAAATTCACAGACATTAATTTTTTTTTTTTCTTACCCACCATTCGTGTCCTGCCTCCGTCGATCCATTTAGTCGATATCGAAAATCGAATGTTTAGCCTTCTTTCTGTAGCTTGTCAGCCATTTCTTGCTAACAGCTTTGAATTTTTTACCGCAAACTTTAATTCGCCACGGAGACGCCAGTTTAACTGGAACACGGTTAGAAGAGAATGGCTGGCTCGATAATATGTTAATTCCAAGCGTCGTTCAGTCGCTGTTGTATATATTGACAGGTGCAAGAGAATGCAAAAAAATGCAACGGAATGCAGGTTCCCTCAAATATCGTGGCTATATACTTTTCTTACCTTCGCTTTTTATTCCTCACTGTCACGTGACTCTCGCCATTTTACACGCTCCCCTCAATAATCACACATGACAAAGTGCATCATGCTAATGTTCCACGTACATTTATATTTTCCTACAGTCGATCATGGCGGTTTAGACTCATTATGCAAAATAAAGTCATTAATGACTCAGAGACGCACTTGAATCTTCGCACAAGTCACAGTAAATATACACAAGTTTGTCTTGTCAAAAAAAAACGACCAATACAAATTCTACAGTGACAAAATGGTTTGATCTTGGGATATATATATTTTTTTTATTAATCAAATCATTCTTAACAACAGATACGAGGATGGATTCTGTCCAATTGTTACGTCAATAATAAATAACGAATTTAAAAGGTTTCCTATGAACTTCAATATGGCCGCTCGCACGTTTCATTATTCATGCCTATGTTAATGTCCTATTTAATGGCTAGTATCCGCGTGCATTGATAACTTGTTACGGCTGATATCGAATGCGATTGCCACACGAGCCAACTTTGCATCGCTAATGAAGCCAACCCGATCCCTGTGCTATTCATTGAACGATTCTGCACTGTCAAACAAATCTCATTATTCTTGGCCGCGTAGGACAAGAACTTTCCTCGTATCCGTTTTACGTGATTTGCGATAAAATTATTTAATTGAAATTTTTCTACGACATTCTACAGGGTGGTAATTTCGAATACGATCTTTTATAGATTTTAATGAGGTTCGTTAACGATTTTTCACCGTGGTTGCTATAAATTTGATAAATTATAGACGCGTTCGCGCATGCGCAACGCCAATTTCAACACCTCGTAAGTTAATGCTATTATCGATAATTGGATGGCAATCGATAAAATTCATTTCCCTATGATTATGACGTGTCCCGTCGTGCTTGTTACCAATACAGTTCGCAATAACGAGTGCATTAATAATCGGGAGCGGCGGATTAATGGCTGCCTCTCGTCTCCCTATATGTATATGGGAAGCAGCTCGCATCTAGTTGATAATTATTTAGAAAGGAGAGGCAGGATTGATAAAGAAGAATAAAAAGTAAATTCAATGACCAAACGATTATACCCAAGCTAATTGGGAGACTGTGAAAATATTTGATAAGAAAAAACACATATATAATCCCGATTGAAATCTTGCGAAGATTTTTCGCGAATTTCGCACAGACTCCGTGTTACAGGAGCGTTTGAAATTGAAACGATTAAAGTTAATTGCGCCCACTATCTGATGCTCGTTAACGAACCAAACTGGGCCGAACGATTCGTCGTACAAAAAAAAAATGATAAAAATATTCCCAAGAACCTTGAGTTCGATTTTTTAAGGTCCTCGTGCATTTAACATTCGAGACTCTCATAAAGTTTTTCTATTTATTTTTTAGCATCCGACTAATGACAATCGGTCATTGAATTTTTCGAGCAACGCTCAATGTGATAAGAGACCAAGAGAAGCCAACGGGACGTAAAAATAATATCGAGATGCGCAACCTTGCATGGCGCCACGGCGCTGACCTTAATGAGAAACTCCTGAAATCCTCCATTACGATCATTAACGTCAAATCCTCCGGTTGAACCGGAAAATCGTAAATGATTTTCATAATTTAAAAAAAAATTCATCTCAAAGTACCCTTAGCTCCCCCCCCCCCACTCGGCAGTCTCAATCATTTTTATTATCTTCTTTTTTCATCGCGAGGTTCTCTTTCTTTTTCTTCCTTTTCTCCTTCCTCCTCGACCTCACTCGTGCCACTTCCTGTTCCTCTCGCTTTGGCAATACTCAACCAAGGATAAGACTGTAAATTTAGTTGGCAGCCGTTCCCACCACAGCCTCCCATGGCAGATCCTGGAACTCCAAGATCATCAATCTTATCCCGTACACTGTATCTTTTCTCATGATTCATACCTACTCCTTTTTAATGTTACAGCGGACAGTGGGCCAGGGTGTACAGATGTCGATCGAGATCGACAGGGATTCTGTATGCAGCTAAATACTCATCGAGAAATCGATTCAATTCCGATTGCAGCGCCGAGCTGCGTCACGAAATTGCACTTTTGTCTCTGTGCTCGCAGAGTCCTCGTGTCGTCAGGCTTCACGACGTCTATGAGACACCGAAGGAAATTATACTCGTTATGGAATAGTACGTAACTCCAGTGATGCACAAGTTGCCATTTTGACCCAGAACCAGTTTTACGTAAGATACTAAAATTACACTTCTTCTTCTTCCCCTCAGCGCACCCGGAGGTGATCTGCAGACTCTAATTGACGGGGACCTGGTACCGCTCGAAGGAGACGTCGTTCATTTTGTGAGGCAACTGGTGGAAGGGTTGGCATACCTGCACGAGAGAAATATAGCTCATCTTGATATTAAGGTAATTAACATAATTAATTAGTGATTTAATGAAAATTGAAAATTGACTAACAATTTGAAAATATACAGGGAATGTTATATAGGGATTTTTCACTTGACATTTTTATAACCAAGAGATACCTGGATTTTATTTTTCTCAAAATGGCGGCCGATTAGACTGCTGCCCAATGAGTAACCGTACGGCTTGTTGCTCCCTTGGTAAGATGCATAAAGTCCTTCTCGCTATTATAAATTGGCGCTCGTTAACCGGTCACGATCGTATTTCTTAGCCAAGAGAGCTATCCTCGACATCATCAACGGGAATCGTTATTTTCTTTCTCTTTAATTCCTTCTTCCTTTGCCTTTGTATGCACTGTTTACGATACGAGCTGGGAAATTCGCTGACGATGAATCGGCGAGTCTCTTTAGTGACTTTGCACGAAGTTTAATGATCTTGCGTAGTCTAATTAACGAAACTCCCTGTGGAGTCCAATTCAAATTTCTATATATAAGTAAAGACGTGTTAGTTTTTCAAAAATCGATTTTACGCCCGGTCGCCATTTTTTCCACAGTCACTTTAAAATTTATTTATCATCGCCTTATCCCAGCTTAGTCAACCTTAATGGATACTTCAAATTACAACCCTAACTACGATCCTTCGTAGCTCCAGTCTGATCACCCACGTCAATTTAATTTTGAGGGGCCATCTCCTTACGTACTGTAACGTAAGTAAGTCCCCTCAAAGTGTAACTGTACGTCATGGCGCTCGACTCTACCTCGTTATACAAAAATCGGAAAAGGATTAATTACGAGAAATGCAGAGTGGCGGTTGGCGCTATGCTCAGCGAGAACGCCGATTTGCGATAAGCAGGCAGAAAACAAATTGGATTTCCTTGTAGGGCAACTGCGGACAAAGGATCGTATAAAGTCGATTCAGGAGCTCTCTTCGCATTCAGTGAAAATAACGAGTCGCGTTCAGTAACGGCCTCGTGTCCTTAGTCGCGAATAAATTCAGCGAGAGGCAAAGAGAGAAAGAGAGAGACGCAGCATACGAAGAGAAAGACCAAGAGGGACTTGGCAGCATAAGAAATAAAAGAGAAATAAATAAATATACATATGAGAGAGCAGCACGCTCGGCACGCTTCTCGAAAAACGAATGAGAAGCTTCTCCTACATTTTTTTTTTTTTCTTCCTTGGTCTTATCCCGTGTCTATACTTATTCTCATACCACTTCGAAACTTGTGGGACGATTATCGTACGTAGGCACGAGAATTACTTCGTATTTGTGAAAAGTGGGAAAGCGTATATCGCTATACATAAAGATCAGGATTTACTGCCTATTACTCCGACAAGGTCGAGCGAGCTTGGCTACGCTCTTATATTCTCTCTTTGGTTATCCAAGTTTCTTCTTCTTCGCTCGGGACAGAAGCATAATGGCAGATCATTCGGCATCCACGCTTTTACTCCCGTTTGCGCCTCTCGATTGAACGTAATTTAAACTTCGGTTAAATACGGTTTGAATTTCCTGATGAACCGTCAGTGCCATCTGTCGGCGAAAGAGTGTTTTAAGCTGTAACAGATAAATGGGTAAAGGGATTCCAGAGACTTTGATTTACTTTACCATGCACAAAGTTTGACAAAGTCGGACAAGTTCAAACTCGTTACTCGAGGCCAGATTTAATTCTTCGTTGGGATACGTGAACGATGCTTTTACGAGAAAAATATTCTCACGATTCTCCATAAACTTCCATAACCCACTATAACCTTCCATTCGTCTGTCTACATCCATCCGCTTCTAGTCAGTCAGTCAGTCAGCCGTCCGTAAATCTGTTCCGTTCACCATCATTGCGAATCGGCCAAGGAATTTTATAGGACAGTATGTCGAGCGATGACTCGACCCGCCATATACGATTTATGGCGATGGGGTTACAGCTTATAGTCTTCGGCAGAGAACGTAGAACATCAAATGGAGACCGTTCATTCTCCGGCTGGTTAACCTAACAAGTTCGCTAAGAAGTTTGTTCCCATTTTGGATTAACTATTGCGGACAGTTTCGGTATCGTCGTTCAAGATCTTTTTTTAGGTTATGAAGACCTGGACTTCTTTCAGATTTTTATTTACATGTAATTCAACGATATTTGACTAGCGTAGTCTGATTCGACGCGGCAGGCGACACGTGTTAATATTAAATTCAATAGTGACTAAAAAAAGGGAAAAAATTACCTGAAACAAATATCCGTGCATAAATTTTCAACTGGAATTATTCAATCAGCACTGTTGACTTCCTGATAAATCGTTGAATAAATTGGTGCTGTTATCGGAGGGTGAAGGAATGATAATGCAAGAGAGTCCCACGTTTTATAGGAAATCGACCACGCCTTATACTAGTTTTACACATGGTGAATCATATGATCTGTTGTTTGCGACCCTGTTGCCATGGTTACCAGAAGCTGGAATATAAATGGGGTACAAGTTTCGGCGGGACTTTTAAAAAGTATTCTTACAGGTTATGTCCATTGTGCAATCTAGATTGCCTAAGGTCTTAACTTATTTATTAGTCTTGAAAAAAAGGTGAATGTCTAGTCATCGTTATTATTATTATCGCGTGGGTTTGGTCGCTTGGAGTCCTTTTTTTTGTTTTATTCAGATATCAGAAATATGGAGAATGACGAAATAATTAACGGCACGCGCTCTCGGCGACGACAAGGCTTGACGAAATCCGTCAGAATGTTAATTAATAGCAGGCTATTAGACTCCTGAAGATGTAAGAGGTTTTATGTAAAAGGGGTATACCTACGCTATTAAATATTTATTTTTTTTCCACTTAGCAGCCGCAGCCACGTTTCAGTAGCCTCGTAAATGTTTGGACGCTGTACAGTCCGTAGTCGAAGTACTGTTAACCCTGATAAAATATCACTGAGAAACAATTCTGCGTCACTTCCGTCTCTTGTGTCTATTCAAGAATTTGTTTTTACGAATTTTATTTACCAGAATGACTTGACCGTGCCAGAGAGAAACTTTGAATATTCAGGCTTGCTAACGCCCACGTGAAAATTTCCAAGGTTCTGTTATGTCGCCGATGAGAAAATTCTAAACGATTTCTTAAGTATAGACAGTTTCGTTATTTTATTTAAATATGAAGAAGACGCATAAACACTTTGTATATGGGTCAGGTATACCTATATATATATATATATATATATATATATATATATATATCTATATCTATAGCACGAAGAAATGAGAATCC
>JASANN010000006.1:127938-425715 GCA_031762395.1 Calameuta pygmaea | reverse complement strand
TATATATATAATAATTATCTTGAGCCACGGTTAGTCTTGAACGAGACTTCGAGCTTTGATGAATTTTTCTGTTTGGGAATAAGGCCCCCTTTGTGCAATATTTTTTAATAAAATTCTTTCTTGCATCTATCCACGTTAATGATGGTGATATGTCTGTGCTTGTATCATTATACTATAAACTGTTGACGTTGGGCAGATAAGTTTTAGAGAAAATATTCGAAAAGAGTTCAGCATCGCACATGTCATTGGCATATTGAGTAACGTTAGCTGGTTGTTCAAGAGAGAAAGAGCAATGAAAATTTGGTACGAGACTGACTGGTATCTGGTCCGCTTCTTTGTCCCGTTGGCTCGGGAGTGTTAGATCAATACCAAATGGAGAGAGAGAGGAGAGGCTGAAGTCGAAACAAGATGGCCGCCGTTGCTGAACGTTGCCTGGGCACGGTGAGGAGTTAGAGGGAGAACGAGCCGGAGTGGTAGCACTATGGAGCAGCAGGCGGCGGGAAGGTACCAGAGCCCACCAGCCTGAAATCCCCTCCTGGCTTGTGATCAATACAGGGAAAGCAAGATGGCCGATTTCCAGGGCACTCGGGCCTGGGCCACGTCCACCCTGAACGGAAGATAGCATTCTGGACGCCTTGAGGAATAATCTTTGCGATTGATCGCAGCTCATAGAAATATTAAACGACTGTGAGACGGACTTGAAATTATATTTCATTTCTGACTTCATTCTTTCCCCACTAGGTTTTCATTCGATCATGCGTGACTCAAATGATCAAACCCGTTTGAAACTTCAAGGATTTTCAGTTGTCCTTTTTTAGTTTCTGAATTACATTTCAAAAATCGTGCTTAAGCTTAGCATGAACGTTGCGCTGCCGCGGCCTTATTCCCATAATGATTGGTCAGTATTTATTCAAATTGATCGCGCGACCGGTCTTTCAGCTATGAAGTAATCGTCGTTATGGTTTTGTGCTGTTATTTGTTTTCATAATCGATGATCGAACCCATGCAACAAGATGAGAATAAAGTGATTCCATATGCTGGATTTATTTGTATTTTCAGGGCCTCCTCAGCGAACACTATGACAAGCATCCCGTGTTTATACTCAAGGATATTAAGTTCAAAGAACTCAAAGCCATGATGGACTACATGTATAAGGGAGAAGTAAATATCTCTCAAGACCAATTGGCAGCGCTCCTCAAGGCCGCCGAGTCCCTGCAAATCAAGGGTCTCTCGGAATGTAAAACGAGCGGCAATAGTGGCGGCGGTGGCGGTGGCGGGGGTGGTTGCGGCGGAAGGAGCGAGCCCAGACCACCGAAAGTCGTCTCACAGCCAACGGCGCCGTCGTTGGACATTCCCCACCCGTCTTCCGGTCTCACCATAGAAAAGAACAGCAAAGTTCCTAGGCAAAGTTTGACACAGGTCTCCGTCGGTGATCTGCCAGAAGACTCCGCCAGTCCCCAGCTCCCCAGAGGGCTCTCCTCCAGGTACAATTTAAAAAGCCAAGATATATTTGTTACTTTGCATTTTGCATTTATCACCCTTAACATATGGAGTTGCGTGGGAGTATATTTTTTCTGACATCTTTATTTCTTATTTCAGGGAAGGTTCGCAAAGTCCGACCAATGCGAAAAGAAAGAAAAGGTTTCGCGGTAGGAGCCTGGGCGATGACAATTCCGTTGAAAATCACGACGCATCGAATTCGAGTGACATGCCCCAGCAAATGGGGGTCTCGGCACTCGCGATCGCGCCTGTTGCCAATGAAAAGTCACACGCCGACCCCACAGACTCTCTCGGTAGTTCAGTGCTAATGCAACAGCTGGCCAAACCTGCCGACGAGATGCTCCAGGTTAGCATACATCTTGGATTCTTGGTGGAGAATCTTTTTCTACTTTCCTTCAATGCTTTTGATCCTTTTGTTGCCAACGCCTAATTGAACCGGGTGCTCTATTGCTCGACTTCTTTCGCTTCGTTGGCAGAATATACTTCGCACTTTTATCCTTCTGTTTGATTAATATTGCCAGATCAGGCAGAGTGGAAACGGTACGAGACATTTTTCTTTCTTTACCAATACCGGTTTTACTCTTTGAAGGATCTCTGCTGGAATCGACTGTATCTCTTATTTGAGTTTCTTATTTACCTTATTGATGACAATTGATGGGTCTAAACATTTTGGGTATTTTTGTCTATGTACAGATGCCGCTGGAGAATCAACAGCCTAATGATAATTTGATAGAACCAAAGTCAGAGTACCTTGAGGATCCGGAGGAGAGTGTCGAGGATCTAACCCTCGATGACGACATGAACGATTTGAATGAGATGGAACAGGATACCAACAGAGCTGGCCCTTCTCATGAATCCTCCCAGCACCCTGGTAAGTCCCAGTTTGTACATTTTCCTTATTCCGATTTTTCTTTTTAATTTTACAGCGGTTTGGAACGCGTTCTATGTACCTTGGATAATGCATTGAAACAGGGAGTTTTTTTTTTAATACGTGCGCCACATGCTTCATTAAAAAAAAAAAGAAAAGAGAATTACAATTTAACGAGAGTACCGAGACACCAGGGAACCTTCCTTCCAAAATAGCCTTGGATAGAAAGGGGATATCTGGCTCGAAAAAAAAATCTAATATATTTTTTCCACGAATTTTATTAGCAATAGAGTCTTAAATATTTGTGAAAAATGGAGAGTGCGAGCTGAGCGAAGTCTAGGTTGTTTCGTGGTCGGAGACTTTGAACTTGATGAATTTTCGCGATTTTTAACGAAATTGATTGGTTTTTTTTTTTCTATTAAACGGGACGTCTACAAATTGGCCGACACTAGCTTGGGTTTCCTCGTTGCAGGTGGGGGGGCGGGAGCGCGGGCTCGGTCGAGCGGGATTTTGAGTTATGGTGAAGTTGGTGGTGATGATGGTGACGGTGAGGGTATTAGCGCCTGCGATGGTGCTGAAGGGGCCTTATGGGCCTCCCATTTCCTCGAATGTAAAAAAGGCCCTAACACGAGGCGACCTCGACCGGACGTTGACGTAGGCGCGTTGCTCAAGTCCCTGGCCAATAAGCAGGGTAGAAAATATAGCTTAGACTCGGTTAAGATGTCCCTGGACGCGATTTTGCAGCAGGGCGTTAGCACCACTCAGGCCTCTGAAATGTACGGCATTAATCGCTCGACTCTGCAGTTTTATTTGAAAAAATTGAACGTCGTAAGAAGACGATGGAGACAACCTAGCAACTGGATGCAGCCTAGTCAGTCTTCGACTTGAATTTCACGAGTCTATCTTACGGCATTATTTATACTCTTTCGCAATACGCTACGAATTATATAAACTTCGAAGGACCATTGACGAACGAAAATTAATGTTTCCCATTTTTCGTATCAGTTTTAAAATATTTTTTTTTTTTCTTTATGACTTTGAGCCACTTTGTTAATCAGAAAGCACGAATGTCTCAAGACAGTCAAGGTCCTGACTCGCGAACGAGGCGACTTTTGCAAAGGGCATAAAATATATTACGATCGATCGTTCTTGTTGGAAAAAAAAAGTGAGAAAAATAGAAGAAAACCAATTAAAAAAAAACTAATCAGTCCAGACGTAAAGATTCACGTTTGAATATTCCGACATATGTTTTTTTTGCAACATTCTCACAGATCCTCTGTAAAAAAAAATCTACTGCGAAACTTCACTGTCTGAACTCTGAAACGAGTGAAACTTAATAGAAATTAAAATGTGCATCTGTAGCACAATAAATTCGAGAAATAAAGGATATCCACGATTCAGATCCATCGATATTGTCTGTTCGATAGTGACGAATACATAGGAAATGTTTCTTCTTAAGACGTTGCGTTTTTGAAATAAATATTAAAAAAAAAAAAGAAACCTCCTCAAGACAGCATATTTCTCGGATCTTGAAAAGTATTTCGAGAGACACGTTAAAATGTCTTTTCGGAACGAACGCTTAACACTTAATATGCGAGCAACTGGAAATTTCGTTTTTTTTCATGAGTTTTCTGAAGGTCAGGGCAATTTCAGACGCATAAAATTAGCTTATTTACTTTGATATTGAACTTTAAGATTTGGCTTTTTTTTTTTTTAATGGAAAACTGATTTCGACAACGATCCGTTCGAAATATTTGCCAGTTAACTATTCAATAACAGCGAAAGTGATGTTTACAGTTTTTTTTTTATTACAATAGTAATTCTTAAGATGACAGTGTTACTCACACTCGACATCCTCTTTTGCTGGCTTCGCACCGTTTTTTGGTCCGAAATTGCGGATCCACCGGTCGCGAAGTAATTTTCAGGTGATTCCGCTATAAAATAGTTTCTCGATAATAGCGAAACCGCGATTGAAGTAGTCGACCTCTGTCTTTCATAGATGATATCTGATTATTCATCTCGTCCGCAACGAGCAGTTATCATCGTCAAAACATTAACAAGTTCAGCTAGTTAAAAAAAAAAAACAATATCCTTAGTAAAAAATACATAACGTCAGCAAAGTAAAAAATCAAATAATTTCATTAAACTCCAAAAACTTCAAATGTTACGTGTGACTTTTAGTCATTTCTACGTGTAGTTCGCGAAATTGCCAAAAATAGCCCGTGGCGCGTAGGTCGATACTCAAATAATAATAACAACCCCGCACGTGAGGCGCCAATGCGAATTAAGGATTTTGTCCTCTCGATAGCGACGAGTCAAGGAATGTCTTGCAAAGGACACAATATTTTTGAGAGATCGCAAACCACGTTCTTGCCAGTGACTGTTATCTTGTCGAGATTTACTTAAGATAAATAATAAGCTAAAGAGGATTCGTATCGCTAGAGTTGAAATGTCGCTTGTACGCTCGTTATCAGTAATGAAAATGTGCGATGGAGATCTGCGCGATTAAAAGAATGTCGCGAGAGCACCGGGGAAAACTGGTTTGGAGTTTTCAAGAGAGAGAGAGAGAGAGAGAGAGAGAGAGAGAGGAAGTGCTGTTATCAAGATCGGAGCCAATCGATCAATGATTAATTTGGCAAATACGATAAGGGAGATAAAGAGAGAAAGAGAATAAGAGAACGAATGTAATTGGTACAAAGTGAAACCTGAGCTAAAAGCGAGAAACTATCAGTATTATTTGTTTGTCTCTCGGTGCACGCGATGTAGAGTACGTGTCCACGATAAGGCGTGTTCTCACTCTTACTCTAGGCTGTGTGTTAAGGAATTTTGTGATGTGTGTTAGACATTGCGTTATCATTCGCCAAGTACTACTCGCTGTAATGAGGTCTGAACGTGACGGTACTACGTAATAAACATATATGTATCTTTGAATCACACTGACGGAGGATTAATCTGTGGCCACGTGTATTACAGGGTTATTCAGCTGTAACGTAGTAGAATTGCAAAAAAAAAATGAGGAAAAAAAACATGAGAGGAAGCCTTTACGACATCCATTGGCTAATTGGAATTCTATCTGATTTTATGACTGCTAATGGATGTCTGAAGGTTTCCTTCTGTATGGTTGGCTCCTGCACGGGACGTTCTCGCGGTAACTGGATAACCCTGTATAAGAAAAAAAAAAATTCCTTTTCATTATTAATATATATTGGGTCGTCAAGGATGAAATTTGTAATAAAAAAAAAGGCAAAGTTCGTTGATAACTACAAATTTCATCCTTGACGACGATCCAAATGTAACTGTGCTTATCGATGCATTTTATTTCGTGATAGGCTCCAAACCGCTTCTTTTTTTTTTTTTCCCTGTTATTTCACACGTGAGATACATCCTGTGAATCCCGTAAATAAATAAGTCCCAGTTTTAATGATTTATGTAAAAATGAAGATTTTCTTTACTTCCATCTCCATCTTTGATTTATGCTCAATTCAGGTCTAGCCGCGTGGCACGTTACCGGAGACAGAAGTAACGCTGGCGGCGTCGTGGGCTCGGTTGCTGGTGCTCCTGGAACGAACGACGAAGTGTTTCTTGCGGCCCAAGAGGCTGCGCAGGCCCACCGCGACTCCCAAGGTAGGCTCATCCTCGCCATTTCTTACGCGCCTCTGGCCCCCGTAACAATAGGCACTCGTAATCGGCACGACATTCCAGCTCAGAGATTTTCACGGGGAATCCCGCTCTGTGTTTGACCTCTCTACCGGGAGAGACCTTCAAATTCGAAGATAACGAGACGTTGAGAGAAATATCGTCGGGGTGCAAGGGACTTCTTATAAATAATACGTGGACAAGGATAAAAGTAATTTGAACGAACCGAAGTACCGTTGAAAGTTACCCGAGACGTTCGTTGCTGATGCGAATTTTCGGGACACGTCATCGCGTTGTTTTGCCTTGTCTCTGTGAATCTTGCTAAATGATCCAAGTCGCCTCGCTAATGAGAGAAGTGGGACGATAATGACACGGGAAAACTAGAATGATCGGGTATTGATCTCGCGGATATAGAGACGAGCCATAATAGAAATTTGTGCTTTAGCCAAATGAGCCGAGCTTTTTTTGAAAGATTAGACAAAACGATGGAGTCCTTTTTTTTATTGATAACTAGAATGGCACGGTGTCCTATTTTTTTCAAATTGTACATTTGACAGATTCGGCCGAAATTGGTTCCTTGGTAGACTCCTAGAATCTAGTATGCAGCGAATGCTTAGCCCACGGGACGGGAGGCTGTTTCATCTTTCGGTTCATTTGTGCGCGAGCATCGTTCGCGATTACGTTGATTGTATACAAAATTACGCGGGTGCGTATCTTGTGAGATGGTACCCGGAGGATGAAGTGCCCATTGCGCAGGCGGGACAGGGCTTTTCGTTACGCTGCCGGATAACGTGGTTCAACCGAGATCTCGGTACGTTCAAGAGTAACACGGTCTCTGAAAGAGCTTCTTTCTGATTAGGGCACGTAGCTTTTTCGTTAATTTTTTGTTTCTTGGAACTTCGTTATGATATAGTTTATCTTTTTTTTTTTTAATTCACTGCGAGGTCACGATGCGAGGACCGCGAGGACGACCATTCATCTTTCTAATTTTCATTGGGATCTTTTTTTTTTTACTGTACACAATTTTTCGCACACTGCTTTACGTGTATTTACTTTTTCTTTTAACACGCGCGAATCTCTCTCGGCCTCGCAACGTGACGCATTTACACCTCTCTCTCCTGTACAAAAAAAAAGAACGAAAAATGACTGTAACGTCTGAAACCAAGCAAGAAAGCAGCCCGAGATCGTCGACCGAAGAGAAGAACGGCGTTCGAGGTCGCCCTAGATCAGCTGAAATCGCCAGAATTATATAGGACCCCCGCCTCTGTACGCCCCGCGAGCAAAAACCCCCCTCTCCACCCTTCGCAGGGTTCAGGTAGTAGAACGATTAAGATAATTACGACGGTCGATCCCTGCTTTACCGACTCTCGCACATTTTTCATTGACCAATCGTAAAAATCACGTACGGTGCGTGTCTATCTAAATGCGTAGTTTTGAAATCGCTACTATACACAAGGCCTCGACGTCTTACTGCGTTATAGACGCCTGAAGTTAGCTCACTTACATTATTCATAAGAACGAATCGACTCGCTAGCGAAACTACTCGAGCTCGAAGATTCGTAGCGACCACCAGTGGCCTCCGTTGTTATTGTCGGTGCGGGACAGTGCGAATAGTTATTCATCCATACCATTCTCCTCTCTCCGTAGGGAAATGCCAATTTGGGTTAGAATCCCAATTTGTGATATTTCATGCAGTCCGATAGCTTCCGCGTGTTTCGCGTATTCGATAATTAACCGACCAACCAGTTTATCGAATGAATAATGGGAAATTGAGATTAGGCTACTATTCGTAGCAGGAAATTTACTTTCAACAGGGCTGCCACGTTTCCTTGACGCGCGTCCGGTTCCAGAGACGGCATGCAACGTAGGCTGAATCAAACTGTAGAATATGGAAGACGCATGTCGCCCCCCCCCTCCCCTCTCCAGGGTTGCCGTATCGCTTGTTGCTATGGGAAATTCAAGACCGGCGTGAAGTCTCTCGGTAACGCGAGACCTTCTCGGAAGGAACATACGGAATCCTGTGTAAGCGAGAGCTGCTTCTCCAGTCCTTTTAATTATTTTTATGTTCCTCGTTCTTTTCGATTCGACCCCCTCAGCTCGACCGTCTCTCTCTCTCTCTCTCTCTCTTTCTCTTCCTTCTGCTATCCCCTCTCGCGCCTTCGCTGTCTCTGGGGAAATTTGATTCCAGCGGCGTCTTCAGCAGATAAACTTGCACGAACGAGACTCGTCGCAGTAGGAGACGAAAAACATAACATATCGCGCACGTGTTGGGATTTCGTGACGCCGTATCTCACCGCGGAGAAATAATTTCGCTAGGTTTGGTTAGGTCGGATTTTTACGTACCCGTGTACGAGAGCGCGTACCGCTCGATTCGGTGGCCTAGCCCGTTCCCACGAAAACTCGTTGGCCTTGAGTCTGTTCGCCAGAGCTTAGCACAGCCCAGACACATAGAGATGGATAGATCTATAGGTGTATCGTTATGTTGCCAGAGAGAGAGAGAGAGAGAGAGAGAGAGAGAGACGCATATAGACAGACAGTATCCTCTCACGTAGAGAATGCGCCTATGCTGCACGTCGTGCGACGGATCGACGAAGATAGAGAGAAGCGTGTTGTTCCGTTGGGATCTATAGAAATCGGTTGGCTTTATACATCGAGAGTGGTTATTTGCGTTTTTTTTTGTTCGCGCCGAGTTAAGGTGACCCAGAATCGTCGGTTCTGAAATGCATAGCGCCGGACGTTGACTCCGACTCGTGTAACGTGGAAGGTGGCTGATTGCGTAATACGATCGGCGGCCATTGCCGTGTAGTCTCGCGATGGTTTTTCATCGCAAAGAAGCGCCTAATCAGGCTGTACTAACGGGGAAGTTCGAGTCTTCCTGCTCTTTAATGATACTCTTGCGAGAAGGAAAGCCGGAATTTTTTTTTTAGTGGAGAGAGGAGAGCAGCGCGATTTCATTTCGGTGCCTCCTCCATTGCAATCGTGACTAGCGCGCGGTAATTTATTTTTTTTTTCTTCGTCCGATTTTCTGTGCCTGCCGGCGCAACGGCGAAGCTCTTGCAAAGATTATAGTACGTTATTCTCCCGGGCGTCTGGCAATTCGAAGCGCAGCTGCTTCGGGACTCGCCGGCAGCTGCACCATATGTTTATCCTGGCAGATGCAGTACGAACTCCCGCGACACAGATGGCGACACTGTGCGCCCGAGACACGCCGGATGCGGACGTGTAAATTATGTAGGGGTTTTTTCTTCGCGAATTATACAGCGACACCTTTGTGGCCGGTGAACGCGGATGGAGTTCGAGAGAGAGAGAGAGAGAGAGAGAGAGAGAGAGGAGGCTGCGTTTGGAAAATTTTTTACGAAAATTTAGGACGGAGGCGGACTTTACGTTTATCTCTGACGTACTTACGCGGTAATTTTTTTTCCCGTTATTCTTTTTTTTTTCTATTCTCGCGTCAGGCCCATAGATGTTAGGTGGTCGCCGGGCGTGGTGATCCAACGTGGGAAGCAAGGTAATTTCGGAGAGAGAGGAGGCGACCACTCCTGTCAATGCCAGCGTCAAATTTTATTATCAAATGAGCCCCGTACGCAACGTGCACGCGATACGCGCAAAAAAGTCGTGCGTGCTATTTTTTTTTAATCTCTTGAGCCCGCGGTTATTTGGGAATCTTATGGGGAAAAAAGGTTTTTTTTTTCAATACTTCATTTTTTTCCCCTCTATTTTCTCGCTCGTGGAATACGACTGAATATTATCTTTTTTTTGTCTCCAAAATTGTATCGTTCTCGTTCGCTCGCTTACGACAAAAATTGATACGTCGAATCGAACGCGTCAGGCAAACATTGTCACAAAAGCATTGTGCTCGCATTGATGGTAAAGGTCGTTTCGTTCCACCATCAGAGACTTGTTACCTTGAATCGAGTTTTTGAGTGTCCGGTCTTCTCGGGCCTTGATTTTCCAGTACTTTTTCCAAATGTCAGTGATCTATTTTCTGTTTTCTTTTTTTTTATTTCTCTTGCAATTTTCAAGTCAATCCACCTGTAAACGCTTGCTTTCGCGTCGTCGTCGTTCGATGCCCAGAATTTTTTTTCTTACGCAATCGCGACTCGTCGGTTTGCCAAACACTGTGTTCGGATTAACACTGATTCCTTCTGCACCGGTTCAAAGGTCAATGACTATCGAAGCCCGACAAAAAAAAATTAACGTGCATTCAGTCCTTTGGACTGTATTTTTTCTCATTTCACCCCCCCCCCCCCACTCTTTTCTAAATTACTGTTACTCTCAGTCTCAAAAGTCACGGATCTCTCTGGACATCACGCACCCTCTCGTTCACGTTCCTTCCATCGGTTCGTTCTGACTCGCGTCGTTAACCGAAAAAAAGAAATGTATTCAAAACAAAAATCGCGTACCGAAAGAAAAAGTACAAAGCAAAACGAAAAGTAAGAAAGGAGGAAGGACACGAAGCTTATCCGACGACGAATTCTAGCTAACGGTGTTGCGCCACGTTATCTGCAGCGCGTAGAATGATCTCAGGTTTTACATGGCCGTTTGTTTAAAGATTATCCAAAGACAAAAACAAAAGAATAATGCGGAACGGCATAAGGGAACGATCAGGACGGATTCGTCCCGAAGTCGATTCCGAAATTCGCTTCGGCTCGGATCCCCATCCCAGGGTGGCCCCCTAATGCCGTATCCCACCCACCCCCCCCACCCCTCCCCCGATCCCAAATGAAACCTTAAAAAAAAATACCCTCTCGTAGTCGTGTTCGTGTTTACATTTTTTTTTGGTAGTCTATATACGTAGTAGAAGAAAAAAAAAAGAAACGGAGGATACTCTTGGAAATCGTGTCCAACCGATGACCACACGCAATATTTGTTCACACGCGCGTCCTATCAACTTACGATCCGCTGTTATCAACGTGGTGCCGCTTCGGACGTTCGAGTCCCGAAACCGTTGATTATCGTCCGCGCTAACGAAACTTCATCTTGGTCATTGATTTCTTTTTCCCTTTTCACCGAACTCCTCACGGGCTCGACGAATATGCGTGTGGACGCGTTCACGCACTCCTCACATTACGCGCGTGACTCGTGTGCACATGCGCTCTCAGCCGCGTGTGAGTATCGCGATCTTACGGGTAGATGACGCCGTGTGAACAATATGTCTCTCTTTACACATTATATGCGTATATATGTATATACACGTGTGTGTATATATATACATACATACATATATATATATATATTACCATTACGTTGTGTCATTTTTGCGTATTCGTCTTGCATGCCATGCTTCCTTCGGTAGTGTAAATTACACCCTAACTCAAGAGCGGGTGGTCATGCGTGCCAACCCTCAAGGACACGAAAGGGGATTTTGGAATGTACAAGATGATATATATATATATATATATTTTTTTGCTAGTGGGTGGTGGTGGTGGATTCTCTATGTAGGATCGTAACGACCTATTGACACGTGGGGAATATGAAATATATATATATATTTTTTTTCTTTCCGTCCTAATGCCAATCGCTGCCGTCGTCACTTTCGTATCGTATAAATAAAAGGCCTCCCACGTGTCACTTGCCGGCAACGATGTAATTTTTCTTGTTCGTGTCCTTGGGGGTGGCACGGGCCATGGCCAGTTGCGAGTTTAATATATATATATATTTTTTTTTTAATTTTACTAACCCACGTGTACATAACTCGCTTCTTTGTTCGTAACGCATATACATCAGATATTTGATTAACCCGTTCACATATCTACATATGCATATACATATATATATATAGCCTATGTGTGTGTGTGTGTGTGTATATATATATATATATGCACATGAAAAATGCCATTGACTTCTTTTTTTACGGACAAGTAAATTTTTTTTCAAAAGACTTTGCGTGTGTATGCGTAATACGTGCGTCGTATGTGTATACATACGCGTTTCGTGTATGCGTATATACATATATGCATTATCCTCGTGACGTATATGCTTAAAAATACTTATAATGCTGGTGTTTCCTACATTCAAGACGTATATACTTTATATATATATACATATACGAGAGTTTTCTATATGTATACATAGGTATATGTATATGTATATATTCATGGTATTGTACTCTCTCGTTGTGAAGACTCTTGTTGTACCATGCCGTGTCACATATTCTCTCTCTGTGTGTGTTGTGTCTGAAATATCTCCCCCCACCCAAGTGTCTAGGAAGGCGAAGTGAACGGACGGGAAGATCGCGAGAGAATCCGATCGGGTTCTCTCGCGAGGCGAAAATGTGGGAAAAAAAAGAAACGATATGGAAAGAAAGAGGATGGGGAAAAAGGAAGATGAGAAAATTTACTCGAAGACGTCGTTTACGACGACGACGGCGGCGACGTCTCGCGCGAAACGGATCGCGTCGTGTTGGCGTTTCGCGATCAAGCGATTTCTTGGTCGCGACGCTTCGCGACGTTTGGCCGTTTTGCGATTTTACCGCGAAGCACGTGGGGGATATATGTGTGTGTGTGTATATATATGTATATGCCGCCGTGCTTTTTTTTTTCCGTCGGTAAAAGAGAAAACGGGCTGGAAGAGCGAAGAGAGAAGAACGAAGAGACTAACTGGTCAGCTATGCCTTTTTTGCTGGTTGATCGGACGCGTCTTCGCGTGCTTTGTCGCACGTGACGTTTTTTTTTTGAATTTAAAAAGAAAAATACTTTTCTGAGGTGCGTCGACGTCGGGACGTCTTTGTCTTGGATTCGACGCATCGAAGATTACTTTGACGGTTTTTTCTTGGCGCACGGTTGCGAGAGGCGGTTTTCGTTGGGTCATTTTGTCCCGCGTAAACCTGTGGCGGCCATTTTTTCTTTTCACTGTCAAGACAGAAGAAGGCCAAGATATGCTGGATTTCTAATGAACGGGTTTGGTAAGGTTATGGGTACTGCTGACTGATTATACTGTGATATTTGGTAAAATGAGGTAAAACAGGTAATATGGTAATGCGACGGTATTTGCGTAATTATTCGCGGATTTATGTCCGTCGAATTTTATCTGAATATCCGTTGCCGAATTAATTTTTGTGTCTTGCAACTTTGCGAATCCTTTGGAGTGGCTTTTCGTGAAAATCGATTGGCTCCGCGGTACTTGGTCCCGGTGTCTTGTTTTTTTATTTCTTGGGTAAGTAGAAGTAAACGGTCGGGGCCTGGTAGCGTCGTTTGCCTTTCGAATTCTCACTTTTCACGACGAAGACTCGCTAATGTTTCCTGGATGTTTCTTTGATGCGCAATTTTCTTTCTTCATCTCTCTTGCTCCCTTTTTACGATTGACTCACTGTCGGATGGATTGTACCATTGGGTGTGTACTTTTTTTTTTGCTGTCATTAATTTTCTCTTCCACCTTAGTCCAGCCTGCGAAAAGACTTGTGACCCTGGGGTCTCGAAGCAACGCGGCGTCAGCGTATTAGCCGATCGCGCGATTGTCGTCGGGACGCTTTCCTGTTGGCCCGTTGAGAATTCGCTTAAGCCGTCTTCTCTTGAGCGCCGCTGGAAATTCATTCATGACACTCGGTAGATGGATCGGCTTTTCACTGCCGTCGAATGTATTTTATGTATTTTTCTTGAAATTATTTTTTTTTTTTTTCGTTTCATCCGTGACCAGGATGTCAGTGAATATTTCACCTGAAAAAGTTTTACTTTTGATGGAATCCTCAGGATATATATATGTATGTATATTCAAAATTCAATATATATATATATATATATATAATTTTGCGGATTTTCTGCATTTTCGAAAATCCTCTCTTGGATTCTACTTCGAAAGTATTTCTTTTTTTTTTTTGGTGTTGATCACTTTTTTTTTTCTTTTGGTCTTGGGCCAGTTTGATTTGTTTATATTTATCTCCCGAGGAAATCAATGCTTTTCTTGAATTCCTCTCTTGGGAGCTGAAGAGTGAAGAACGACGAAGAGAAAATTACGTCAAGAGAGAAGACGATGACTGCGTATGTTTCCGTCGGGAATATTTCCTTTTGAAATTTTCCTGATCTTTGGAGACTCGACTGACGAAGAGGACGACGATTTTATATTTTCCAATTTTCTCGGTTATGAGATACTTGGAAATCGGTAAGAAATGAAGGGTTTTATGGTTTACTTGGTAATGCTGAAGGTACTATACATATATTTTTTTTTAAAATTGTTTCTATAAAATGACTTTTGATTGCTTAAATGTTTTATCGATTGTGACTTCATGATATTGTATTGTTATGATCGTATGTCAAATTTATCTACTGTCGAGGAACCTTCATTTTTTTTTGAAACGTTCCTCATAACGATTTTGTTTTTTAACATTGTATGCTCAAGATCGAAGATTTTGCGAAAAATTCGAATTCGGATGTCTGCCTTTTTGACTTCCGAATAAGAATTCCTGAAGAAGATGATGACACTTGCTGAAATCATTGGTAAAGTATATTGGTAAATTATGGGTACAGTGTTCTGTTAAGAACTGATTTTTTTTTTTTTAAATATATTTCATCTTGACGTGATCAAATTTATAGATTGTGCATTTTAAAACGTATATTTGTTATCTGAATTTATGTGCATTTTTACTTGTTTTTTTTTTAAAAAACCTTTAACAGGAAATTTTCAGCATCCTCAAGATTTCCGTATAAAACAATTTCGATTTTTGAAATTGTCGGTTTTCATCAATTGTTATCACACAGTCGTTTTTTACTTTCCATTGCAGATCTCCTCGTATAACTTTGACTTATTTCAGCAACGAATCTCTTTAATTTTTCGTCGCTCTCGCAAATTGTCGCATCCTCGAATTTTTCACTTTACTCATTCGTGATGCCGACAAATTCGAGATCTGTGGAAGAATTAAAATGATCGTTTTAATCGACAATCATATTTACGAATTCAGTAACGACAGATCTTCTCGTTTGCAGGTTCTAGTGATAAGATTTTTATTTTCAATTATTAAAGCATATTTTTCTGTTAAAAAAATTTTTTACATTTTCAGCTTTCGTCTACAGACATATGTATATATATATATATTTTTGTTTCTCGAAATTCTTCAATTCTAATTGACTTCAGGATTTACATACTTTTCGTAACCCTATATTCTCTTATGCCTTGTTCAATTGATTTATTTCTCTTATCTATACACAGATGTCAAGACTTATTGTCAATCGTTCCTTCCATCGATTCATTTTGAATCTTTGGTCGGTGCCGATTGCATCGACGAATGAAGACTCTACGATAACAGGTATAAGAGAAGAAAAAAAAAGATAAACAGGTAATGAACACTACAAAAAAAAAAAGGTAACTCGTAAGTATATAATCTTGCGCGTTGTATCGGCGCGCGAGGTGCCCCTTTATTTACTTACTATAAAAAATAATATAAACGTCACATTGGTTGACAAGAGTGGAACGAATAGGATGAAAAATTTGGAAATTTGACGTATGTACGTTCTCAATGTCAAAAACTTTTGAATTACTGCAATAGAATCGATTATTTGTGGTTTCGAAAGATTTTTTTTTTTCCCTTGACATTCAGAACGTTTTACGTACAATCTCGAAACAGTAGCCACTCTCGTCACGGAATATATTTACATGTTTTTGAGAAAAGGTGTGCCCTCCCGAATCCAAAATTTTTTGGCCCCCCCCCCCCCCCCCCCCCCCATATATACATATATAACTGTTCTATAATCCGTCTTCGGTACTTTTTTTTTTTCGCAAAGTACTGCCATTTCTCTTGTTAGCATTAAGCGTAGCTCTTAAGGATGTCGGCTTTTCTCTCTTTTAAGGCTGAAAAACGGAAACAATTTTTCATTATCTACGCACTGACAATTGGTAACTATTGAGGGCAGTTGTCAGGCGGTATATTTTGACAAATTTGTTTCAAAATATCCATCGTCGAATTTTTGTCAATGTTCACGCGTGAACGATTTTCGCGGGCGAGGGTTGACGTGTGTGAGTGCGTGAGCGAGACAACCTGCTGCGATCCCATCCACGAGACGAAAATTTCCAATGATTGATTATCGATCCATTCTGCAGGATGAGTCGAAATGATCAATGGTAAATTTGCCTTCTTCCTCTGTACATTCATTTTCACGTGTATCGGTCTTGTTTAACCATTTTCCATTTTCCACTTTATCCCATTCATTACTTAGGCTAAGAATTAAATTTTTCAGCTGCAATCGCGTCGATGGAAATTGTATTTGTTTTGCATGAGTGCGTGTGTGTATTTTGTGATCAGGAGAGGGTTCGAGAGAGGAGCTCCTCTAATTACGTGATGCGTGTACGCAGAATTTAACTGTACGAAGAAAATTCCCAAGTCTCAAATTTCATGTGCAGAATTTGAAATATTTTTTGTTTTTTTCCAAATCGATCGTTTCCCTTGGCGCCAGGGAGGCGAACGACGTTCGGCATCAAAGTGTTACAACTTCTACTTGTGAATTGAGGAATTTTCTTCGTTACGTATATATCCAATGAAAAAAACATGTTAATCGGTACTTGGACGAATTTGCGATAGTCGATTTTGAGTTAGACATTTTTTTTTTACACAACACAAAGAGAGAACTCTGTTATGGATACTTTTGACGAGTCTCGAGAAACCTTTGTCTTTCTTCCTGATCCCTTTGGCAACTTCTCGCAGCCTGACGCTTTCGATTGCACACGTGTTATCTTTATCCGCGTCACGCTGCGGGAGTCCCAAACGTGTCTGAACTTGTGTCAAACGCGCGTATCGGTAGGCAGATGCGCTATTTAGGCTTTCTTATGGACTCTTGAAATTATTCAAAATAAGTATCTCCGTTTCAGACCCCCCCGCCCTCCCCCCCTCAGAATCCTTAAGTAAAATCACCATGTCTATCGCAAGTTTCAAGTATCCAAAAAAAGTATCTCTTGATTAGGTATCCAATCGGTCCGTTTTCTCGCGTTAACCTTCATCGGCTGTCCAATCAAGGAGATCCGTAGGTTCTCGGTTTGGAACGAAGTTACAAGAGAGCGAAGCGCGCGTGATTGCGGAGGGGTACGGTGTTTCAGACGTTCTTGGATATTGTTGCTTGCGCTGCGGACGACGTTATTCCGTCCGCTACACCCTGGACAGACATCTCAAGTACGAGTGCGGCGTCGAGAAGCAATTCGTTTGCGGTACGTGCCGCCGAAGGTTCAGCAGACTGGACATCCTGAGGGTCCATCAGAAGGGGACTGGCCACGACGTCACGCCGTATTCCAGGCAGAGGCTATCACGGTCACCTAAGACCTTCACGTCGACCACCTTTCCCACCTCCTCCTAGACGCTCTGGAAACGTCCTTGTTCGCTGCTGGGTTCACGAAGTTCAGGTTTATCTTATTATTATTTTTTTTTATCTTTTTTTTCTCTATAAAAACTTTTTTTCCCTCAATGAAACTTTCCTCGAAGTCGTCGCAATGACTGTCCCTGGAGGCGGCGGGTCCTGATCTGTACTGGAAATCGATCTGGGTTCATCGAATCTCTCTTATGGGGAACCGTAAGACGTCTTCGAGAATTCAATGAATCTCTTAATTGCTCAGAATTAATTGCTTGCCGATTTATTTCCGTTAGGATTTTACTCTGACTCGTGAACCCTGATTGCGTCGGGTCACTTGTTTTAGCGGCGGGACTTATCGCGTTTTGCCCTAATCTTATCGCACGCCTATCGTACATGTATGAGACTTTGCGGAAGGCGATGCTTCTTCGGTTTTGGAAAGACGCGATTATGTTTTTACCAAATCCTCCTCTGTTCCTCGTTCCTCGTTCCTGATGAGGATTTTTCATCTCTCTGGATCTTCAGGCCGGGGATGGCTTCGTCTAGTTATGGATCTTCGAGCGAAATGTACATTTGAAATTTTTTTTGTAATTTTTTTTTTTTTCAATCACTAGCGCCGTATGTAGCTGAATTTTCAGTGTCAAAAAAAAAACGTGGAATGTATACTTATTTTCTTGGTAATTTGTCAAGCTTGCTCGCTGTCGATCGGTCGATTTGTTTAAATTACTGTCGAACTTCCAAGGAAGCGTTTTTACGTGAAATTTGTAATAATTTATAATGGCGAGGCTATCGCGTACAATTGTTAATAAACGAAAGTTTTCTTTTCTTTTTTTACGACCAGTTAACCAGGCATGTGTTGCAGTGCAATTCACTATATACTTTTTATTTATACATTTTGGGTTTTTTTTTTGTTTAACGCACACTCCTGGCACGGTTTGCAAATAAGGTCATTCTCATGTACAAGTCTTGATATTTGCTTTTGAATATTAACGAAATTGCTTGTGTCGTTGCTGAAATCTTATTTGCGAACTTCACTGCCCTAGTATTATTTTTCAATCTTGTCGTTTGGTCGGCCCGAGGAAAAAAAAAAAATACGAAATTTTTATAAAACACGCGCACACAGTACTTTACACACACGTACACAAAATCTTCAGGCTCGTTTCACCCTCGTTGAGAATCAAACCGAGTTGCTTTTTACAGCGTCAATGTTGAGGAAAATGACTAACTTGGAATGCAATGGCTGCGGTCGAGTTTACAAAAGGTACAGCTCGCTACGTCGTCATCAGAGGATCGAGTGCGGCAAGGAACCCTCGATAAGGTGCAAAATGTGCCCCTACAAAGTCTATTACTCTTCGACTCTTACCCTACACATGATCAACGTACACGGTTTCAAAGTCATCAAGTAAATGTCAACTGATTAGGTTGCGAGCTTTATGTTCAATTAAATTTTTTTTTTTAGAAATCATTTATCGCTCGCATCAATCGTTACTGCGATTCTCTCTTGGCTATTCGTGGGAAAAGAGATTATTCGTGCTCTCGGTAGGCGGCGCTGCTGTCTTTAAGAAACGGTTCGATTATCTTTTTTTTTTTTCAATTCTCTGGATCCTCGGACATTTTCAATTCTCGAGTTCACGTACTTGGCGCAGCCCAGCCCACACACGCTTTGCAATGCTTGGATGAAGATGTATAGTCAGTAAAAAAAAAAAAAAAAAAAAAAGAATAAACGATCATTAAATAAAATATCATCATCTAATTATTTTGAATTTACCCTAACCCGCTTTTCAGGACAAGTGGCTTCGTAACCAGTGTTGGAGATACGAAATGATCGTTTATGAAAAAGTGCAATATTTTTTTTTAGAAAATTTTTTTAATTGCCTTATCGAGCTTTGCACGACGATCAATTCGAATCCCGTGTCTTACTAACTCGGATTACGATAGCTTATGCCATTTGCGAAGGATCGAATTTTTCGAATTTCTTGTGAAATTAGATTTTCCTTGTGTCTTGCTGAAATGGTACGAAAAAAAATATGTATATATATATATATTTCTGTCTATTCCAACGTCAATGGCTCTGCTTCGGTCTAACCGGTTTACGTGTTTTGTATTTTGCTTTTTGCGACTGACGCGATGAGTACGTTTCACTAGCTGAATTACATACACGAGGCTGAATGGAAAGATTGGTGGATATTATTGGAAATACAAAACACGAGGACCATGAGAAATAAAATAAATCATAGCTTCATCCCGGAAGGAGATAATTATAAAACAAAAAGAGGCTGGGTATCGCATAATCTAAAATGGACGTTGTAGAAAAAAAGAAAAATATTCTCAGACCCATATCTGGATTTCAAAGATTTTTCATGTACCTTCTAGTGTACGTTGTTCCTAGGAACGTCCAATTTGGATTTAAAATATACAAGTCGTCTCTGTCAATACTGGGACATTATTGGATACGGGTGATTTGGCCAGTCGAAAATTGAAAAAAAAAATGGATTATCAGTCAAAGGAAAATTGGTCCGGGGGTGATAGTTGGCCCGATGATGCTTCCAGTTGGCAGATTCTATTCATCCCAGTGTCAGCCGAGCGCTGACGAGCATCATCATCCTCATCATCTTCATCATCAGCATCGGCATCCTATGGCTGACTATCGAAGGCTGACCTGTCCCAGCTGTGGTCGCAGTTACAAATATCGTGGGGGTCTCCTGAGACACATCGCTGAATGCTTCTCCGATAGCGAGAAACTCGAAGTTCCTGTCCAGGTCCAGCAGCCACTCACTGTGAAGGACGTCAGAGTCCTCTACAAATTTTGGAAGCCATAGTAAAAGCCACTCCTGTGTAATTAGTGGATATCCTGCTGATCCTCGATAGAGCTTTTACCGTCATCTCCCCCTGATCAGCAAAGGTGGGTTTTTGTGTCTTCATTCTGCGACAAGAGACCATCGACTCGACTCCCTTAGTTACTAATTGCATCTATAGGCTTTTTTTTTCAATTTCTCGAAAAGTACAATCGTAATCTGAGATTTGCTAAATTTCGGATTATCTTTTAGACGAATTATAACGATCAAAGAGGAATTCTATATCGTTCTAGAGACTGCGATCCAGGTCTAGCTTCAAAATTGTTCGTATATCCTATTTTCGAAAATAATGATGTTTGGTAAAAAAAAAAAAAAAATCGATGCAACTCTTTCGTTGTCACAAAAGAAAACGTCAGTATAGGTAAACGTGACGTTTGAACGTTGAAATTAAAATTCACTGTTTTGTATAGAATGTAGTAACGCTTAATTAAATATGATCCAGACGACTCGTTTAAGTATGTTATTTTTCTTTTTTGTCCCGCAAGACCTCAAAGATGCTGCGAAACTTCAGCTTGTTTTTTTTTTCTTCAAAAGTTACGTTCCGTGGCGTCTTTTCATGTTGATCGATTATTTCGATACTGGACAAGAAAAAATTAATTGAAAGAATTCAGCGACGTACTCATTTTTTTTTTCTTTTCTTCCTTTCCACGTGTATCCCGTCGATCCGATTAAATTAGTGTAAACATTACTACGCGTCTTTGTCGCGATTCTCACTTATCGACACTCGCTGCAATTTTTATCCGAATAATCGTCTTTTTAAATACCTTGGGACGCCACAATCTATTCATTCGTTGCATGTTATCACAAACGTTTAATCGCACGATGCTTGTTATCGGTTGAGCCGATTCGCAGGAACACGATAAACGTTGGTCAAGCATTTTCGCGAACGTGCACGTGGTGATAAAATGTCTGTATTATTGTTAAAAACAAAACTGGGAATAAAACATAAAAGTTGGAGTTGTGTGTTGGGTGAAAATATACAAGGAGGCATTTTTTACGTTGGGTTATTACACGATATATATATATATATATATACATATATCATATATATATATATATATATATATATGTATACGTATACACACGATACAAACATACTTGGTGTAAAAAGAGACAGAGAGCAGGGGACTAATAATAATTAAAAAAAAAAGAAAAAAGAAATGACGTTCTTTATCTCTTGGGAGCAGCATGTAAATAACAAAAATGGCCTGACAAAAAGAAAACTAAGAATCCGCACGGTTGGTAGCTCGAAGGGATAAAATTCCATTTTTTAAAGCCTAATCACAAACCCCAATATATCCTCATCCCTAGAAATTCCGACTACGGTGAATAATAATAATAAAAAAAAAAAGTCACCCTCCTCCGAGCTTTTTACCCGCCACCCCTCACGATTCCCAGCGCATTTTCGTTTGACAGCTTTATTTTAAATATTTATATAAAAAAAAAATTAGAAACAACCTACGTAACGCTGCTTTTGTTTTTTTGTCACCATCCGGAAGCTTCTCTTATCCAAAATCTGCCATAAAAAAAAATGTATCCAGGCAAACAAGTAATTCATAAAATCACAGAACAACAACGGCACTTGCAGCCACTTTTTTTTTTCAATAATTTTTTGTTCCAATCGAACGGTCAAAATGATCCCTCTAGCGGGAACCCATATGTAAAAGGCCTCCATGTATGCTTACAGCCAGCCCCGCAGGCGAGGGTGGTTCCCCAGGTGACCTGCGATTTCGATGCGTCATGTGTGGACGAGGATATAGGTCGAGATCGTCGCTCACACGGCACTCGAGATACGAATGCGGTGGACTTGGTTCTCGCTACACCTTCACCTGCACACTCTGCGGAAAATACTTCTGTCGACCCGACCATCTAAAACAGCACATCCTCAACATACACGGTGGCTCGGTCTGCAAATAGCCTCGCATAAATTTCTTCACACTTTCCTTTCGCGCTTTGCTTCAGTGCAAAATGCGAAATTCGATCTAGCCAATAATTCCATACCCGGGCCACTGCAGGACCAAATTTCGGACTAAGAAGATCTGGCGGCCTGCCGAAAGGAATATATTAAGCTGCTCCCTCCGCGGGAGACGACAAGAGATTTTGAAAATTTCGTGGCTACTTTTGTATGCGAAAAAAAAAAACGGAAGTTACGTAAGCTCGTAGGCGTGGGAGGTTACCGTTTATAGAATTATTCTAGTTTTCTTTTTTTTTTATTTCTTACTTTCAACGTGACGCACGGCAGATCGATTTCATTTGGTGTCAACAATCGCCCGAGCCAACCCCACCGTATTGATTAAACACGAAATTGATCCATCCGCGTTGCGTGGAAATGATACCAAAAGAATAACAAAAAATATATATATATATATACATATATAACGAACGAATCGGCCAAATGTTATAAATGGGTTATCATTGTTATTTACTGGAGCTTGAAAATGTCGTGTTTGAGAGTCACTGAGCCTATTACTACGTCATAGAAGAGTAATTAGGATAAAGAAAGTCTTCCAAGGTGAAAATTGTTTAGAACTTATTTCCACTACTTCTTTCTATTTTCTAATCTAAGGTGACTTTCGTATTTTCAAAGTCTGGTTGTATCTTTACTTTTTTTTAGCGTATAGATCTAAGAGAACCGCAGGACATAAGTTTCGATTCTCTCGGGGATATATTTTAGATTATTATTTTTAATTAAAGCGATTCTATAATACTGCCAAAAAAAAAATAACAAAGCCAAGGAGCAACAGACGATAACGTTGAACACTAATGCCAAATGACAAATATTCCTACTTCTTTTTATAGTGCAATATTATTTACTCTTAAGTTATTCGACGCTTGGGACATGCAAATGGGTTGTGTTAAAAATTGTATGCACAATTTTCGCATTGAGCTAGAAAGAGAAATGCAAATTTAATATATTATTGTACGATGACAATTTAGAGAATGTTTATATATTTGCGAAGAATTTTTTTTCAACCGTATCACACGCATATTTATATATGTATATATATATATACATATGTATGTATATGTGGGTGTGTGTGTGTGTATGATTGTAAATGGATTCGCACGCGTATTTGTATAATGGATGCTGCGTGCGGTAATAGATTTTTTTGAGGTTGTACAATTTTTTGGAATCCATGATATATATAGATATAATGGGGACTGTTGAGAATTCATATATTTCTTTTAGAATTGGGATCTTAATTTTCGTTGGTCGTTATTACGCAATGAGACTGAAAGGCATTGTGTATGCGAATTTTGTAAATTTTTCTAAGACGTTGAAATAATAAAAAAAAAAAAAAAATGTTACATTTACATGACAGTGTTTCATTTCTTGCTCGGACGAGTCAAGTTTTGCGCATGAATATAAATATATATAAGCGATATGTGGCAAGTTTTAATTTTAAAATTAAAGCAGAGATCCGATTGTTATCGCGAGTCAGTTTCAAAATAGAATTTTGAGTATTATTGATTTGGTCATAAAAAAAGTATAATCATTAATCGTAAATAAATAAAATTATAAATTATAATTATTAATTAAAAATGAATAAACTTGCCATATATGATATATTTATAAAAAAGTTTTTTTTTTCTCAAAATCATTTAAACATTCAGCACTCTGATTCTTCTCTCTGTAGCTTATCCATAAAACTGTCGACTCACAAAACTACTAAATTTACCAAAAATTTGTTTATCATAAAAATTCATCAAAACACCTCGTCATCCCATGGAATTAAATTCACTGATTAATTTGTTCCGTTATAACATACAGATCCCCGTAACAATTTTCACCACATAGATTCCACGGTGTCATTAATTAAATTTCTGAAAAATTAACAATACCCTGACAAGTAAGTAAAGTACCGAAGCCGTGTAAGCAGAGAAATAAAAAAAAAAAGAAAAATTTAAACAAAAATTCGAAAAAAAAAAGTTCAAAATTTCAATTAATGGCAGCGGTGCAGTAGAACACGGTAGAATTTTGTCCATAGTGGTATTTGGTTACAGATTGTTGCACAGTAGAAAGGAAGATGACAGAACAGTCGCCCTCGGTAAGATAGCCCAAGGATAATTCGCGATCAAGGATAGATCCACGATCTAGGAGGGATCTACGCGCCAAAACAACTAGGCATTGTCATTAGGTTAAACTGACGCGAGGCAATTTTCTCTCGTTGCAGAGTCTTTTTACTCGAGCGGAAGTGGCGGAGACCATCAGTGTCCGGAATGCGGAAAGCGCTACAAGAACTTATCTTCGCTGAGCAGACACACGCGTTACGGATGCGGACCCACGAAACTGAAGTGCGTCTGTCCACATTGCGGAAGAGTTTATTCCAGACCGGATACCCTAGCAGAGCATATATCCAGGATACATATGTTTCCCAATATAGTATCTATGATTTGATAGCTGCTAATTGCGATTTAGTGGGTTCTTTACGAAAATGTACTCTTGGAACTATTCAGTTCCAGCTGTGCTCCTAGATTTAAAATTACGAACAATAGAGGAGCGTTTTAAATACTTATAAACTCCTTAAGGAGGTGGTAAGACAAAGACCCGATCGATAGAATAAATTGTTAGTACAAAATTTTGTACCACTTTAACTGTTGGATATTCAATTTAAAATGGTACCAAGGATCTTGATATTTTTGATAAATTGCTAATTGTACCTACACCCAGTATGTAGATTATATTTATAAATAGTTTTAATAAAGTGGAGAAAACAAATATTATATCTTACGCGATCATTGTGTAGATCAGTGATGTAAGTTTATCGCTGTATGTTTATATTCTTGTTAGTCTTTATCATTAGTGTTCAAGGATCTCATCGGAATCCACAGGATCAATGATCTTCCTGACGTGTTAGATAAGGCTTCTTAAAGGATCTTAATTATTGGTTGATTAGTAAGATTATGACTTCCTTCTGTTTTTTGGGGGGTTTTGACGTCATAATGATCCATAATTTTTTTCGTGTCTTTTTTTACAGGTTTACAGGTCCTGGATCCTGTCAATCATTTTAATCGATTATTTGGCTGTCAGCTCAGCCACGTGGTATAATAAAAGAGTTCCAGATGCTCGTGTCCAAGACACGCACATGTCTATACGATCAGATCCAAATACTAGTGTGTTCGCGAATTCAAATTCAAGTGGCCTTATTGCGATTCACGTTCGAAGCAGAGATCAAATAATCATAGAAATCCAAGAAGATGGCATTTTGGATGAAAAATAAGTTTTATCGAAATTCGATAAAAATTACGTAATTTGATAAGCTGCTGACGTCTCCTTTAAGTCCACGTTACCAAGTACTAGAATGTATTAGACTAATTAATCGAAATGCTAAAGTAGCAACGATCCGAGTCATTTAGGAGGGAATTTTTTTTTATCAGTAGCAAAAATTCTTTTGAGCTTGGAGAATTTTATTTTTCGATTTTCAAAGGATACCGATGTCACTAGAAATTACCCTAGATATGCTGCTCGATAATTTACATTTTGGGGAAATAATAGGATTGCAGATTTGCATGCGAAAATTATCATCGTCGTTGTGTCTTTTGGTCATTCAATGCTTTTTCTTGATATTTCGTTACAGCTTACTGGATCAGGTATTACGGCTCCCAAGAGAATACAACCGTTTCTGATACTTCCAGACGAAGATTTAATTTCTACCAGACGACAGCTCATTCGTGCGAAAACTGCGGTAAAAGCTACAAGAATCGCAACGCGCTTTGGAGACACTTGAAATACGAGTGTGGAAAGAATCCAAGATTCAAATGTCCCTATTGCACGTACAAAACGAAACAACGTCCCAATTTGTATTCTCACATAAAACACATACACATTGGTCGGCGTATATACGTGGTAGATTTGGAAGCGAATGGCGATAAATGATAATACCACAACAAAAAAAATGAGTACATTTTTTAATTAATAAAATTGATACACATGACAAAATTCTATAATAAATATACAAAGCAATTTGCTTATACACAATTTATCTTTGAAACATTTTTCTTCGATCCCTTCTGTGCGATGTTCGGCCATTGCTTTTATTCATAATTAAAATTATTATTTTATATCTTTGTCTTTATCAATCAGTGAACTATTGACTTTTATAACAAATCAGATGTTTATTGCACCAAGAAACTGTCTAATAACGTCCAGGATACAATGGCTATTGATATATATATATGTAGCACATGATTAAAAAATTAATAATACTTGTAAGGAATAAAGACTTAAAATTTTTAATAGACTAAAAATACGTATATTCGTGTGTTGTCGTGTATGAAGATTTTGTGAAAATTCTTTTTTGATCGATCACGATCAATTTGGAGACTTTGTCATAGGTGGAATTCATAAATGGGTCAACGTTATGTCAAAGGTCGACCAGCGACAAAAGCCGATGTTGCGTCACGACTGAGACTCATGAATGAGTCAGACCTGGTTCAAGACTACACGGACGAATTGCTGATCCTGAAAATCCACTATTGGCTGAGCAATGGCGAAACTCTTTTGTTATATATGGTGCTACGTTCGGCCAGGATTAACTTCAGAGTATCTGCGTGAAGCTGAGTAATTGAAGAATAACGTGTTCGTCAGTCCCAGAGACCATGTGCGGGTCACTCTAGGGTCAAGGGACATTGATTGTCAACTTTGGGCCAGTAGCTAACACTGTGCTGAAAGTTAAAAGTGCACTGAAATTTGTAAATGGGACTAAAAGACTTGAGACAATTTTATGTTGAAATAAGAAAAAAAAAAAAAAGCTGTATAAACAGACCATAAGTTCCTCTTTTTGTTTTAATACTTTTATTCGTTCTCTGAAAATTTTGGTTTGCCAGACAAAAAGTAAACATGGCTTCCACGAGCTGCGGCAGGAATCTGTTATCACGGGTAAAGTAGAATATCGATAGAAAAATAAATCTACTCGTTCTCCTCTAGTTGTTTGTCATTATTCTTATTCTTTTATCCTGATCAGAGTTGTTCTGTTCGAATGGTTGCAGAAATTGGCCGATGGAAAAATTCAAATGCCGAGAAAGAAATGACAGGCGGAGGCTGGGAAAACGACTGGGTCGCTGAAGATCATCAGTGTCTCAAGTGCGGACGATCTTACGCACAGAAACGCAGCCTCGAGCGACACATGCATTTCGAATGTGGTCAATCGCCAAGATTTCAGTGTCCTCACTGTGGACACAAGTGCAAGCAAAGATCAAATATTTATATACACGTGCGAAAGTTTCATCCCGGATTTTCCGTCTACGCGATCGACATGAGTAAACAGTAGTCACGCGTGCTTTTAAATGCCTGAAGGAAAGTGATCTAAGAAGAAGAAAAAATTTAACATCATTGATCCCCAATTGACTTGGCAAGGACTGTACATACGTAGAAAGTTATATTGTCCCTTGTAAGGCAAGACAATAAAGTTTCAATTATTTATAATAAATCGAAGGGTCTAAGGGGGGGGGGGGGGGATCGTTTATATAATTTGACGCGATTCTGTAGTAATTAGACTAACGGTGGCGACCAAGTAGCTGACTTTCTTAAACTTACAAAGGGATCGAGTATCCCCAGTAAGGATTGGCGATTCTAATCGAACTGGGATTATATTGATTTATCAGACTTATTGGGTTTTTAATTTTACGAGATTTTCATTGATAACCTTACGTGTGTTCTAGTTTCGCCACGAGAGCTGATGACTGGGGAAAATCGTTGCACGTACTGCAAGTGTCCATACTCGAACAAGAGTCATCTCAAGCGTCATCTTACTATGGGATGCTGCATGGACCCAAATTTTTCACTGGAGGAGAGACGCAACGGTAATAAAGTCGAATCGAGGAATTACATCTGCCCGAAATGCTCTCAGGGTTATAAGAACAAACGCACCCTGGACACGCACCTGCGTACAGCATGCGGAAGGGAACCAAAATTTCAGTGTCCTTATTGTGAACTTAAAAGTAAACATCCGCCAAATATTTATACCCACATCAGGAGGAGGCATAAGGGGGAGGATCTTTTCCTTATCGTTGATCAAGACTGATTACTCGAAATTGTAAGAATTTGGAATTACGAAAATTATTTTTTAGGAATGCCTTAACCTTCGCTCGTATCTTTGTTTTTCTTTTTTCCCTTTTACTGCTGAATACTTTCAGTCGAAGCGCTTCGCGCGAACGGCCTGCGGTCGGCTTATAGCTGTCGCTGTGGACTGAATACTTAATACCGAGTCCACATGTGCGTCCATAGTCTATATAGACGTCTTATGCCGGACTCATATATGCGCCCATAGTCTATATAGACGCCTTATGCCGGACTCATATGTGCGTCCGTAGTCCACAGCGATAGCTTTCGCTGAACGCACCTTTGCGCCCATAGCAGTCAAATAGTTAAAAAATTAACCCTTTTGCACTCGAGATCTTTTTCGCTCGGGCGAATCAGCCACTCGAGACCTTTAACGGCACGTTTGATGAATTGCTTGCCTGTAACGTAGAATTGGTTGCACATAAAAATTAATTTATAAAACTTTTATATTTTAATGTTTCATGTATCTTTTCATCTCGAAGAAGATCATTTCCTAAATATAAGTCTCCGCACTGTTCCTTAGTATATTTTATAAGGCCAAGATGCATTTCCGGCTTGTCAGGGTACGTTTTGCAGCAATACTTTATCTGGTGTCTTTTGCAGGCCTAGAACAGACTCTGTTATCTTTTCTATTTCCTGCTAGAATGTCACGCAGATTTACATTCAAACCGATACTTCGAAACAAGAGGTCGAAGTGGAAAATCGATCAAGAGTCTGGCAACTCGATTCAAGATCCTGGACTAATTAATAATTATAATTCTTGAATAATCAACAAAATACCAGTAATCTCAAATTAAGGTCCTTTTCGTTCTATCTCCAACGAGAGTTGAGAAAAAGACTTTCACGATACTTGGGAACTTTTCTGGCATCCTGTCCTATGTATTTTGCCGCACTGATAAAGAATCTGACATTAGTTTTGCCCTAGTGAATTAAAATGAGCCAGTGAAGCCTACGGAATAATCAAGAATTATCAGTGATACATTTCGTAAAGCTATTACATTGTACGACGCTTCGACTTTCAAAGAAATCAAATGCAAATAAAAATTGCCATAGCTCAACGTATCGCGTCAAAACGAATGGCGACCAAACCTCTCGAGTGCAAAGGGTTAATATTTTGGGTCTGGGTCAAAGATACGATTTAGCTTATACTAAATTATTGCGTTCTGCGAACCGAATAAGTCTTCAATAAATGTTTAAAACAATAAGAAATCCATTTATTCGAAATATCTTTTCCGCATAAATGTTCGTTGTTTTTTTTAATAACTTTTTTCCATAATATCTTGGTCCAGTAGCATTCACATTTTTTAACGTTAAAACTTTCCTAAAGATCCTCCGCTATTTGTTTATTGTACTTTTGAAATACTACGCGAAAAATTGTCAAACGATATAATAAAGAAAAAAATGTTTTTTTTTTTTTTCAATGTTTTCCTAACACACTGATCTTTTCCCTTAGTCTGTTGAGTGACAAGTAAATTGAGTCAATAATTATACTTTGCAGTGCAGCAGGACACGTGGAACAGAAATATAATATTCTCCAAGAACTCCAGGCTCGAGCACAAACAAGATATACTGGTGCAACTTTCGTGATTCCCAATTCACACACGAAAGCTAATCTTATCAGACACACATATACCACATTTGCATTAAAAATCCCGGATCCAGATACCACCGCAAGCATCATAGCCATTGATAAGAATTTTATAGAAATACTTAAAACCAATAAAAACAAAAAGACTTTTCACATAACCTGGACAGTCTTTCACAATGAAACATAAACGAAGTAAATTTAAAAAAATTGGATTTTCCATGTTCTCTACACCAGGAACAAGCAGCTCCCTGATGATCATCGATCGAAAAGAAGCACAATCGTGTCCCAATATTCGATTATACGTATGATATCATAAATGTTCGATTACGAACCTATCCTAGCTCTTGTGAATTATACAATATTAATCCTAGTTAATTTCTGTTTCTTCAGGTTTACTCAGCCTGGATAATCTCGATGAGGAAACTGGACTCTCTTCAGCCTTCTGGAGCAGCGACGTCTCTCCGGCAGCACAAGGGAATCCTGATCTTGGAAGGTGGGCCGAGACTGCGTGCAACTATTGTGGAAGGATCTTTACAAAGTCCTCTTTGCTAAGAAAACATCAGACATTCTATTGCCACAAGAATCCAGGATCCAGATCAAGTCTTGCCGACGGAACGAAACCATATCGATGTCCAAAATGCGATGCTCGTTATAGTTTAAAAAGAACACTAATGTCACACTTGAAACACGACTGCGGCCAGACCAAAGAATGTTCCTCGTGCGGAAAGACCTTCTCACAAATTTGTAGTTTATTTCGTCACAAGAGGCACAGCTGCCCTCGTAAAGTCAGGTAGTTTGTTAATGAGGTCATTAAGGTGGAATTGTATACCTAATAAACAAATTTTAATTGTCCAATTAATGCGATGTCTTTCCAAAATTTAACCCGCACGTCATTAATACTTATGGATTTGTTTTTTTTAATTATTTTCGTGCTAGCTTTGATTTTACTGTAGTTTATCCTTTTATATGATTTTTTTCCCCCTTTGTTTGCAAGTCTTTTTCTGCCTTTTCTTTTCTCGCAAATTCTGACTTTCTTATCCTGTTCATTTTCAGATGGACCGTACGACGAGATTATTATAAAGCACGAGGATTTGTTATCTTACGGGGCTCCTGCTAAACGATCCAGACTCGATAATGGTTCTCTCCCTCGCATTATCAATGTGTACAAGGAGTTTTTCTGTAAGAATTATAAATCAGAAAGAAAAAAAATAAGATGTAAGGAGTGCAGTACCGTTTATCATAGATAACGTCAAATTGGACATCGAAAATTGCTTTTACATAATTCTCCGGCGAACTCTTATCGCAAAAGTTACATTTTTGAAAAAAAAAATTGATAATGGACCATAACTGACCATCGGTGTTGGCTTAGTGGTCTTGGAGTAAGAGGTAACTCAAAGTTACCGTATGGATTTTTTTATTGTGATTTAATTCTTTTGTTAAATCCTATTATCACCAACGCTTTCAATGATGAACTTTGTATCAATATTATACAAGTAATTATTAATTTTTGCCAATTGTAATATTTGTGTTTGAATGCATTAAAGGAATATTATATACCTAGTGGCTAATATGTATACAAATCCAATTGGAATTAACGAAGGCCTGCGACATCCTTGATTCATCGTCCTTTATCCAGTCTCCATTATCATAACGCAATTCCAGGATGTTCAAGTCATCGATGCAATTGTCAATCATAATGAAGAACAGCGCATGTCTCAGTATAATTATTGCTCTCATTACAATCATATTGTATTTTTTAATAATTTCATCAAACTTTACTTCATCCTTAAAATTAATTTGCATTTTTCTGGAAATTCCATAGTCATTGGAATTCGTGAAAAGTTCATAAAATTTATAATTATCGCAATTAATACTTTTAATAAAAGCAGTACTATTCAGCACAAATGTGACACGTCCTTTGTTTCCCTGTCAATTAGAAAAGTTTCCAATATACTTTTCATTTACGCAATTTAATAGCCATAAATGAAGAGTATCAGGATACCTGGACGGTACTTGCCATCTTCTTGAATCTTGCAGAAAATAAGCGAATGCAATATCACTAAAACCAACTGTTGCTTCGATTTTTAAGTTGCCACTAGGTTTTTATTTTTTTAAATTTTGGAAGAAAAAAAAACCTCAAGTCCCTCAAGACTCATTTTTATCAGTGTCTCTGTACAATTTATTTGCCAGTTCTGTTTGAGTATCAAAATAGTAAAGGTTTCGGAGAGCAAAGCCAATACTAATAATTAAATTATTTATTTAAAATGTCTTTGTTCTCACACGTGCGACCAGCCGTCCTTGTTCTCGGAGTTTGATAATTGCGAAGATTTGCAAAATTTTCGAAGAGCAGCCTTAACGTGAATCCTCATGCGTGTTTCCAGAGAACAGACAGCTGCCTGTAGGAGCTGATGTAAATCATGGAAAATGCGAAGAATATCTTTGCGAGTACTGTAACAAGAAGTACACGAAGTACAGCAGCTTGACGCAGCATCGCACCAAATACTGTCTGAAGAATCCAAAAGGCTGTCGAAATACGAGATTCTTCCAGTGTCCCATATGCGCTTATCATACGGTCTTCGTTTCGAATATGACAAGACACGTGAAAACGAAGCACGCCGATTGCAGCTCATTGAACTTCCACATCTGCGGTTCCCTTGCAGTTTGAAGTCGCTGAAGCTTTTATTCTACTGGTTTGATTTATAATTGAAGAAAACGTGAAGGGCAATATGGAATAAAGATAAAGAGCCAATCACTTCGGATTCAAGTGTTTTCGCCACTTTGCAACGATCCTGTAGAATAATTTTTTAGACTCTTCTTTTTTTTTCTTTCTGGAACCATAAATCATCGAGCTTCCTTCTAATCAAGAGATACACTGTGCCGATCATCCGATCCAGAAAGCGATTACACGTAAGTATCAGCGAATCTTTACACTCGTGGGCACCAGAGTATATGCATAATGACAGTCATGAAACAGGGCCGGAGTAAACCTAAAATTGTTTATAAAGATAAATTGACGTACCTGTAAGCTTTTAGGAAATTGTATAAAATAATAAAAAGAATCTTCACTGATTAGGGCTCCATGCTGTTAATGCATGTAACTCATTTGGAGATCTGCAAATGATTGTCACTGGTTCTGCTGCAGGATTGCGATTTTTTTTTTAAATAATTTTTTGCAAACTCTCTCCCCACCCATTTCATCATTATCCAATCGTCTGTTATCATTGACCAGTGTCAGTAGCATCTAGTTTGTCAAAACTGAACAGAAATATTTTTCACTTTGTTTCAGAATCTACAGAGGTTCTTCAGAGCGAACCGACCCAGGGATTCTTGGAGTACGAAGCGACGCCGGCCGTCGCCGAACAGACGACGTCCTCGCTGTTCCTGATATCAACTCCCTCGAGTAATTGTCCACTGCTTTCTCCAGCCGTAAGAGAGCTGGAGTGCTTTTCGCGAATAAGATTCGTGCATGTGCTCTGGAGTGATAATTAAAGAAAGTCGTGTTAGCAAAGGCGATGATTCGCTGAGGGCACCGGTGCCTTTAACTTCCTCCAATCTTGTCTTTTTTCAGACACCCAACACAAGATCGTCGAGCTCGCCGAAACGGATATCCTGAAGGGCGTCAGTCTCACTTCCGAGGTCTTCGTGCAAACACTTCCGGCCAGAATGGTGCGACAGGCTGTGGAGAGAATAAAGCCAGAGCCGCCCCTGAGGCTTTATCACTGTCCTAAGTGCAATAATGGATATAAAAATCGCAAGGACATGCAAAAGCACTGCAGATCCTGGTGCGGGCAGGAGCCAAGATTTGAGTGTCCCTATTGTAATAGAAAATCAAAAAGAAGCTCGAATATGTATGCACACGTCAGGACTGTTCATGGAAATCAGAGACTTTACATACTTGATTTGTTCAAGAGGAATCAGCAGGATTAAAATTTTTTTAATTAATCAGTCACGAATAGTATGGTTTTTGACTGTTATTAAATAAATTTTCTATACCGTCATAGCAACAGACTGGTATCGACTGATCGTTCCTGCTTCCAGTAGATAATCAATCTGATGATATTCATTGTCGAGAATAATTTCTACCTGTGATAGATAGTTGAAAATCGTTCTGTTCTTTGTTTAGTGTCTGCAGATTAATTTATTAATTAAGGATACTTTTGATATTTTCAACGCCCATTTCCACGTTTCTTTTTCGGTGTCGCGTGAGTCGTTTACGCTGACTGATCGGAAATTAACCAAAAATTGAAACCTGTTAAAACAGAGTATGCCGGTTAATCGGAAAATGAAGAATTTTACACAAGAACTGTACACCGTCTAAAAAGATTACAGTGTTTTAAGTGCACACGCGGTTATACAGGTTACAGTTATATGAAAATGCATTAGAGATCAGTGAAATCAATAATCAAAATTCGAAGGCAGTTTCAACAATAGAGTTTTTCTACAGCATCTATTATCATTATCACTACCTTTACCGATACTGGGACATAGAGAAAAAAATCTTTGCTCTATAATACCGGAAGTAAAAATATTCTATCGTTAAAACAATTGATTCACATCGAAGGCATAGACTCTAAATTTCTCTCATTCTTATCTCATTGCATTTTCAATGATTCCATACGATGATTCAGAACATTTAAAATGACGAAGGCTTCTGTACAAGTGGAATATGAAATTATCCATGTTAATTGTCTATAAAGTAACAAAACAAAAAAAAAAGTAATATCAAACGAATTCACCTAATCAAAACGATTTTCACATCTCATCATGGGACACGATGTAACTTGTAAAGAATTACTTATTTCAAAATTTTGTATAATAAAGTTATTTTCCCATTTGGTACTGGTTTTTGGACTTTGTCACCGATACGTCACATCCCATAATTAAGTCCTGTCACGTAGACTATTTTTCCCACTTAGAAAATCAAAAAGTTGTGTCTTGTAAAACGTATAAACAAAACAGATTGTACACTTCAAATACTAGGACCCCGATCTCTGTTATAAATATTTTTGTTTTTTTTTTTCAAAATCTTGTGTCTACCTAGTAACCATGTCTGACCATACCTTTTAATTTTCAGGTTTAGATCTCTATTCCATCTTAAGGAAAACCTACAGGAAATATCCTTGCACCAATTGTACAAGTGTCTTTGCACAAATGAGAAGCCTACGTACTCATATGCGATACGAGTGCGGACAGCCGCCAAGATTCAAGTGTCCTTACTGCGATCTCATCTCGAAGAAGACGTCCAACGTACAAAAGCACATAAGAAGGAAGCACTTGGGAAACGCAGTATACGTTCAGGACATATATCGTGTACCTTTATCCTGTGTACCTTCCAACGAATAAATTAAATTTTTGTACCGTCCCTGATATCTTGATCCAAAGAAAAAAGAAAGTATTTTTTTCAAAAATTTCTCATGCCTCGAGAACCTCGTGTTTTATTTCTATGGGCGGCATTGATTGTATCCTACGATAAAAACGTAAATGAAATTCGTACACATACATATTTGTCAAAAGCTTGAGTCAAGAGTGAAAAGAGAATCTTCGCAATTAACACCGCGCAATTGTCGCTCTCCTTATCTTTTCAGGATAAGCCGGGTGAAGCACTATTTTCTTATTTTTCTTTGAGACTCATATCCAAATTGACCGAAATTTAACTTTTTACAGAAGAAATGTTCGTCTTCGAAGGACTGATGAGGAGTTCGAGCCTGACGCTGTCACCTGCGTCGTGTCAGAACGCGAGCTTTCCCTGTCCGAATTGCACCAGCGTCTTTAACCGGAAGAACAATTTGCGAAATCACATGAAATACGAGTGCGGCCAATTGCCAAGATTCAGCTGTCCGTACTGCAATTATCGATCGAAGAAAACGTCGAACGTCAGAGCGCACGTACGTCGTACGCATTACGAGAAACCCGTCTACGTGATTGACGTAAGTTCAACGCTGGCCTGACGCAACGACTGATAAAGCCTATCTAACTAGAGATAATCGAGAGAACAGTACAAACACGGGAACGAGGGAAAAATTGAAAAAGAAAAAAAGAAGAGAGTCTCGATAATTACCAAGCAGGAGTCCAGCATCGTCTACAGATTCTTCAAAAAAAAAAAAATAAATAAATAAAGCATCTAGAGAATACACGGTTTGTATTAAATTACGTATACTTGCATTTAATATTTAGATTTCTTTTAATCAGACTTCTTTTTTTCTTATCATTAATTCGGTGATTAACACTGCTACTCTCGCATCGCTGATTAATATCGCTTTTAACACGAAACATAAAACTGTGTAATTGGTATTTCCTGTCTACCTATCTTTCTTTGTCACGCATACACTTTCTTTCTCTCTTTCTTTCTAATAATTGATCTGTTTTTTTTTCTTTTCGTTTCAGACGACGACACGCTGCCCGGTTGTCCTGCTGATTATCGGTTGTCCACGGCTTTTGCTCTGCGCAACGACATCAAGTTTCCCTGCCCGAAATGCTCCAGCATCTTCAATCGCAAGAATAATCTTTACAATCATTTGAAATTCGAGTGCGGACAGTCGCCAAGGTTCAGCTGTCCGTATTGTGATTACTTATCGAAAAAGACTTCAAACGTTCACGCGCACGTTCGTAGAAAACATTTCGGTTGCGAGGTCTACGTCGTGGACGTTTTTAGGACGTTCGCGTGAATTAATAATACGGAAAGTATAGAATCTTGGAGCGTCTATATTTTTTGGCATCCACATTTTACACGAGTCGGACGTCGTCGTTAAGAGAATTGCCGTTTAGTTCTAGGATATATAAGATTTTATTTAAAACCACGTTAAATCTGTGTCAGCGAGACGTCAGTCCAGTGTAACATTCGAACGACGTCTTAGGGACGTCCTTAGTGCTACGTCAAAGAGACAGAGAAAAGTGACAAACTTAATCGACCAGTTCGGTTACCGTGATAAGGCCAAAGTTTCGATTTTTTCAATAAGTTTTTCAGTATGAAATTTAAAGAATAAAAGATGTTACTTTATTGCATTACGTTTCACTGAGTATCTTATTTATTTATTGATTAAATTGATTCTCAGCTTTTTTCGGAAATCTTTAACCTTATTTCGATTCATGGAGTCCAGTCGCTCGTGATATTCGAACGTTCTATGTTTCAGGAACCAATTTACCTGTTCCGGTTCCACAGAGATTCACGAAATCCCCAGGATAATTTCTTCTGCATGCGTCATCAGTTATCGAAGAGACATGATCAAAAGTTATTTTATTAAATTTTGATAAATAATTTTCCCGTATGCCAGTATTTTTATTCGTAGAGAAGAATTTAATTATTTTGAATTGAATAAAATTTTAAAGCGACCAGGAACCACGATTCAGTTCAATATTGCTCATCGAATGCCCGTCGCCATGTTTGATCCGTCTGATCCTGGCAAAGAAGTCTACAAGATTGATTTCTAGACACTGCATGGAATTGGCAATAGCGGATAGAGAATTTGAAGAAACGAAGCTTCCTTAGGAGAAACTTGAGATGCATTACTGTCTATTGATTTTAGTGTGAAATTAATACTAAAACAAGCACGAACAACAGTGTTGGCTGTGAATGTAAGAGAATTACGAGGAAAATTATATTTCTTGATTATAAAAATTGTTTTCTATTCTGTGTTTCAGGTCGCTACGTAGAATTCGCCGCTTTCCAAGCAACCTCAGTCGACGGATTGGTCCCGTCAAAATTGACACGAAGGGAAAAGATAAAGCATCCTTGTGCAAATTGTCCGAGCGTCTTTAATCAGAGACACAATTTACGTCATCACATAAAATTTCAATGTGGTCAATTACCCAGATTTAATTGTCCCTATTGTCATTATCGTACTAGACACGCTTCCAATGCTCGCGCCCACATAAGAAGAAAGCATCCAGGAAATAAGGTTTATGCGATCGACGTATCGCAGCTTCTCGATTGAACGATTGTCAATGTAAAAAGAGGATAGGCGCAAGAGAATAAAATAAAAAAAAATAAATAAAAGACTTTGTAAATTATTAGATCAATACCAAGATTTATTTGATTTTACGAGCCTTCATAATTTTCTCAATATTTCCGGATAATTCGTTTGAGAAAATTGTCAGGAATACAAAAAGCCTTATCGGTCCTCCAGTCATTGCTACCGTCTTTGTTATCTTTTACCAGAAAAGCTGTTCACTCGATGACAAAAATATTTTTGATTTTACAGAAAGAAAATTGTCTTCCTTGTACGAATTGGTGAGACTTCAGGAGGGGAATTCATCTGCAACGAGTCGTCTTATCGGCGGGAGATTTCCATGTGGAAATTGCAGCAGCGTCTTCAGTCGAAAGCACAACTTGCAGTATCATCTGAAGTTCGAGTGTGGACAGTCGCCTAGATTCAACTGTCCTTACTGTGTCCACAGGACAAGGCATGCTTCCAACGTGCGAGCCCACGTTCGTAGGATGCATCCAGGAAGGATGGTTTACGTTGTGGACGTTTGTAAAACTTAAGGAAAATGGAAACAAGACCATCCTACCGTTTAATTTTCACTTTCTTTAAACTGGAAATAGATGGGGACAAGGAGGACAGAGTCGTAATTTTCACCTGCATCCTGTACAATTCACACCGACTCTTAAGGTCACTGCAATCGACTTACTCAATTTCTCATGAACTTTTATTTGCCAATTGGCAGCTGATCCCTTTGCCTCCTTCCGTACGGAGACAGTTGCTCGAGGAAGTGAATGTCAAATAAATGCGAATACAAATGTTGAGAAAGTTGAAACACCCTGGCGAGACTTAAATTCTTCGCTGTTAATTACTTAGTCACGGTTATCTTTTCTCTTGTTTCTAAATTTTTTCCGTATCTTTTTGTTTACAGATATCCAAGCCACCGTCGAATCACCTCGTGCCATCTTGATACCAAACGATATAAACGATCCTCCTGGAAACAATGGCGACTCCGACATTAGCAAAATACAAGAAAGTACGCTGCCCGCCGTGGACTTAAGAAGTAATCCTATGTAACTTATCTTAACGATGGATTAAAGTTCTAAGCTCTTGCGAATACGAAATGTACACGAGGGCTGGTCTTGGCTGGATAAGGGTTTGTAGAGGGTGTCGAGAAAAAAATTAGTTTTCCGAAAAATGGTCTCTTCCCGTAGTATAGAAAAAAGGTCAGGAAAATATGTTGTTCCGTCGAAATTTTTTTTGTAACGATAAGAACACAATGGGATTCATTTCCAAGAGGCACAGATGGGAGAGTAAATAAATTCTAGCAAAGACACTGTACGTTTGTAAATTAATTATAAATCACGATATAATTTCGTTACAGGTTGCAATCCCTTCACGGTTCTTGGATTTGGCTTCGGCATTGGTGAATTCAGGAGAAACACCATCGGCAGCATCTGGTCTCGGAATGGCAGTGCTTTTCTTCAAAAAAAATTCCCGTGCCCGAATTGCGCATGCGCCTACAGCCAAAAGTACACACTCAATCGGCACTTGACCTACGAGTGCGGCCAGGAACCGCGATTCAAGTGTCCGCATTGCGACTACCGCTGCAAGAAGTCAGCCAACGTTTACGAGCACGTGCGAAGAAAGCACAAGGACTGCAAGGTCTACGCGATTGATATCCTCAAGCCTTGCACACAGGACAGTTAAGAAGACTGCAAAGCGAAGCACACACTGCCCATCATTACCTTCCCTCCGTTACTTTAATTCTTCGCAATTCCTTTTTTTTTTCTCTTTACTTGGCTCAATCGTTTTCTTCTTTCATTTTTTTTTTTTTTTTTTTTTTAAATAATAGACCAATCACTACACATTATCACATCCGTACTTTGTTACTTGGTCTATAATACTTATATCTTTCGCATACGCACTTGGATTATGTGGATTAAAGAAAATTAATACAGTGTAAGATATTTCTGCAAAGATTCTTGTACCCTCTTGAAATGACAAAAGAAAAAGGATATTCTCATTAAGAATTGATACAGGAGCCAGCAGGACCACTTCACCTACCTGATAAGAAGAGAACTTTCATCGACATTGTACAATTCTAACGAGTCCTGCTTCCTTTCGGCACCGTGGTTTTTGTCTTTCCTTAATTGTTATGGAATAACTTGAATTTCAATAAATTTCGATGATCCAAAGTTCAATTCGTTCTTTTCTTTTTTTGTGCAGGTTTCATTAGACCAAGAATTCGCGTAAGGGGCCATTTGGATCTTCCCATCAACACTCGCAAAACTGTTTACAGGAAGCACTTCAGGCACATGTACAGCAAGGAGGCACGTTATAAGTGTCCTTGCTGTGAATATCGTTCCAGAAATGCTTCTGACGTTTACAAGCATGTGAGAAGAAAACATGAGACTTGCGAAATATATGCGATTGATGAGCACACAAACACTGTCAGAATACAGAAACAGGCGACAGTTAGGAGAAGACAATAAAAGTGAACATAACTATAGGTCGCGTATAGAATTTATTTTTTGCACCTAATTCACTGTAAAAATTATGTATTAGATTATGAAAAAAAAGAGATACCTAATATATAAATAGTAAATATTTTATCTTTTTCTTGCAGGCTTCAGACCCCGTAGAAAGTATCCAAGTGTTGCTTTTCTGTGTTCAAAATGTAGCAGCGTCTTCAGCAGGCAGAAAAATCTCTTCACTCATATACATTGCGAATGCGGCCAGGAAATTAGATTCGTGTGTTCGTATCAAGAGATACGATGCACTTACAGGTGTACAAAGTCATCAGATACGTAAAACCATACATGAACCACGTCACAAGGGCTTGACAGTCTTTGTGATTGAGATTCACAATGAGTTTTATAAGAATCATTAAAGCCTTGATGTTCCTCTTCGGACAGTTGCGATTTCAAAAATGTGATACTCTAACTTTATGTAATTATTTTGTTATGTTTATTTGAAAAATAATTATTTATATGTATGCTCGTATTTTTAAAGTGACACATGAAGGTTTCACAAACGGATTAAGTACAAATATGGTCAGAAGCTGCTAATTATATGTTCGTATTGTTCATATCAGTATAAGTTTTGTCAATAATGTTTATAAATCTGTAACAATTAATTGCGAGTTTGAAGTAAGACAGTATGAAAATTAATATTTTTTGTAAAGGCGAATACATAATTCACGATCGATAAGTTCAAACGGTCGCGGTCTGAGGACAAACCTGATAACCCTATCTTTGATCTTCGTCGACTCGTTAACCCTTTGAAGCAATGGTGGGTCGATTTTCGACCGAATGGATCGATTTGGATGCAAATCTTATCAGAATGCATATCTGGTTCTCGGGGTGGCTGATTACGAATCCGTGGTACAGATACTTTTAAAATTTCGATCTTGAATCCGGTATTTTGAATTTTGAAAATCTGAACGATACTTTTAAGAACATTGTACTGTTAACGATTTCACGACTGGTAGTAATTATGTAAAAAAATAAATTACCAACATGTCTTTGTCACTCTTTGTATTTGAAGAAACATGTTAAAAAATTTTAGGACAGTCTGTATCCTGAAATGGTGAGATGAAGAAGAATATATTGTATAAAAAGGGGGATGAAATCTGCACCGAGAAGTTTGACAGGCGACGAAGAAGAGCTTCCAGTTTTGATGAACTTTGTACTTTCTCCGTACTAAACGGTAAAGCTAGACGTTCCTTATATGAAGCTGCGTCGACTCTTCTTCACACTCTAATTTCCTTTATCCAACCATGTTACAGATTTCTTATCGCGCATATCAGATCCTGTGGAAATTCATCAGGGCAGCAACAAACTCCCTATCGTAGGTCGCAGAAGTTCAAACAGATGGAGCAACTTCCTGTGCCCGAATCTCGGATCCAACAGGACATTCTGCTGGAAAGGAAGTCTCACCTGGTACCTGTGAAACTCCTGTTATCAGCAGCCACGCTTCGAGGGTCCATATCGTAATTGTCTCTGCAAGGTCAAGAATGAAATTTGCAAGCATATCCTGAGGATTCATAAGAGCCATAAGATCCGCATGGTAAATTTGTATAAGCAGGACACATGGAGAAGCACACGAGCAAGAGTGCAAGCTCTGACAATAAAAACTCGTCCGCTGAATTTTTTTTTCTTTTTCAATTATCTTTTTAATTTCTCAAATTTTGGTCCTTGTACTCGTGACGATTTTCGTGACTTAATATTTGTGAGCGTAGAGCCAAAGAGAATTTTGAAAACCCACAGAGACAATTCTTCATAAGCATGTTAACGTAAAAGGCAATGAAATTCTTCGAAAGTAATAATCTATCGATATTTTATTGTCTTTTTTTTTGCTTACAGATTTTTCTCTCTTGCCAAAAATACTGCCAAACTGTAATATAAACAGCGAGAGAAGCTTCAAGTTTCATTGCCCAAATGGCGACTGCAATCGTTTATTCAGCTGGAAGAGGAATCTCGTGAGACATCTAAGATACGAGTGTGGTCATCAGCCACGCTTTAAGTGTCCGTATTGTACTTATCGATGTAAGGTCAAAGGTGACGTCCGGAAGCATATTAGTAGGAAGCATAAGAATTGTGAAATACAAGTGATGGATCTGCAGAAAGAAGACTCCTGGAAATACACCTGGAATACTAGTGTACATTTCCAATAAAAAAAAAAGAAGAACTTCGTACCAATTTTATTCCAACCGAACTTCTCTCTCTCTCTCTCTCTCTATAATCGCGTTCTGACCTTTCTGATACTCCAATCACTATGTGACAATGACTTCTGAATGACCTCAAAGGGGAATAAGTCGTTAATGTGTCCTAGTGCGGAGTACGTAAAATTTTCCTGAATATCACAGCGTGTGACTTTTTGATCCTGCGCATGTTAACTTAAAGAAGATGCGCAAATTCTTATGGAAACGGATCAGCTGACTGATCGATGCTTGTGTTTTGCTTGCAGATGCGAACAGCACTTTTCCAGTGATTCTGGAATATTATCGGATGCAGAGTAACAAGGGCGAGCGGAAATTTCCCTGTCCTAATCTGAACTGCAGTCGTGTTTTCAACTGGAAAAGAAATCTCGCGAGACACTTGAAATACGAGTGCGGACTTGAACCGCGATTCAAGTGTCCCTACTGCGAGTACTTCTGCAAGCTTAAAGGAAACGTCATCAAGCACTTGTCGAGACGACACAAAAATAGAAACGTCTACGTCGTCGATTTGACGCAGACGTTTTCCCGATGATAAGCGTCAATTTTCTGTATTTCTGTATCAGATCCTGAAGTCGCGTGCCGATCAATAGGACACGTTAGAAATATATGTGTAGACCATTATTAAATAACGTTTAAGTCAATCTTCGAAATCGACTATAGTTTGTGGACCTGGACATTGGAATTTTTGACATTTAAGAAAATTCCCAATGCACATTTTTTTCTACTGTTTAATGACGTTTTACCTTATTCTTTTCATAAGAATTCCTCGCTTGGAATGCATATCGCTGGGCTTTCATTAAATTGCGTGAGAATCTCTTTAAAAGGAGTTTTTTTTTCCCCCCAATCGGTTCTAACACTAACCCCTGTAATCTTATAGAACTTTTTATATCTGGTGAATATTCGATCTACTCCGAATGTTAGAGACGAAAGACGTAGACATTTGAAAGCCATCTTTAGTCGTGTCCGATTAATAAATTTTAACAATTGCTTTTATCTACGTAATGCTTTGAAAATTTATTATGTTTTTTTTTTGGTCTTGTCTATCTAACTCTAAAGTTTTATTTTTTTTCTCTTCCTTGCAGGATCTGCTTTCTATGGAGATCCTGATCTTAGGAGCATCTCCTCCATGTTCGATCTTCAAGAGTCAAAAGCTGAATTTTTCAGACCGTTAAACATAAGTGCTGTGAAGAAATTTCCGTGTCCAAATTGTCCGAGTGTCTTTCGCCAGAAACCAAGTCTCACCAGACATCTCAAGTACGAGTGCGGTCAAGAGCCAAGATTTCAGTGTCCTTATTGTGATCTTCGTAGCAAGAAGACATCTGACGTATATCATCACGTGCGCAGAAAGCACAGAGACTTGAAGGTTTATGCGATAGATATTCATGCTAATTTGCCAAAGGATTATATGAATGTTTGCAAAATTTAATAACGATTTTATTACATTAAAACGAAAGCGCTGTGCTACTTACAAAATTTTCAAATTGTATATATATATATATATATATATATATTTGCAAAATCAAATTAAGACTTTTGTTATATAACTCGAAGGACTTTGTAAAATACCATTAATATTTTTTCTTCCTTACATTGTATTTGCGTCATCCTTTATTCTCCTCGCCTATGAAAAATCTCATTTTCGCCTCATGGAGATTACCATACGTTGTATCATTGTTTAGAACAACAATCTATTATTGTATTTCATTATGAGTGATAATAGAATTAAAATACCTCTCGGTAGATGTTGTCTTTATAAATTGAAAAGTCTATAAAAATTGACAAGATGTATATAACGTTTTCTGTTTCAGCAATTGGATCAACGAAAGGGGAAAAATATTTAAAAAAAATTGAAGTTCAAAATTTGATTATTCACGACGAAATCAATTTGAAGCTACAATTGCTTTATAGGTGCAGTCAGAACAATGGATAATAAAAATCCAAAAATAAAGATCCTACTGCAGAATATTTTTCAAAAACCTAAGGAATGATAAATAGACAAAAATTCTAGTACACAAATTGCCCTATTGACATTTTGAACAGAAGTATCAGTGCAGTCAAAGCTCAAAATTTATCTGTTTCAATTGTAAAAGCAGTGTTGTAGACACGGGACAAGGACTTGTGCATGAAATTGAATCAAATTGGAAATTAGCCTTTATGGAATAGACGTCAAATAAATTTTCCCAGTCAAATCGTAGAAGTACAAGACCGAGTGATCCTCTCCCTGGTTATTCTTTGGTATGTAGAATGTGCGTGCGTACGGGTGCTTGTGTTTAATAAAATTAAAAATTGCCACCTTTGTGTCCACCACTTCCTGCTTTCCTTCACTCTTAAGAATCATCATTCATCCACTCATTCTTCTTACTGACCGAGCCGACATTTGTCTTCTCTGTGATTTCAGAAGCCTCGACCATCACGCCGAAGAAGGATCGTTACACCTGTCCAAAATGTCAGAAGAGTTATCAGCACGATCATCACATGTTGAGACATTTGAAATTCGAATGCGGCTTACCACCCCGGTTTCAGTGTTATTATTGCGGAATGCGTAGCAAACAGTCCAATAACGTGTACAAGCATATTCGCATTAAGCATCCAGGTTTAAGATTGGAAGTTATACAGTTAGATTATAACTATTAGAAATTTCTTTCATGTTGATAAAAAAAACATGTCCAACTGAACTGGACCAGCCTTTCCTGTAATTAAATGATCTCTCTTCAAAAAAAATGCCTTTTTCATCTCTGATCATCTTCTATTGTAATTTTCTTAGCATAGCAATTACAATTAAATGGTAGACAGGGAAGCGTGACAGAATGATATCTATTTTGTTAACAACACCGTTCCAGTCACTTTAACTCTTCCTCGTTGACATTCTGTACATTCACTTTCTTTGCTTCTTCAATCTCCTGATAAGACAAATCAAGACCTCGGAGCTCACATTTGCTTCTCTTTGTAACTGCTTTGACCTTTTTTGTTTGCCCTGATTTACAAGTTTTCTATCAAATTGAACTCGTCACTTGATCAACTATCTCACCTCTATTCTTACTCTCTCGCATCCTTTACAGAATTGTTGAAGAAGGATAAGAAGATTAAGTATATAAATTTATAAAATCTCTTCGACATCATCTTCATTGACAAGTGTACAGATCATTCTAAAAAAAAAAACTATACCAGTTTACTCAAAAGGAGATGAAAAATCGGTTAGGTAAAATAGAGTATTTAGTAAACGTGTGATGGAGGAGAAAAAGGTGTCAAGGAAAAAATTCTCCAAAGATACCAGAGGTGAAAGGCATGCTTTTTTTTTTGGTCAATCACTGTTAGAACGATCGAGGACAAAAGTTGAGGGCAAAAGAAGTGGAGGAATAACTAACCAGTATCCCATATATTATTTTTCAGAATTTCTCGAAGTCCTACCAATACCCTGGCTCGAGGATAACGAACTCTCAACTAACGTCAAGATGTCCCGACTACGATTTCCATGTCCACGTTGTAACAAGAGTTACACGACGAAGAGCGCCGTGACGGCCCATTATAAATATGATTGCGGAAAACCACCAAGATTCGAGTGTCCATACTGCGGGAAGCTGAGCAAGAAGAAATTCAACGTCCAGGATCACATACGACACAAGCACCGCACGAAGCCTGTCGTTTGCAATACTTTATTTTAGTATCTGTAAGACTGACCAATCGATACCGAAAAAAAGACAATTGATTGAAGATCGATTGATTTAAAAAAAAAAAATCTCTCGTCGATCATCGTCGTCGTCGTCGTCGTCGTCGATTCACTTCCTCGCTCCTGGACCACCTTTCATTGTTCCCAAAAACGCGATTGACAACGGGAATCTAAAAGCCGTCGCTCCCCCTTGTACCTAAACGAAAGTTTTGACTTGAACGAAAAATAAAATAAAGAAGGTAAAAATAATGAATGAAGAACACAGAATTCTCGTAGATACTTTTACTCGGCATTTAAAATGGGATCGGGACGAGGGCAAGTAATTTCGGCTTTGATTGTAGGTAACAATTGTATTATCTCTTCTCTGACTATGGCCGTTACGATAGTCACTTATATCTTATCTACTTATCTGCATGTGACCCTGGCTCCCCATATATTTTGCACAAGAGGTTTACGGCGATAATTATTCAATTTGGATTTTAATCAAGTTGATCAAGACCTGATCCCTTCCTACTCTTTTCTAGATGAACTGGAGCATTACCCCGTCGTCTACCTGAAGAAGTACAACAAGAAACGGGATTTCTATTACAACCTAAGCACCGGGAAGTTCCATTGTCCAAAGTGCAACAATGGATACGGGAGGAGGGATACCATGCTGGGACATTATCGTTACGAGTGCGGAAAGGAGCCACGCTTCAAGTGTCCTTATTGCACACTTTGCAGCAAGAAAACGTCAAATATATATCAGCATATAAGATGCGTCCATCCTCAGCAGCAAGTGACCCTGGTCAAGCTCTACTGATCGGAAGGAGTCCGAAGAGAAGTTTAAGGAGAGAACGAAGAAAACTTTTCAATTACATTTTTATCACTTTCACTTTGTAATTCGAAAGGAGAGAAGAGACTAGAATCAATAGTGTAATAAGGGCGTGATATACAGCTGGGATACTGTACATAACACAACAAGAAAAATCGGTACACGATTATTCAAGATTACATTAAAAAGGAAATTATTGAATAAATTGTAACTTCGTACAGGAGATATGATAAGCCGCGATTTTTTAATACGAAATTTGTACGTTCCGTGTTAATGGAATTTAGTCAGTGAATGTTAACCGAAGGCGAAGAATGACGATAGACGTTATTATTTTATATTTAATTGATAAGACGTCTCTTATTTTTGTCCTACTTAATTTTATTGAGTATAATTAAGAAATTAATGTAAATACCATGTCTTTCTGTGAAAAGCATGCCAATTTTTTTCTTACGAACTTCTGTCGCGTTTACCGGAAGTAATTAGTCCGAAATCGGTTTCAGAATTTTGGGCCGGACTTCACGTCGCAGCTGTGGGAAAGAACCTTAAAGGGCCGATGGACCCAGATGCAATTGTTGATACGCTCAACCTAAACGTCAACCTTGTTCCAGAATCTATTACGAAAAAATATCATTGTCCAAAGTGCGCTAAGGCTTTCTCCCAGAGCTACTCCATGTACAGACATTGTAGATACGAGTGCGACTCGAAACCGCGTTATCAGTGTCCCTATTGTCTTCACGTTAGTAAATGGACTCATGCTATTTATAATCACGTACGAAAGTTACATCCAGGTCAGCAGGTTGGACTGAACAAACTTTACTAGGACAATACATGTACATAAAACAATAAAAGTCGAAAACATTGTTCGCTCTGTGATTTATTGATTAGAAAATTTAAAAAAGTTTCTATCAGCTGTGAAACGGTGTTATCTGTGATTGTAAGCAATCTGGAATCGTGATAGAGTCAAAGAAATCTCAATTTCGGAAAGTTCGACAATCAATGATTACAAAGTAAATATAACAAATTGTCAGCTGGTTGTTAATTTCTGTCAGGACGTTCTAGGAAAATTTTAACCGAACGTTTAATTTGTTTCTTGACTTTTTGCTTACAGAATTTCGACGAGCTGCGACTCATGCAGTTTTTCCAGACGTCATAGCGTCTTCGACGGACGACGCTTCAAATGTCCAGAATGCAACAGGCTTTTTCCCACATACGGTGATACATGGCGACATAATAAGACGGGACTTTGTTGATTTGTCATCATTCGAATTTCCACGTTTTCTACATGCGTAGCCAGTGCGTGGAAAATGTCTAGAAACTTATACGCGTCAAACATAAGAGCATGGAGCTCAAATTTTTCATACTTTATTGAACAATAATTTTGAAGTTTCGCATTTGAAAAATTTCTTGCAGCCACGTTTCTACTTTCGTCATCATTTGTAAGGCTATTGATTGCCTCGTTCTAGTCAATTAATTTTTATTCTTTTTTTTTTTTTTTAGATGGACTTTTTCGTAGATACAATTTACCTGTCGTTCCTTGTACTTTTTCTTGTACAGAATTACTCAACCCAAATACAATTGATTATTATGCAATATTTATTGCAATCTCGGAATTCGAAAAATGTGAGTCAGCGCTAATTTATACTTGCTCTGAACGTTATTTTTTACTGAAAATATTTTTAAAAAATTCTATTAACCAATGATTATTTTATTTTTCAGTTCATCGAGCAAAGGATTCATTATCAGATAACAAATCCAAGAAGCAGTTTTTCTGTCCACGATGCAACGGAGGATTCACCCTGGAATCAAATATGATGACGCACTATCGTCACTTCTGTGGCCGAGCGCCACGATTTGCTTGTCCCTACTGCGATAAACGTGATAAGAAAGCCTACAACATTTACAGGCACATAACGCGATGGCATCCGAGTTCAAAGAATTACGCATTGAAATTACACTGACGCAATATTCATGTACGCGAATTAGGAATAAATTTTTAATAGACCTAATTTTGCACTCGGTCCAAAATTAATTTCTCGCGATGCCTCCTACTTTCTCAAAGATACTCGAGTCTTGTAAGAAAAACGAAAAACTGTAAGCTAAGACGAATCTTATTCTACTACGTAGTGAAAATCATACCTAGATAATATTAATCGTGCGTGTCTATCATCCAATCACAGATGTGATATCCGCTTTGAGAATTTTTTATCATCCCGGATCCTGTTTGACTTTTGAAAAAATCTAAACAGCTTCGACTTTCCAAGGTGTTTCAGTATTTTCAGTAAGAGAGCAAATATGCTCTTTCACTTCAGACACGAGTGTAATCAGGAGCCAAGATCTGAGTGTCCATATTGTGTGATAAGAAAGTCCTCGAACACCTACAGACACATACGGAAGTACCAAAATGAAAGGAAGATAGACTTCTTCAAACTGTACCGAAGTTCAACTCAGAAGGATAACCAGATAAATTTTCATGAAGTTGTTAAAAATGAGACAAATAATTGATCAATGATTAATATTAAAAAAAAAAAAAGATTAGGAATGATTGTAACGATCCTACTTGACTGCCAGGATCCTAGATGGTCCCCCCATACAATTATTTTGAAAGTGCTTGAAATTATCCCGAGGAAAAATAAACTGCTTTCAAATCTTTTTTTTTTTTTTTTTCATTCTCTGTGTACGGCAAACTCTTTGAACGCATCTGTCACATGACTTAACCACAGGATTTCGCTGTCCGCAGGACATCAATTGCCGTACGACTCCAACATCCTGGACATCTTAAGAGCTAATATGGAATTGAGCGGCACCGATGTCAAACGCGAAGACGATCCACTTTGGAATTCTGGCAAGATGTCCTACCATTGTCCACGCTGCAATGCCGGATACACTTACAAGAAGACTTTGAAGACTCATCTTAAATACGATTGCGGCAAGGAACCAAGGTTCAAGTGTCCTTACTGCAACAAGAGGGACAAGTGTTCCTCGAATATCTACAAACATATCAGAATGCGCCACAACGGACTTCCGGTTACAGTGCATAAAAATTAATTCCCATCCGGAACTTTTTCGATTCTGTTATACATTTTTTTTTGTGCGAAAACAACAGGCACTGATTGATACTGTATTTTCATTTCAGTCGCAAACACATAAAGAATATTCGACAGGAAAGCGTCGAGGCAGGTTGAGATCTTTTTTTTTTCAAAAAGGATCATTGCAGCCTTTGCCATGCGTTTCACCTGTCTTTTAGATTGTATACAATTTTGTGCGATGATTTTGGCACAGCCTGTTTTTTTTTATTTTTATATTGTTTTGCAGATGCACTTTCTGCGAAGGCATTCGAGCCGGTAAATTGTTTTAGAGAATTTCAATGGGCTTTTGACGACGATTATCGAAGTGGCTGTTTTCTGGTTACGTCTTTGAGAAGTCATTGGTTGTCAGTGTCAGGAATTACTGTAAGACGTTTCTACGACGTCTTCACTATGTCTTCGTGCTGTCAGGGTAATGAAATATTAGCCGTCTCGAGCCGATCGTGTTTTTGATTCTTTTAAAAGGAATCTAGCCGTAAGCGCAACACGCAATCTTTGGAATCCTGCATCACGATTTAGCATGCAATAATGTACAATCTGAAACGAATATTCGTTCGATCGTGTACGCTGTGAGACCTGAAAAATAAAAGAAGTAAAGATGAAAGGGACGAAAAGAAAATTACGTACAAAAAAGCTATATATTCGCGCTGAGTCCGTCAGCGACTCAAAAAAGAATTTTTCTTTATTTTTAATTTATTTATTTTTTTTTCATTTTGTCGTCGACTATTATCTTTGTGTCACGTGCTAATCATTTTATCAACTTTTTCACGTGTTAGGTGTTGTTTCTTTGTTGCCCGTGTATGATCATTTCCACTGGAATCAATGTTTTTTTTTTTTTTTTTTTTTTTGAACCAAAACCTGCTTTTGAGTTTTTCTTCTTATCTTTACGAATCACGATTAATATTATTATTTCTTCCAGATATACAAGCAACCGATTGGTCTGACTCGATGTCCTTAACGAGCTACGTCTGTCCCAAGTGCAACGCAGGATTTCGCAGGATGTGGGATCTGATTAGACACAAGTGTGGTCAAACTCCGAGATACGCGTGTCCTTATTGCCACAAGAAGGATAATTCTTCCTCGAATATTTATCGACACATACGTAGATGGCATCCAAAAATGCCTGTCGGCGTGAATAAGATGTTTTAATGAGAAATATTCAATAAAATTAAAAATCCTCCCAGAAACAGGATTTACCCCTATCCTTGTCATTATCCAGATACCCCTAAAATTCCATTAAAAAAAAGTAGCGTCGTATCCTTATCAAAAATTACCAAATACTGTACTGTCATAATAGTTGACAAGGCACGTGATAAGAACACATGGAAAGTAACTTTTGTAGCACGTGTATATAAAGTGCGTCTTTACGTGCTTTGAAAATAAACGTGAAATAATGTATGTTGCGCATGCGCGCATAAATCCCGAGCGTATCTTACACACTGATTCTATCTCACACATGCTTTTATTCATTTGTATTTATTTTACACACTTTATGTATGAATATAATATTAATACTTTACGCACTGAATCGCCGATAATAACCGTAGGGAGGCGCCACCTGCGCTTCAGAATAGGCGCGCCGTGCAGCCGTCGTACCAACGTGAATCTACCGAGTGTGCGTCAAATACGATAGAGAAAAATCATATAATTCATTTAAATAATTCTTTTGTTTTTTTTCGAGGATCCCATTGTGGACCCCATTATGTTGTCTCATCCTTTTTTTATTTGTCCATTTAGATATACTTGTTACAAAAAATAGTATACGATACTCGTGAGGTTAAGGGAACATGATACGCTGCGGCGTGAAGTTGTCGCATGAGCCGCAGCGTATAATATTCGCTTTGCTTCACGCGTATCGCAATGTACTATTAGAATTTTATTTCAATTTTTTTTTTTAATTCTCTACCCCGTTACGGTATCTTCGCTACATGCTCTTTTTCATTTTTCGTTTTCCAGATTGGACTCCCTACGAGACTGCAGATAGACTGACTTGTTCGCAATGCGGCAAGCACTTCAAACGCAAGAAGGATAGAAATTATCATTCACGGTATCTTTGCGGAAATGAATTAAGGCTACAGTGTCCTTATTGTTATAAACGGTATAGATTCTCATCCAGTATTAAGTATCACATAAGAAGATTTCATAATGGCGAGCAAGTCTTTTATCACAAACTCTTCTGAAGAATATCGTTACGATTGGCTTCCAAGTTGCAGCCCCGCTTGGAAATTTTGACTTGACTTTTTTTTTTATTATTTTTTTTAAATAAATTAATGTACCTCGATTGTCATAAGGAGAGCCGTGCCATATTATAGGAACTGTATAAATGTAGATTAATAAATAATCATTCTGAGCGACAGTTCGTGCGGCGAATATTTTTTGAAAATTTTTTTTACATGTAATTTCATAGAAAATTCAAGCGAGAGTGCTATATGGACACGTTGAAGATGCCTAAGGAGGAATAAATTATTTATTTAATTTCTCACTCGTTCTCTCTCACGCCTCGAAAGACGGTATGGAATATAATTGTATATCGATAAAAGTTTAGTTTTTATATTTTATCATTTTTCTTTATCTCTTCGTCGTAGTCATTGTTCATTCGTATCTTTTCACTTGTCAGTCTGACGCACTCAAAAAACCTGGAACAGTCTTCTCCGCGTCGACAAAACTGTCGACGATTCTCTAATCAATGTATAAACTTGGCTTTCAGATATATATGCAGTAAGGAGAGGTCGTCCTAAGGTCTATTCGATAAATAAGGATTATCACTGTCCTCGATGCAATCGAGGATTCACCCTAAAGAGGAACATGCTGAAGCATCAACGACACGAATGTGGAGTGGAGCCGAAATATCAGTGTCCTTATTGCGGAAAACTTTCGAAATTTACGCAAAATCTATATGCGCACATTCGAAAGTATCATGTGGGCTTTGGGCTTTACGTGGAGAAGCTTTACTGAGAGGAAAATAAAGCTTTCGCGTAGAATTTAGTATTGTTTCAATTTTATTTGCAGGGCAAAGCATATGGTGTATAAGAGAGAAAGAGAGAGAGGGAAGGACAGAGAGAGAGAGAGAGAGAGAGAGAGAGAGAGAGAGAGAGAGAGAGAACTTGTTAAACAATAAAATGATTTTTAATATAATAAAAAATACTTCTATCTTGTTCTTTTGTATAATCGGAATGATACACGTGGGAAAAAGGATTGGTATGTTTTAGGGGATCGCAGATCTAATCGAATTATAAATTATGGGAAACTGTAGAAGACGGTATTAAAATTGAGATTGTCTTTTTATTTTATCTCTGTTATCATGGTGATGGGTAATCCTGTTCATAGATATAACCAAGTGTCGTCTTAATAAAATTCTATCAGCCTATAAGATTTCTGGGTTCTTTCATACGATATTTACAATCTTATTAAACTTCTTGTTGTACAATTTGATTTTTAGATATATTATTTTATTTCTTGGATATTACGTTTACTTATTTTAATATTTATCCTTTAGGTAAATCTGTTTTGGGATTATTTGGAATTTTTCTTTTTTCTTCTCCTATCGTTCTTCCTTACCCATTAATTTCTACTTGGTTCCTTCGAAATTATTATTTTCAAAATATTCTTCAAAACTGATCCTCCGTTCGTGTTCGCAGGATTGATAGGCTTATTTCCAAGACAGACCCGTCGTAAAAAGATGGACGTTGACGACCGGGAATTGAAATACGCTTGTCCTCATTGCGGCTTCCGGAATAAAAGGAAGGATCACATATATCGTCATATCCGGGGAAGACATCCAAACAGAGCCATCTGTTACATTGACTTATCAATGCTATAGACAAAGAAAAGCATATACGTCGAACGCAGCAAAATGTCATATACAGTACAAAAATATGAGAGATTAAAAAATCTATTTTTTATTTTTTTTTAGATACAATATACGAAATACGTTAAGAGAAAATTTTTTTATCAATTGTTACATGAAAGAGAATCCGTTCTAAATTGAGAAAATAAATTTAGTTTTTATTTTGTATATACGTTCTGAGTTGACACGAAATTTAATTTTTCAGATATTTCCTCCGAGTACAAAAGAAATCCACCCCCCTCCCCCCCCCCCCCCTCTGAAGTGGATGATATTGGAAAATTTCATAGCGTCATTACTAATCAATCGTTATTTGTATTTCTTTCAGACCCCTCCCAGAAGATACCGCTTCATCTGTTATCAACAAGAAGATTCAACAGCTACGATGATCTGATTCATCGTCATCCGTGTCCTAATTGCTGTCGCAGCTACAAGCATCGCAGCCACATGATACGTCATTACAGATACGAGTGTGGATTTCCGCAAAGATTCGAATGTCCTTACTGCAAGCATCGTCTTCGGCAGCGAACGCACGTCTGGACGCACATACGTACTTTTCATGCAAATTGCGAACTGTACTGTATAGATATAGCGACGAATACTATATTGCCCAGGCAAGAACACAGGATCGAATAAAATAATGTATCGGTTGTGACGAGTTGGCCCGACCGCCATTCGTTAAAGCTTAATTCAAATTTTTGACGGCAGGGAGCGCTCGAGGAATGAAAAAAAAATTGGCACTGACCTGGATTCGAACCCGAGTCATTCTGAAAAACAGTCCGGGGGACCCATAGGCTGAGCTGATAGTCGTAGACGCATGATTTTTGTCGTTGCTGAGGAATCGTTAAGAGTGTAACGTCACGTTGCAAAATATACGACAGAGTATAAAGGATTTATAAACAATATATTTTTGTTCGACATAAATTTATTTATGCTTTCGAATCAGCATGTTAATCTTGTCAGAAATCTTCCGTTGGTTTGAGGATGCTGATATTTTTTTTTTCTTGGCAAATTGTTTTTTTTTTTTTCTATCCAGAGTCTCGATATCCATGCAAAATTATTGACCATGTGTAAGAGCGATTGGAAGAACCGGTTGCAAATAATAAAATGTTTTATTGTGAAATATTTACTTGTTCGAATGGTTCACCTTTGGAATTATTTTTTTATTTGTTTTATTGGTTTTCCTTTACAGGCACTGTATTCTGAATTTTCTAAATGGAAAAATGTAGTGATTGAAATTTTATATGGAAAGTTCCGTGCGAAAGTACTTCTTAGCTTTTACCGAGAACGGGTCATTGGTTTTATTTTGTGTGATTTTTAATTATGGATTTTCAGCATTGCCTGTTATTAATTGCAGGTCAATCGTCCGCGGATTTTACGTCGATGGAATTTTGGGGTGAGAGACGTGATAATTTATTTAAAAGGCCTAACGAGACTTACGAGTGTTCGAGCTGCCACAATTTGTACAAATGGAAAAGATCGATGCTGTTTCACTTGAGACATCATTGCCAGCAGCCGCTGCGTTTTGAATGTCCACATTGCGGAGTGCGAAATTTTCAAAAGTTCATGCGAGTCAATCACAATTTTTCATTGATAAAAAATTACATGCTCTTTGTGGTCTCTGATAAGACGTGTCTAGAAATATTTTATCATTTCAACGAATAAAATTTTTTAAAGAAAAAAATCTAAAACATTTTATTACGCCCAATGAAAATTTATTGTTTTTAAAAAGAAAATGACAAATTTTAATTATTATAGTACTGACAATGATTTTCCTGTTTTTTTTTAGGTAATTCCTGTCTCGATCTCCGAGACCGATCGACTATGAGTCCAAAATCGATGGAAGTACAAAAACACCAAGCTAAGAAATTTCGACGTAAAGTAGCGACAGTAATATATTTTTTTTTCAGTTTTCTTTCTCCTTTATTCTTGCATCTTTCAATTTTTTGGCTGTATCATCTCCAGCCAGGATTTTAAAGGCCACGTTTTTTTCATGTTTTAGTGTACCTCGTGTGTCCTGAATCTGCCATCGGGAAACTACCGATACAGAGGATCAGCTGATATTTCAAAAATTCAAAAACCCTATCGATTCTACGAAATTCGACTGTTCCATTGTTCAAGATGCAGTCGAGGATTCATACTGAAACGAAACAGAGATCGACATATGAATCGCGAATGTGAACAAGATCCAAAATTTCAATGTCCTTATTGTGATTTGCTCTGCAAGCAAAAAATCATCCATTTACACACCCATATAAAAAAAAAATTCATAATCGACATCAGCACGATGTAAATCGCCCTTTATTATTAGAGGCCCCAAAAAAAAGAAACAAATAAATTAAATAGCCCCTCCTCGTATTAAATATTTACGATTATGCATTTATCATATATATATAAGCTCGATCCATTATTTCCCCCATATCAACATACAGTGCGAGAATGTTAAAAAAAAAAAAATTGAATCAAAAAATGAAAAATGTCAACAAATTTATATTCGTTAACACGGTTTAATTAGATGTCACTTATATTGGAACTTCAATCTTTAATAACATTGCGACGTTGATATTTCAGGTTACTACGCACCCCAGCTGGACCTGAACTTCATTTTACAAAACGTGCCTAAAGGCTCGCGAAGTGCCAGTCAAGATTTTCAAAATTCCTCGAATGAAGAAGACGTCAAAAACATCATCACCACCACAGCCACCATCACTAGTACCTCGACTACCTCAGAACATAAGACTAATGCTCGTTCCCAAAGCGACAAGAATTCACAAATGAAAGACTCGTCAAGATCCTGTAAATTCACATCCATTCAAAAAGTGCGAAAACCATTTGCCTGTCCAAGATGTCCTCGTTCCTTCAGCGTCAAGGGCAACATGACGCGTCATTTGAAATACGAGTGCGGCCAATCGCCAAGATTTCAGTGTCCGTATTGTGAATTTCGCAGTAAGCAAACGTCAAACGTAATGTCCCACATAAGGGCGCGACATCACAACGAAAAAGTTTACGTTGTGCATCTAAAGTATTAAGAGAACCTGCGCAGACTTTTCTGCCTCTAGCGTCCTGCGCAAAGTCTGAGTATTATTATAGTATAAGAATTAAGTTTCTTTCACGAACTTTATGGTTACCTTTGTTTCTGTGTTCCTAAAGACCATCAATCTTTAAAACCGTCATCCTCCCTGTTCTTTTTGACGATCTGACATTTGCCATATGATCTATACTGACTCCTTGCCGCTACATTGTGATCCAACCGCAAGGTACATACGCGAAGTTGCGTACAGAAATTATACGATTTAAGAGAGATAACGAATTGTTCTTCCATCGTTTATAAAAAAAAAAAAATGAACCTCTCGATCCAGAGTATCATAATTTATCCATATAAATAAACATAACAACCACTGTGTTCTTGTGTAGTATCGCTTGCTGATTCTTCACGCCAGTCCACGATTACGCAATACGAAATCTTAGCTTTGCATCGATTGACATATAGAGGTGAATAAAGGAAAAAAATTTGTTCTCCAAAAAAAAATATATATATATATTTCCAATGGGCGCATCGCTGGATTTAATTAGCCAAAAGGCTGAGCTTTTTCCAAGAATCGTTATGTGCAATGTCTTACATCGCTTTGAACCTTGACTGTTCGCTAATAAACATTCCTACCTGAGAAAGATTATTAAATGGACGGATATAAGTGAAAGAAGTATATGTTATAATTAACGCAAGATAATTTTACGACTCGTGCTTGTATATATTTTTTCAGACTTACGCGTCCTGGGAAACGTGATGAACTACCCGTCGGCATCGTCTAACCTCATTGCTCGTAGCAGCTTCGGTCATCCAGCGAAAAGTCTCTTCTACTGTCCAAAGTGTAATCGTGGCTTTACTCAGAAAAGTAATCGAAATCGTCACTTCAAGAACGAGTGTGGTCAGGAGCCAAAATTCAAGTGTCCTTACTGCGATCTACGTAGCAAACAGACCTCCCAAGTTTACTCCCACATCAGAAAGAAGCATCCGGGTCACGAGGTCTATTACGTCGATACGTTACACTTTAAAAGATCGAGCAAGATTCGATGACGAATTTAACGAAGATACATTTTATTATATATCAATCATAGGGTTAGACTTACAGGAGATTTTAATAAATGCAATCTTAGAGCTTAAAGTGTTAAAAATTTTCTGCTTTAATTGGACAATGTGTATCGTTGACGCACGTATTATTTTTTTTTTTTTTATCATGTATTTCTCTCATATCATTTGGCTCTTCAGGAATGTCATAGATTTCGCACTAGTTTTGGGAACGATCTGGCTGGAGAACTCCGTGAAAACGAAAATTGTAATTTTTTTTTTTTTTTTTTTTGGTTTACTCTTGTCGTTTCTCTAACGTTTTAACAATTGTATGATTTCAGAGCCACGACCTACGTATCTCTACCGTGATTACGGGCAAGTTTATCAGAGCGTCCCGACGCTTCAGGAAGGACGCAAGTATTCGAGATGCAACACGACGCGTAACAAAGCTACGAGAAATTACGTGTGTCCCAAGTGTGGCAAAGGTTACACCGTGGTGAAAAGTCTTAAGCGACACTTGCGTTACGAATGTGGTTTAGCGCCACGTTTCAAGTGTCCATATTGCGGCATAAAAGGGAAACAGAAAGCCCACGTTAATGAACACATTAGAAGGAAGCATACGGGGAAGCATATATATATAATCGAATCACCATATTAACCCACTCTGCACATGTACGTCTATATAGATCATTCTGATGATTTCATGAAATAAAGAAATCTCCAAATTCTCTTAGCTGTCAACGTATGAACCAAATTTTTTCTCACCAATTTTTGGTTCTTCTACTTTTCTTTTTTTAACAACGAAAGGGAAGACTGGAGATATTTTTTATTATTTTTAAAAAATTTCGATAATCTTTATGGAAATTACAGGATTGGTCGTCCGATGCGTTCATGTGACTAATGCAAAAAAAAAAGGGTGAAGAGCCACGAAATCCCATGTTCATGAGCCTTGGTTTAACTTAGGAATAACACTCTCCCCGAAAAATTCACCAATTTCGAATCAATCGATTTCGAGTACTTTTGATTCGAAACAATGAATTTTTGTCCTCGTCTAAAAAAAATGGAGATATTAAAAAAGATACTGTATGTCGACAGATAAACCTTTAACCCGCATATTCTCCATAGGAGACAAATTTTCGGGGACGTGAGCTTATTTATTTTTTATTTTTTTTCACGGGCTGGGTGGCAGCTTAACTCGTAGTAACAGTACCGTAAGGATTTTTGGATTTTGTAATACACCAAAAAAAAGTCAAAATTGACGATACAAAAGAAATGGTTCTCAAGTCATCAGAAGTGTCATCGGTTTCCTCGTTCTAACGTGTGTTCTATATTACCCTCCCGAACTCCGTGACCTTTTGACATGCCTTAGTGGGCTCGACCTAGGTCATTTCGTAAAATCTGCTCGTGTCCCCCACCCCATTTTTGACTAACTCTCTCAATTGTTCATTTTTTAGATACAACCCCAATCAAATTCGAGGACGACCTGGAGCTCTGCGCTGTCGTTATGGACGATACGAAATTCGAGTGCGAAGATACGAAACCACTGACGATGCGACGCCGAAGAACGAGCATGCGTGCTATTGAGCGGCACACATGTACACGTTGTTTCAAGAGCTACATACACGCGTGGCATCTGAAACGTCACACGAAATTCGAATGCGGACAGGAGCCTAAAATACAGTGTCCTTACTGCACTGTCAGAATGAAACAACGCGGTCACGTTTACAGGCACATACGTAGATGCCACAGAGGACAGAATGTATATGTTATCGATTTGAATTAGGGTGTATGTTACGTGTCTCGAGAATTAATTTAATAAAAAAAAAGAGAGAAAACAAATTTTCCAAATAAATAAAATAATAGGGTGATATCCCTGCCAGGGTGTTGAATAGTCCATACATATGTAAGTATATATACATACATGCATATGTACGAATGGAGCAACGGCTGAAGATCTCGTAAAAATTATTAATCACTCTTGGATCTTTTTTTTTTTTTGTAAAAATCTTTTTTCAGGTAATTTAATTTTTACAGGAAAAAATTTTTCTTTCGATCTATTCATTTTTATCTCTACAGACTCAGAAGGCATTGATTCAATTCTTCAACAGGATCTCTGTCTCAGTATTAATTTATCACGTGTTATCAGAATGTCAATCTGTTGCATAAGATGTGCCTACCGACTGAAGAGACGCTTCGGCTTGTAAGACTTATCACGACTTATGGGCGCTGCTCTATTGTTTGTATGCGCTTGAATTTAACACGCGCGCGCTATACGACTGAGGAATTCAAATTCGAATGATGGATTTTGAATTTAAAAAAAAATTTTTTTCAACTAGCTCATATGGCTTCACATACTCGATAGTTTAGACTTCATACGTGTACAGCATGCTTTTGCTTTAAATAGGTACGAAGTTTTTTTTATAGCGCGTCGATATAAAAAATACTTTTCGTTGTATCCCCTGTGACACGGTTATCACCGTAGTAGGGGTTGATAACGAGATCAACGCGTCTTTCGAAATTCTTTTCAAAATTTCGAAATACTCGTATTTAAAAAAAAAAAACGCGATATTGTAAATCGCAAATAAATTTCCCGTTTGCCTCAAAAATAAAAAAAGAAATAATAATTATGATTCTTGAACATTTTTTTTCTCACGTTAACAAGGGCTTCTCTCTGATTTTTTAATTGCAGAATCGCTGACCTCACTGATGATACCGAAAACCATACACAGGGCTTATCCGGTTATGCCGCTGATCAAGAATCTGGCTTCTATCTGGCTGGCCAAACAACGCACCGAGTTTCCGTATCGTTGTGAAAAATGCGGCAAGGGATACCAACATCGAGCCACTCTGTTACGTCATACGCGACACGAATGCGGCAAGGAACCGCAATTCAAGTGTCCTTACTGCACTCATCGTACCAAACAGCGAGGAAATCTTTATCAGCACATTCGTACCAATCATCCTGGCAAGAATGTCTTCTCGAGTAGCATTTAATGATTGATTGGTAAAAAACAAATCTAACGATTAGGACTAATTTAAATCGTTCGTTTAACGTTTTTTTTTCTCTTTTTTTTTTCCAATTTTCTTGAAAAGTTTGTTCTTTGATTTTATTCCAGTTTTTTTTTTGGATCCCTTTTTGTCTTTTTTTTTTTACTGTTTCTATACAGTCCCGTTTCGCTAGCTCTTACTGTTTCGAGTAATTGTTAATTCTATTAGGAAGTCATTTTTGATTTCACGTGTTATTCGATATTGTAAAATAATGTGGATTGGTTAGGGTTCATTAAAGTGATTTTTTGTAACGAACGTACGCGAAAATTTGATCATGCGTTGTACGACTCGCATGGAAAATTTTTTTGCTTTTTAAATAAACTATCGAAATTTTATCGTACAGACACAATTAATTGCGTTTTTTTAATATGTCAAATTAAAGTAACATATGTATTTCACATATGTAATCCTTTGAAGTAAAAAATTATTTAATAGGAACTTTATTGTCTTAACGGTAAGAATTAATCATTGATTTTATGAACTTTGCGTAATAATGAATTTCCAAAAATTTTTTTCAGATTCCACACAAATTTTCCTGACCATTCCAATTCGAAAATATTTCGAAACTTCTTTCACTGACCGACCTACTGAATTCTCAATTTTTTTTGGATTTTCGTAGTCGCCATAAAATGTTGTTTTTTTTTTTTTTTTCAAAATTTGAGGACGGATTCTTACAAAAGTAATATTCTTGCTTACAGGACATGAATTGACAACGTGGACCGGCGGATATCATCACCGATATGATCGATTTGCTCAGCCGAATTATCCTGATCGAAAACTGGCATATATGTCCAGCGCATACGTGAACTTCCGAAGTTCGCAAAGGATCAACCACAATCTCGACAGGAGACCGGGAAATTTCAAATGTCCTAAATGCGGCAAGGCTTATCGTTGGCTGAGAAATATGAAGAATCACTTGAAGATCGAATGCGGCATGGACCCTAAGGAATGCTGTCCTTATTGTCCTCATAGGACGAAATACAAGAGTAGCTTACAAAAGCACATTGCAAGGATACACTTAAGATGATCCTGAAAGGACAATCTAAATAATTTACAAATAATCTAGTTACCGATTGTACATAATTATTAAAGGCAGTAGCGTCAAGTATTAAAAAAAAAAACCTGTTAAAAATACCCAAAAATACAATTCTTACTAAAGCTTCACTTAGGTTACCTTTTCCATCATTTTTTCCTTTGATTATATAAATCGTTAGGTGATACTAATGAATAACGCAAAATACTTTTTATCGACATCAGTAAAAAAAATAAGTGCCAAAAATATACACAAAACGTTCGATTCTTCTTGATCGAGGTGAAAAGGAGAAAGAAATTTTTTTTTTCAAAAATCTCTCGTACTCACTTCAATTTTTGTTTCAGGTATTAGGTTTGTCTGTCACTACTGCGGAAGATCATTTATGTGGTCCTCGAGTCTTCGTCTACATAAGAAAATGGCCTGTGGCAAACCGCCGAATTTCTACTGCGCTTACTGCAATTACAGATCGAACTTCAAAGGAAACTTAAAGCGCCACTTGGACTGCGTGCACAAAATAAAAATATTGTAGAGAACAACCAAAAAAAAAAAAAAAAAAATGTGACAACTTTGAAGATCTGTAGCGTAATAAATTATTTTTTAGAAAAAACTTTTTCCAAATGATCCAAAAAAACAAAAAACGTCGACAAGTCTATACTCACTCCAGACACAAATTTCTCTATTTCCTTTGACAAAGATCACATTTATTATCCAGTTATCTTCGAAGGACAGTCAGCCACCGTATCATCGTACGTACTTGCACGTATTTCGTAGTGAAATTGATGTTTTAACCATTATGATTTTTTGCCCCGAGTGGCATGATCTCGATCGCTAGATCAATCCTGGCATGATCGTGATTCGATGTTAATACCCAGCCAGTAATTGATATAGGTGGCTTTTGTTGAAAAAAAATAAAATAAATAAAAGCTTTAAAAATCAATATCGATTAATAAAATGAATATAATTTGCCATAACTTTTTTCAGATACGCCACTGTTTCCCATAGTGAGACCAAGACTTCACGTTTGCCCCCGTTGCGGCCAGATGTACTCGTGGGCCTCGAATCTCCGGAAGCATCTGAAAACCGGATGCGGAATGGTCACCTGTGAAACTCACTTTTCCTGTCAGTACTGCCCTTACAGGTCCAGGATCGAAGCCAGCTTCATCAAACACCTCTTATCGGTGCACAATATCAAATAGAGTCAACGTTTATTAATATTGCGTAATATTTATATTTCATCATATCAAAAGCGCTTCCCTTTTTCACCGTCATTTTTTATATCCATGCAAAAATTGTACAGACCGAATAACGACGATAAGACAGTCGAGCGAAAATTCCACTCATGAAAATACGCAGGTATAAATAGTACCGAGCGCGAGTGATTTCAGTGTAATTAACTTTATTGATTAATATTCGAAAAAATTAATTGCTCACTTAATATTTTTATCTTACACAATTTTCAATTAAATTTTATATCAGACTCGAGAGACTATATTTTTTTTATTAATTCTTGCCGATATACGTAGTGCGATTTTGACTTTTTTTTATCCGATAAACAAAATCAGTGTCCGACTCGTTGCATACAAGAATTACGAAATTTCATTGTTACAGACGTTATCGTAATTTATCTTATAACGACGATTCAAAACTGTATCAAGATAGTGAGAATACGTTGCTAACTTCATTTAACACAGTGCAATGTAATTTACATGTTAAACGAGAAATTTCATACCGTTAGAACTGATCGACCTATCGGTCGATATCGAAACCACGTGTCCTCGAGAATTCATCTTAATATTAATCCTAAAACTTCGAATAGGTAATTATCGAAGTAAGTATTAATTATCAATGAGACAGAGATCTGACTGCGCAAAGAGTAAATCTAAGTGTCGCCATGTTCGATTATTGATTTCCAAAATAAATCCTCTGTACATATCAATAGAATTAAATCCTCTTTACACGCACTCGTCACCGTAGAATGAGAAGCACGATTAATGCAGATTTTCTAGCAACGAGTCAATCATTTTTTGTATTTAAATTAAGAACTAGGAATAAAACGAGAATCCACTCGCTATGTAATTAATTCGTACAAGACCTTCCGCAATACTAACATAAGTGTACAATACAGTTTGATAATCTCCAAAAAAAAAAAAAGTGATGGTTCCTCATTACGAAAAAAAAAAATTACATTTTTTCTCATACTTTGTTTCCGACAGCTTTTCTGATCGGTCGCTCAAAATTCTGTTACAGTCCAGTGGGATGACACAGAACAATCTGGACCAATTGTACTTCGCACGGCCGTATTACAATGCAGTGAAATATCAATGGAGGGTCTACTGGATAAGAATAAGATCTCATCGATAAGATGCTTAAGGTCAAGGGTCGAAGGAGGTTCGCATCCTTGTCCGACCTGCGGAAAATTGTTCGCGAGTGGCGGCCATCTTTCCGCGCACAGAAGACGTTACTGCGGCGTCACAGCAAATATAATGTGCTGTCATTGCAATTATCGTTCTAAACGCATGTGGGACATGAAGGTTCACCTTAACGGTGTACACGGGATCAGCAAGACCAACTGCAAGATCAATAAAGACGTCATAAGGATCAAGCGAAACAAATAATCTAATCCGATTGTCATGTTGATCTCAATTTTGTACAGAGTCTTTAAATTAAATAGCAATTCATGTTTTTCCTTTACCGTACAACATTGTATTTGTTTCTTTTTGTGGGTTTCTGTCCTTGTTAAGAAATGTCGTGCGCGAACAATGAAAACTTCGGATAAAGTCTTCAGGAAAGTTCTCAGTCTTGCAAGCTAACCTGTAACTATGACTAATTTGTATTCCCTTGTTGCAGATTGCGTCCGTCCTTGTGACCGGATGTCCACAGTGAAGATTGAAGAGGAAGTGGAGCTTGAGAATTTTTATGCTATTGGCAAATTCAAAGTCTTGGGGGGGAGGGGGGAGGTACTGGCAGGTCCAGATATCATTGTCCAAGTGATACAAAATAAAACAAGGGGAGCAAACACATTTCTAAGGGTCATTGTATACTTTTCAACAAAGAGAAGAAACAATGCTGTGCCCTTTGCTCTTGTCGTGCCTTTAAAAAGCTCAATCTCGTTAGGCACGTTGACCTGATTCATTTGGATAAGAGGAAGGAGGTTAAGAAATTAATGCTTGTAAAATTGTATCAATTTTTTTAATTGATTCTATTGATTCTCATCATCGACCTTTATAGGAGGGGATGTTAATGAAATAAAATTAAGGTCGTAGCATGCCTGTTTTTTTTTTTAGGGGGTGGTGATACTCCTGTCGCTTGGAGACATAGTCAAAAATATTTCTGCTTATGTGTAACACGAGCGTTACTTATGTCTGTCCTCTACTTGAAAGATAAACCAATATCGTACTATGCATGTAGTACTGTTATTACAGGAAAGTTAAAAGCTCTCTGTGAATTTGCAGAGGTTGACTCTAAAAGTGCCCAGAGCATGTTTCAAGTAGCTAAGACCGTGTAAATTCGTATTCGATATGCGAAACGCTGCGACAGTACAAAATAGCGTTATGATGAGTATGTGATGTTTTGTGAAAAAAAAAAAGAAAAGGTCAAAAAGCTGCCAGGAGCGATTAAATAAAAATTGGACGTAAGAGTTCAGGATTATCGTGTAGTAAGAAAAACTGATGAGAAATCTCATACGTGTTTCAGAAATGGCAATGGACTACCTTGATGATAAATTCCCAATAGAATTTGAACTCGACGAGACGAAACCAGCCCTTTTATGTGAAAGCACGTCCTCCAAGATCTCCTCGTACTTTGATCGTGTCGTTAACGCGACTGAGGAAGAAATCGAGCAGAGGACAATTACAACGTTCAGGAACTCCGCGAGGCTAAAGACACGAGCTGAGAAATTGGAGCGAATGAAGGAGAAAAGAATCGACGTGGTTTCCACTGGTGTAAATAAAAGCTCGAAGAAATCACGTCGCCGTCGACGAGCTACGAGGAAAGTCCTGCCTTCGTTGACAAAGCCAGACAAAAATTCCATGTATTTTTGTATAATGTGTATGTACAAGACATCTCGACCGGTAGACCTCAAATACCACATAATGAGAGTCCACGTGTAGTCGGGTACGAAACTAGGGGGGGGGGGGGAATGCAGACCTGGCCTTAAAAAAAATATTGTAGCAGCATTTGGCATAATAAAACGATCCTACCACGTGTCTGTGAAAATGAAATCTGATGTCTTGAATCGTAGCTATCTTAATCCTGCACCATACTGACTTTATTTCAGCGCACTATTCAAAAGCATACAATAATTATCGTTGTGTGTATGTGTGTATGCGTATATGTGTGCATTCACGCTCCTCTTATCATTTATTCTATTCTTTATCCTTCTTTAGTCCGATTTCGTTAAGTCAGCCTGTCGGGAGCGGAGGAGCAGTAGCAGCGACACTAGCGGCGGCGTCAGTAACTAAAAAAACGTATAATTGCATCAAAGAAAGAAAATTCACGTATTAAAAAAAGAAAAACGATGATGATTATTTATCGAGATCTTTTCGATCTCCCTTGTTATCGATTTTCTCGAATCTGTCTAACGTATGAATGATCGATTATGCTTTCAGACTCGAGAATGATGGGATTCGTGAGCTGCCAGAGAGTCACGTATCCGTGCAAGAATTGCGGCAAGGTCTACAACTACCACTCGAGCCTTGCCAGACATCTTAAACACGAGTGTGGCGTCGAACCAAAGTTCCATTGTCCTCTGTGTCCTTACAGGACGAAGCACAAGTCCAGCCTGAACACTCATCTTAACGGGCGACACATGAAGCTGCTCAGTGAGTTCTACAACATGCCTAACGGGACTGGCTCGTCTTTGGAAGGCGGCGACGGGAGTTTCCATTGAAATTCGAGAATTGGGATTAGGAATAGGACATGTGATCCTGATCCTCCTCTGCCCGGGATAACGTTGCGTTTTCGTTTAGCCCGTTAACAAACCAGATAGACGTGTGTAACTCGTCGTCGTCATTTGTATAGTGTGGAAAAAAAAGAAAAAAAAAAAGTTCCAAAGCCAAAAATTGTGACAATTTGTACAATTAATCGATGCGTTAACTTCTATCGCCATAGAAGTAAAAATAAACCGAACAAGAATTAGAACCAAGGATTCTCGTTGGTGCGATTTATATAGGTAAAATTTCGTCTAAACACGAAACGTACGTTGCCGTATTTAAAAGGAGCAAAAAGAAAATATACAAGGACAAATTCGTTATTTAAGTTAAATCACGATGAATATTAATAAAAGGTATATTCGATTTGAAGCGCATTAAAGAAATTTCGTAAATCGATAAAATTTTGTCTTCTGGCAATCGTGTGAGAAATTCACGATTGTTAATTGGTATGACGATCTTTCTGTAATCTGGATGCAATTTGTGATAATCCTCACTGGATTGGCTGTAGGGTTATCTTGATTACTTTATATTGTTCAAAAGTGCATTATTGTTCTTTAATCTCACGAGAATCTCGCGATCCTCTATCTCTGTCTTTCTCATCTCAAATCTCTATATCTCATAACAGTTCTCGTTCGTGAAATTTTAACGAACCGTGGACATTTTCAGAACGGAGAACGGAAGGCACACTCAACACGCCAAGCGACTTCCGGTGTCCACGTTGCGGAAGATCGTACAAGGTTCAAAGGTCATTGCGACGACACTTGATCGTAGAGTGCGGAAAAGCTCCAAAGCACAAGTGTCCTTACTGTCCGCACTACAGCAAGTACAGAGCCAGCATAGCCAAGCACGTTACTCATAGACATCCGAATCTGCCGTTCTTCTAGGTCGACGTGCAGCAATTATAATATTTTTTTTTTCCCCCCCACATTAAATCAAACAAAAATTCCGTACTAGTTGTACCATACGAGATGTACTTCATGCTGTAATCTTAACCGTCTAAAAATAAATTATCTAGACACACCCGAAAGCTCCGAAGAAATTTCCTGAAAATCATCTATGCCAATATTTTCGAACTGACGGAAGACATTTTTTTAATTGGCTTTCTTTTTTTGTGATTGCAATTCGAAAGATTTTTTAAATTTAATTATATATATTTGTATAAATGGTGTTTACACTTTATTACTCGGATCGTCAAATAAAATCATTTTTCTTTAATGCTGATTTCAGACTCCACAGATGGAGCCACTGAAAGCGGGACGAAGTGCACAAGAAAAGCGCGCGGTCAAGGCTACTTTTTTTGCAATAAATGCGGAAGGCGATATCATCAGGAAAAAACACTGAAGAGACATCTGAGAAAAGAGTGCGGAAGAGAACCGACTTTTCAATGCTCCTATTGTCCCTATAAATCTACGTATAACAGTTATTTACAGATACACATGAAGAACCACAGAAAACTTACTTCCCATCCGCCTACGTCACACTATGAGTGTCCAAAGAAAATGTAAAATTTTATTTTCACTATACTTCCTATATAAGTATATAAGGCTACGAGCATTTTCCCTGCAGTATATTATTATATTTATTTCTAATAATATTGGGAAATCGATGTAAAGGCAATTTAACCGTTTGAATTCCAGGAGTCATTGAAGATACGTTGTCGAAAAATATCGAACAGCGCAAATTTTGCTTTTCCTGATCGATAGCGTTCGATTTTTCGACACGGAATCTAAACAGCGCGATCGCGCTGCTTGGCAGTTAAACGGTTAAGTAAAAACAAATTTATATACGAAAGTGGCACAGTGGCAAAAATAAATCACGTCGATACTAATGAAAGAGGTTATTCACGTACCTGGAGGCCTCTATTAGACAATCGTGTCATTGCATTTGTTACTATGTTACATCAAGCAAAAAAAAAAAACAAACAGATAATGCAGATTTCAGTCAAGGTTCTCAAATAGGTTAGTTTTCTTCTTTACTAACTGCCTTCTCGTTCTGTTTCAGTTGATGCGCACTACGGGTCGCTCGGGAACTTCATCTGCGTCCAGACGACAGACGACCAACAGAAACACGCTTGCAGCGCCTGCGGGAAAACTTACAAACACAAACACCATTTGAAAAGGCATCACGACTTTGAGTGCGGAATCGATCCTAAGTTCAAGTGTGCATTTTGTCCTCACAAAACAAGATACAAGAACAGCTTGATGAAGCATATTGTCGCGCGACATCACAAGCTCTGGGGTGTCGCGTCGCAGTTTGAAAACAGTCAGCAACAAGGAACGGAGACGAGTGGCGACGTGGAAAATACGTTACAGCTGCAAGATAACATTTTTCCTGCGTACACGGATGTTGCCCACAATCTTTAGTAGGTCTGTGTATTGTACATGAGGGGGCAAGAGAAAGAAAGAAAAGTACCTGGAAATTAAACAGTGCAATTCTTTTATCCAAAAATCCAATCCTTCTTTAGAATTTTTGGCTTATCAATTTAACGGTGTCGTAGCAAGTTATGACACAATCGAATACGTGCTCTGTGTTTTGTATAGTGTATTTTAGAACGTAATCGTGCAAGATCATCCTTCTTCGAGCAAACGAAAAATTTCATTAGACTCATTTTATTCGTCAAGCATTTTTGCCATTGATTGTTATGAGTGTTTTTGTCAACTAAAAAAAATCTTTCCGCTTTTTTTATTTTACAGGTCAACATTACAGTCCGGCCAATTGGACCGTGGCCACCTTGCCATCGACCTCTCGCGAGGATCATTATTTTCGTCAGCTTCGTTCGATGAGTAAGGACGGATCCTTATCGGATAAGGAGAAATCGAAAAAACGCGGTTGGGGCCCACGAAAATATCGTTGCGCGGATTGCGGCAGGACTTTTGCTCTTGCCGCGTCCTTGACACGTCACAGGTCCTTGGAGTGCAGCGGACAGTCGTCTCGGACGTCGAAGAGAAACGAATCCTTAGTCAAGAAATCAAAAGATCACGAGTGCAACAGATGCGATCGTTCCTATAAATTTTTGACTTCATTATGGCGTCATCAGAATTTGGAATGCGGCGTGGAGCCGAAATTTGCATGTCCAGTCTGCCACGTTAGGTTTGCTCAGAAAAGTAATCTAGACAGGCATTTTCGAATATGTCATTAATACCACAAATATTTACTAATACATATATATTCACGGACATAGTATGTATCGATTAACTAGATGTTTCACGCATATTTTCCTTTTCCTCCGAATTTATCCATAATAATTATTTATTCAGTATTTTTGTCCAAGTTTATAATGATTGTATAAGTATCGTCATGTTGAAAGTCAAATAAAATAGTGGAATGCGTGGTAACTTGTTATGGTCCTGATCGATATTTGTTTTTTTTGTTTGTTTTTTTTTGTCACAAAAATTCTCACAAATGGTTTTTCATATTTTTATTTTGCTTCCAGAAACATTCCAGGTGTGCTTTATGGATTTTCTATCAGCTGGAAGAAATTCGAAATTTTTATTGAATCCTGGGATACCGCTGATCTGTCCTCATTGCGGTAATATTCACAAAACGAAGGAAAGTCTTACGAAACATATCAAGTTTGATTGCGGCGCACAGAAAAAACTTATTTGTTACATTTGTGCCGCACGGTACAAACATAATGTTAGTTTACGACGTCATCTGCTTCAGCAACATAACGTCTATCGACCACCCAAATTTTCTGTACCTAAACGCATTTTTGTGTAATAATATTGTTGAACGATTCACTCGACACGTCACTTTGACAAATCAAAGAGATACGTTTACATTTGTTTATCTTCGTTTTAATTAATTTATCTTCAATAGCAAAAAGTGACCAGCTCGGTTTTATGTGTTCAACAGAATAATTGTATAACAATATTGTTGAAAAATTACGCACAATTTTTAGCTCTATTATTGAATCGATGATACACGGAAGAAATAAAATCCGATATTTTGTCATCTACTCAAAATTTTGGGTCTCTCGTTCCTAGTGTAAAGATACAAAAAATGAAACAAAGTTCAATCTGCCAATTACAAGCAGCGTTTACAAAACTGCATTCGTATTTTATATATTCGATCCGGATCGTCCTGGCGACATTGATAAGATATATGATGACTATTTATTTTTGCACAAAAAATTAATAAAATGATGCTTCTACAAGAAGGCGAGATACGATCCGTGGAAAACATTGATTAATTTATTCCTATTTCCAATTCTTGATCCTCAATAAAAACAGTGGAAATAAATGTTACTGGTGATATTGATTAATTTATCATTTTTAATTTCAGAATAGACAAAACACTCTACGGTCGCATTCTTTTTTTGGGAGGCTGTCATCCTGATTTTAACTAACAATTGTATTTTTTTTTTAGAAATCTTCAAGTACCCCTTCGAACGTCTTTCGAGACTCGCGATTTATTTTAACGTGCAGGATCTGCCTCTGTAGTGTCTGCTAGTTGTAGCAAATACAAACTGAAATACAGTCTGTATAAAAATTTCAAGTACAAATGTGGAAGACAGAGGAAATCACTTGTGACATGTGGGACAGACGTTTCACGAAAAATTTTGGTCTGCATGTTCGTCAAAATCACAATATACAACGACCGCCGAAGAAACAGTAAATTCGCCTTGCAATCGAAGACAGGCATTTTGAAGATTCCGGTGGGAATTTTTGAAAATTTCTTAAGTGGTATGAAAAATTGATTTTTCAAAATTCCGTACGGACCACATTTTTATCGTGTACCGGAAATAAAATCGGCGAAGGATAAAGAGTATAAAAGATTATTTTGTACTGTAACAAAAAAAAAAAAAATTATAACATACGATAAATAAATTGTCGTTGCTTTGAAAAGCACTTTGAAAACTTTTCATCCTGCAATCATCTTTGATTTGTCATTTTACACTAAATCGGCTTGTACTAACTTTCTTTTTTTTCCTTTTTTTTTTTGATTTCAGATATCAAATTCTGAAGACGATCATTGGAATTTTTTTCCAATAAATACGTCTCACGTACACAACAATTTTAATATGTGCACGATTTTCTTTTGCTTCAGGGTGCATACACACATGATCATTACACGAGTTTCATGAACTCAGACTCAAAATTGACTTTAATTTTTATAACGAAAAAGAAAGCAATATTTTTAACAATCGTGACATGAAAAATTTCCAAAACCGCAGTAACATTGAAATCCAAATTCAAAATTTTTCCCAGAACCCTAACAAGCGCAGTTCACTCAAAACCCGGCGTTCCAATTATCTGGAATATTTTCGAAAACGATCCCAGGCCAACGTAGTACGTTTCCCAAAAGTTCGATAATAGCAAGAATAACGGTATAAAAATTTTCAAAAAAAAAAAGAATCATTAAAAAAACCAGTGAATCCGAATTCATCCTCAACTGCATTGTGTTCCAGAGATTCACGGATGGAACGTCAGAGGATACCTGCACAACTACGGCTCAATGGAAAACGCCGAAGGATCCGTTCAGGCGTTAGGCAGTATGGAAATAGGAGATTTCAAACACCTGGATAATAAATCGATAACATTTGAGCCCAGCTACAAAAGACACGTCTGTAGCTACTGCAAGAAAGTCTACCTGCTCAAGAACCTCCTGAAACGGCACATGCAATATTCCTGCGAGATGATACCGAAAAGTGCACAATTCGCGTGCACTTTCTGCCCCTACAAAAGCATGTACAAAGCAAACATGGAAAGACACGTGAGAAACGTCCACGACGCCGGTGCGATGAAATTCCACTGTGAGCTCTGTAACTTTCGCAGCAACTACACATTCTGCGTCCGTCGTCACATGAAAACCTTCCACAACGTGAGCAGCGACGAGAAGCAGTAATCCAGTACGAGATTGCATTACGACTAACGACTTGCCAAATAGAATTTCATAATAGCAATAATGCTCGCACTGTCTATTAAAAAAAAAAAAAGTTTTATCGATAAATCGCCTGGGATCATATGACGATTCAGGGACGTCATAATTGAAGTGGGAAAAAAGGGAAAAATTAAAAAAAAAGAAATCAGAAGCATGAGAGCCGAACGAATGTAATCAAAAAAGGAATCGAACGTTACGTATACTTTGGACGTCTTATGAAAACTTTTGTTTACGCTCTAATTAAATTTTTGTCTTCTTTTTTAATTGTATCGTATCTCCCTCTCTCCAATACTCTCTTTCTTTATTATTGTCATTTTGCTTTGCAATTCTATAATCATTTTCTTTCATACTGTTTCAGCGTCCTGGTCGTACAAAGCCATGTTCGGATTCGATGCCAGCAACGTTATTATCCAGCGGAACTCGACGCGTGTCAATTGCGACGTCCGAGGACGGACGTTTCAGTGCACGGACTGTGGGAAGTCTTATGCGGTTCAAAGGTCACTCTGGAGACATCGTAAATTCGAATGCATCAATTCACGGCCTAAATTCACCTGCGAGCTGTGCCCGTACAAGAGCTCGCACAAGTGGTGTGTTGAGAATCACAAGAGGAAACATCACGCGTGCGCTAACAAGCAATGCCATTGAGACTTCATAGTGAAGTGGATGATATTTTTATCCAAGTGGACTTTAAGGAAACGATTTTATCAGTTTTAGGCACGAGCCGTGTGGAAGTGCGCTATGGAAAATCGTCATCGTAAAAAAAAATACATATATACATGCCGATAATTATGAAAGTGGTCCAAGTCAAATATTTCTTGTTTCGAGATTACATTGAATTAATTTAGTTTAAAATAATATGGGTGTGAAATAACTGATAAACTCTTCTTTTTTTTAAATTTTGACTCAGACCACTTTCATAATTACAGTCTCGTATAAATAATAAAATGGAAAAATATTTCCAGACAGCCAATACTTCCGGTTACAAAAAATGCATTTTTTTTTGTTATGACAACCTTGCAAGACGATTGCAAAAATTTACTTGGCCATACCTCGAGGCGAACTAGGATGTCCTGAGATTTTTTTTATCTCGTACTTAAGGATAACGCTGATTCATATCGAATCTTGATCTATGAATTTTTTTTCTTATCATTTTTTTCTTCGCATTTTGCGATCGCAAGTTTTACTCGGTGCTGTGTACACGAATTTTACCAATGAAAAAAAAAAAGAAATAATAATAATAAACGTACAAAAGTTATAACTTAAAAAGCCTTTGTTTCATTTTACAGGATTATCAATTGTTTTTTATCCTAATTGTCGTGCTTGCCTTTGTTAAAAATCGGCAGGCGATTACGACATTGAGAATTTACACGAATTCGATTCTCATTATGAATCTCATAGGAACGGGTGCTTTAATCGGTATTTCTTGTATTGTTTGTTTCAGAGTTCCCTGTCGAGAATTTCGAAGACGAGGACGAGTGCCTGACGAATGACGAGGAGGAGGAGGAGCAGCTGTCTAAGGAAAGTTTTGTGAAAGTCATCAAAACCCCGATAACGAACGTCAAGGGAATTTCGGAATTATTCGAAGTATCGAAGGAGGGTGAAATTATATTAAAGTCTAATGAAAATCATATTCTCACCCTGAAGGATCCGACCTACGAGTGCGAGTCCTGCGGGAAAACTTACGCCTGGGCTACGTCCTTGAGCAGACACCGTAGGGAATGTCAAGAGAGGAAGAAATTACGTAAGCAAACCGAAGAGATTAAAAGCGACGAAGAAATCATAAGAGATTCAATAGAGAATCCAGGCTCTTCGATATCGTCACCTCGCGAAGACGAAGAAACGGTCCAGGAAGATGCTGTGGCCAAGTACAAGCCACGATTTCGCGAATTGCAAAAATACGTATCGAAAGACGGCGTGTACTCGTGTTGGGACTGCGGCAAGTACTATCTGTGGGCATCTTCTTTGTCCAGGCACAGGACCATCGAGTGCGGACCTAAAAATAAGAAAAGATTCGTCTGCAATCTTTGCAACTATCGTACAGGATACAAAGGAAATTTTGTGAGACACCTAAAAGCACCAAGGCACATAATGCACAGCAGTTTGGAAAAGAAGAGAATGCAAATTGCTACAATGAAGAAGAAGAAGAAGAACATCAGCGAGGAGGCTGACGAAGAGTTAGAAGAGACAGCTTAAAGTGTGAATAATAGAAAAATACATTTTTCGAAATATAAAGATAATCATCTTAAATAATGAAAATAAATGTAATTCGTACCTATAGCTATCTTTGTTTATGTACGTAGTTGGTGTATCTTTGTATCAAGAGAATCCTGGTCCCACTTTTATTTATTTTTTTTTTCAGATTCCTCGGGATATCAACTCGCAGCCTCCCTATGTCCTCGTAGTAAAAATATTTGTATGCACAGTGCTTAATAACGGAGTGCGCGTAAAGAATGACTTGATTATTTTTTTGTATTTTTTTTTCATCTTCCTTCTCTCTCTTTCTCTTTTTAAGGTTATTACAAGACGTTCACAGACCCCATGTTCAATCTAACCTCAATCGTTCTGTTTCAGCCTACCGTAAGATGTACATGGGTGATCAGTTGCTAGGCTACACTTGCACCAAGTGCAGCAAATTCTACAAGATGTGGAGCAACTATCTGAAGCACAAGTGCGAACCGCCCCAATTCAAGTGCACCCTCTGCCCGTTCGCTGCATTCAAGGCCTTCATTCTTCACGCGCATCAGGCCGAGCAACACTTCAAGACACCATCGTCAAATACTTGAATCAATTGGCTGAACGTCGTCGCGAAGAAGACTCGAGCTTTTTGTAAAAGATTTCAGATTTTTACGTCTCGAACGTACATAATTCTTGGAAGATTTTCGGGACATTTGAATCGTATGCTTTTATCATATGTTCTCTTTATATTTATGCTGTTTCATAATATCCTCGAGAATGTGCTCGATGTATCAATGAAATTTTTTGGATCTTTTTTTTTTGAAATTTTATACATATTTTGAATCTAACGATGATTTCGTCACTCGATTCTTGGCTATGCGCTAATGCATGTTTCTTTAGACTGATCTTTTTTTTTTTTTTTAGTGTGCCTTGTTTTTAATTACACGTTCAATAATTTTCTTTTTAACGTGTCCTTTCGTTAATTTACACTCTTAGAGTCGCGATAAACTCGCGCATATGTAGTATTTATGATACCTGTATTTTCATAATATCAGTAATAAAATGTAAAACGATTAAACGCACTTTGGCGTCGCGACGTTCAATTATCATTGAGACGGACTCTGGGTTCCACTGTATACTTCATCTGTGCTAACTTATTCATTATTTTCCAGGTATTCGTCATCTTTCTGTAATTATATCACGAGTGTGTAGAGCTTAACATAGATTTATCTTAGAGCTTCGAGGAGGAAGGAATTCAATAAATTTCACCTACTCAAATCCAACCGCCTGTCGATCTTGCCAAAAGAATAATTATTCTTTCCGTTGCTGATTATTATTTATTTCCAAAAAAAAAAAAAAACCCAAAAATATAAAACGTCCATACTCCGTAAGCGCAACGAGTTGCTCGGCTGTTTTATTTAATTTTTTCTCCTTCTGTCATAAAATTGTGAATAATGAATTAACAATAAAAATAAGAAAAATCAAAAACCAATAGCCACATTTAGCCACAGCCATTGGATAACGGGTAGTATTTCTTTTTTTTATTTTCAGGCTGTTTCACCGGAAGTCAAGTACACACGTGCAAAATGTGTGGAAACGTGTACATGTATCTAAGTACCTTGTCACGTCACCTGAGAGACGAATGTGGCCAAGCACCGAAGTACCAGTGTCCATATTGTCCTACGAGAACAAAGTTGCACTGCAATTTATTGAAGCACATAAGAAAAAAGCATATGCCATAGAGGACCATGTAAATCTGGAAAACTTTCATTATTTTGTAAAAAATATTTGTAAATTAATTCATCAATTCTTCGCACGATTCTTCATAACTTTATTGCACCCGAAGTTAGAGGTATAAGGACGAGAAGAATATTTCTGTATGTAAATAAAGGTGGCAGTGAACCACCATAAGATATTTATTTAATATGACAATTTTTTTGGTCTCGATCGATATGTATTATTGATTAAACGTGAAACACACGAATATCAGTAGTTCTGCACGATGACCTATCCGGACAAGATGCAAATTTGTGATTCAATGAATTTCTCACTAACGCAATCACAATTTTTCTTTTGCAGACTTCAACATCTGTCTGGCTTGTTCGAAATCTTACAAATGGCGGAAGTCGCTGCATCGACACGTCAGAGAAAATCCGGAATGCTGGCCGATACTTCTCACTTCCGGGAATGAGGATTTCATCAAGCAGATTCATTATAAATTATTGTACAACGTTAACAATTGAGTATTTTTTTTATTGTTTATCTTTGTTCTTCCTATTGTTTCTAAATTCTCATAGCTATATGCCCTCTTTGCCAGGGACTTTGTACATAATATTTTTTATATAATAAATGTTATATACTGATACAATCAAGTATCGGTTCTGCCACTTTGACACGTCGTTATGATAATTGGAAAAATGGTCTTAATCAATTTTTGAATTTTTTTTTTTTCTTTACCAGCATTCATTGTATTCGTCAACCAATAATCATTGTCTTGACGAATCTTTATTATTTTTGAAATATTGATTTATTGATTTTTCACCATTTTTTACAGATACCTGACTCATGCGGAATACGAACAAGATTTATCTATGTGGACAATGCGAGAAGACATATGTATATGCATCTTTCCTTTATCGTCGTCATATCGAGTTTATCTCGAACTCGAATGTGACAGATCACCCCGATTTCATTGTTCCTACTGTCGGTTGACTTAGGAACATAAATTTAATCTGAACGTGTCATATGGACACATATCGCCTACAAGCACCGCACGCCCCAACAACGAGTTCAATGTCATTGATAAGAACGAACTATCTTGTCTGGAAATCTAGAAATAATAAAAACTGTCACAAAATTTTTTTGGCAAAATCCCCATAGATTTTCCTGCATAAATATTGGCACGTGTAACAATTATGGTCGCACGTGACAAAAACTTGGAATAAATAAGATTTTTTTTTCAATATAAAATTTGACTGTCCTACATGATATTCTTAATATCTTGATTTCTAATACTGAATTTAGTTTTATAGAAATTTTTCAAATTTTGTAATCAACTTATTTAAAATTCTATTACAGATTAAAAATCCGGCAGTGGTTTTCATGGTCATTAAAGTAACGAGAGAAACGACCTATTGCTTTAGCACTGGTTACGTATTGATTCTACAGAAATTACTGTTGGCAGCAATGAAGTTCAGGAATGAAAGTTTATTATTATTTTGACACGTGTATTATCATTATCACGTCAGAATATAGTGTTACCCTTTAATTACCCAGGAAACACAAAGTCCAAAAAAATGTCCTTAGGACGTCCTGTGAGACAGAGATTGTCCTATGGCCATCTTAAAGATGACTTTTGAACGTCCACGTTATCTCGGTGCTTATTAATTGTGCTGCATTTGATAACAATTCGATATCAAGCGTATACGTACAATTAGTATTGGACTTTGTTACTATTTGTATTAAGAAAAAAAAATGTTTGTCGTCAAGATTTTGGTTGACGGTACAAAAGACGTAGATACAACGACTATTAAGAACAATTGTATATACATAATTATTGTATCTTCATTGTACTAACAGATTCAAATTATTCTTTTACAGGACAACAGCCAAAACACGTGAGGACGTATTGGTGTAGCGACTGTCGCAAGTCTTACAATCTAAAGTCCTCCCTCACGCGACATCGCCGACTGGAATGCGGGAAGAATCCTCAATTCAACTGTCCTTATTGCGGTTTCAAATCAAAGCGAAAGGACAATTTGAATCAGCATATAACGACTATACATAAAATGTCATTCTTTTAGAATGTCAAAAAAGATTAGATACCTTGAACAAAAAAAAGGTCCAACCGGGCATAATAAAAAGGGCAAAAGATTTTTGACCGAATTTTCAGTGAATATCGAATGATCCGAGGACAATGACACTGGGTGAAATTTTGAAAAAAAAAAAGAATGACAAAAATCCCATCCTTCGATATTTTCATCTCCATTATAGAGACGCTAGTGAAAAAATAAAACTTTTGACGTTTTTCTTACAGAAATCTTTTTTGTTATCTTTATTTGTACCTGCGAATATCTTCTTTCTTCTTTTTTCTCTCTCTCTCTTTCTGTTCAATCAGTGTCGCAGCATCCACGGAATTTTACGAGCTAAAAAAAAATTCTTCTAACGTGACGTCGCCGCACTGTGGTCACTTTAGAACAAGTACTAAAACATATTGTCCGGATTCTGTTTCAGATCTGAGAGTCCCTTTGGTCTTTGGTCTTTTCAAGAAACCCTTTGCCTGCAGGCACTGCGATCGCAGCTACAAGAACAAGAGTTCTCTTAATCGTCACGTGCAATATGAATGCGGCAAAGAGAAGCGATTTAGCTGTCCAATCTGCCATAGAAGATTAATACAGAAGAGTAGCCTCCACAAGCACATGCTAGTGGTCCATGGAATTTGAATGTTTTAATTATCTTTTTTTCCCCCGCCCACTCCTTGCCTCTGCTTTTTTATACCTACGTTACGTCACAATACCGAAATAACGATTTTTTCCCCATTTTCACTGATATCCATGAACGTAAAAACTGAACAATCCCCCTTACGACTTCCACTCCCAGTCTTCGAATTTTATTTTTAAGCTTAGTCGTGTAACTTTTATTCGCGAACCAGGCAAGACAAGAAGAAGAAACAATAAACTGTGCTAAAGCTGTGCCTTGATTGGTATCGTGATATCGTACTGATCTTATCGCGTCGCTATGACGTTATCAGGTCAAACGTTAAAGCTTGCGATATGAGAAATCCGAAATTTGTATATAATACTATATTATGTATAGACACATATATATATATATATATATACTAGATATAAATGAAAGCATCGCATCGAGATTCGATTTGTATATTAGTTGATTTTTTTTCCACGACGTTTGCGGGATGAATAATTTGTTGATGTTTATTTATTGACTTATATTTATTTATATACATTTATTTATTTTTTTATTATTTTTAATTACACCTCTATCTTTTTTCACTCTTTATCTCTCTCTCTCTCTCTCTCTCTCTCTCTCTCTCTCTCTCTTTCTCTATCTTTCTATCTATATCACTCATCGCACATTAGCTACTTAGTTACGACGGGCTGGAAAGGAAAAAACGCATCCTTTGGTTAAGAGTGGGTTTACGCGAGGACGCGTTCGCGAATGCCAAAGAAAGTTATAATTAAAAAAAAAAACAATTTCCAAAATTCACAACAACAAAAATACCCCAGGAATAATTCTACCCGTAGAATCATTCCCTTGACGGTATAAAAGTGTGATTGGTCGTTCGCGAACGCGTGCGCAAAAAGGACATTGCAAAATTTATCCTGGGTGATCCTTCGGGGCTATTGGCTGAGTCGTTTGTGTTGGTGGTTACGGGTTTAATTATAATTTTGCAGTAACATCATTACACCCCATCCGTATCCAGCAATACCAAGTCCCCCACCTACACACATGAATTTAGGTCCCTTTCTTTTCATCCCCCTAGGAAGAAAAAAAATGAAAAAAAATTTCCTCCCCTCATTCAACATAGAGGGCAATAAATATTAGTACACATTAAATCCGTCCATTCCTATCCCCTCCCCTCTCTGGATCTCATAAAAAAAAACCTCTTATCCCATTTTTCTTTTTTCGTTATTTTTAATTTTCCTTTGCTTCTCCTTTGCGGACTGTTACAGGCATGGGCGCGTTACTGTCCCTCCTACGCTCGGACTACAAGGACTCCGTAAAGAAGAGAGAGAGTCTGTCGGAGACTTTGGTCGGTTCCGGCACCGGAAACGATCGTACGCGCGAAGTCGTCTTTCCGGACTCTTTCGAAGTGTTGCCACAGCCGCGTGATCTCAGCGTAGTCTACATGGGGGTACCGCACGAGCAACAAAGGAAATTCAGGTGCCGTTTCTGCGGCAAGGGATATCGCTGGAAGAGCACGATGCGTCGGCACGAGATGGTGGAATGCGGCGGGAAGCCACCAGCATTCCAATGTCCTGAATGTCCTTATAAAGCCAGACAGCGCGGCAACCTAACCGTACATTATAAGCGTCATCATCAGAAGATGGGTTACGACGAAAGTGCCTAGTACCAACCAGTTCATCTACCACTTATTATTATTATTATTATTATTATTAATAATATTATTATTATTATTATTATTACTACTACTACTACTTTCGTCATTTTTTTTTCTTCCTCTTCTTACTCTTCGTATCTTCGTACTTCGTTTTGATAAGTGTGTCGGTGCTCTTCCTCTTGAGCCTGTATGTGATTGTGGTTCCGAGAGTGCGAGAGAGAGAGAGAGAGAGAGAGGTACGAATGACGTGCTTTAAAAGAGGAAGAGCGATCGAAGACTAAATGAAATTTTTCAAGATAATTTGAAACTATTATTCTTATCTTTCTCTTCTTTTTTTTCTTTCTTCTTTTAACTTACTCTGTTTTTATATCAATTCATACCTCGAGTCGTGGCGAATGCTTCGACTCCTAGAGACTTAAGCGTGGTGTAATTCTTCTTGGTAATTTAACGTTATTTTGATTAAGGATTTATCATTAGGTATTTTAACAGGAGTTTCTTGGACGATGATGATTAATGATTTGATACTCCTTGTATATGGGATAATTAAGAAATGAGGTATTTTCATAATGACGACCTGGTTGATTTCGTCGTTTTGTATGGAATATTGGTATTACGTATTCACGACGGAATTTATATTATGAAATTATAATAATTTTTGTTATTTGTATATAGGGTGTCCAATTTTTATAACTGCTTTGCCGCTGACGGTACATTGGCAGTCTGTTTAATTGATTTAATTCGAATATTCGAGACACCTTGTATATTTAGGGCTTTATGTTAATACGAAATTATTGTGTAATACGTCTTCAAAGTGTTTTCCGTATGACTAATTTTTGTTGACATGACGAATTCTTTTAAAACTAGTACATCATATCGGAACTGCGATTCAGTGTTTTCATGGATTATTAAATTTTTACGAATTTTTTGTTGTCGTTTCTGGTAAACGTGTACAATATTATGTGAGAATTGTGTTAACATTATATATATATATATATACATATATATAAATTGCCTGTAAAGTGCCAATACGATTCTTGCGTCTGTCTGTACATATAGCTGTATTGTCATGTCAATTAAAAAAAAAAAAAAATAATAGGGTATTCAATAGGAATCGATATGGAGCAGCAGGGGAGGGAATGTGGCCGAAATTTCGAATTTGATTAAAATCGATGAAAATCGACCGGGTCGCCGAAAAACAAATAGATCATACTCTTAGAAATGTAAGGATAAATGTTTTCCATTGTTTTTTTTTTTTATACAAATATTTAGATAAAAAATAATTGTGCGAAGATGCCGCGTTCCGCGCGAGACGCGCGCGTCAGTATTTTTGATATCAGTATTGCGAATGCTCGTAGCTGTGCAAATTTTTCGAAATTTGCGCTGGGCAAAAAACTCGTTACTTTCCACTCTATTGCGATCACGACCGTTGCGAAGATCGTCGATCCTCCTTAATACTTTTCCAATTACGATTATTAATTATTCCTAACGATCGACCTTACGTGTAATTTGGACTTTTGGTATGCTATACTTAATATTTAAGGAAGACTATTTTTTTTTAACCACTCTCTTGTTTATTAAGTAGCATCGAGAGACGTTGATTAATACTTATATGTCACCTTTCTCTTTACGTTCTTCGTTTCCTTAATTTTCATCTTTTTTTTTTTTGGACACTTTGGATATTTTATGTTTTCGGAAAGGTTTATTAGGCGAATTTAATTAATAAAAGACACACACTTTGTTGCGGGTTATTTTGAAAAAAAAAAAAATTGCGTCTTTTTTAATTGGTGCGTGTCAATGCCTTAACCTTGCCAAGGGGGTTAATTGTCAAACTGACTACGCAGATAAGTCCCTGACCCCCTCCTTACTTTGTCCGTTATTCTTAATTACTTTTTCATTAGGAAATAGGAAATGATCACTGTTCATTACGAAATACATTGAGTACTCGTTGTCCAATTGTCTCGATCGATCCAGATCTGATCATGCAATCTTTCTCACAAATTATTTTCTTTTTCAGCCATCCGTTTGTACCAGCGTCCCGACACGCCGTTTCTTTGCGTACGCTGCGGAAAATTTTACAAGAGGATGATAACATTGCAGCGTCATCAGAGATTAGAGTGTGGTCAGGAAGCAAAATTAAAGTGTGAACTATGTCCTGCCAAATTTAAACACAACTACAGCCTCCAGAGACATTATAAGCACGTTCATGCGTTAGTGAAGAAGACGACCCCGAGGAAGAATTATAAGAGCCATCGACAAACTCTCTGACAGAGAGAAGCAAATTATTTTATAAACAATAAAAATTGGAGAGAAAAACAAATCTCTAAGAGATTATTCAATTTTGTCATAAAACATTTTCCCAATGGGTTCACACGTGTCAGAGAGAGACAAAAAAATTCTTTTGATCCATTCACTTTTTTTTTGGTTAAATGTACAATTAATCACTTTCAAATTTCCCGCTGTCGTTACGCATCAGTGACTTTGAAGTCGCTGAAACAGCTTGTCGCTAATTGGACTTTTGTATTTACTGAATAAAATTTTATTTTCGCCAAATAAAAGTCCTCGTCCAAAAGCGTCGATCCTTATGTATCCAATGGACTTTTTTTTTTTTTTTTTTTTTTTAATTATTTATAATCTAGTATCGCTTTAATATTTATTTCTCTCTGGTAATATCGTCCCGAGCTTCAGGGAACTTACGCTTCATGGATATAATTTACTTTCAGGTTTCTGGGGCCCCGAGGGTCTGCCTCCACCTGTTCCAATTCATCAGGATAACAACTACGCGGTGCAAAATGCTTTGTGGAACAATCAAAACATTTTTCAACCGGTACGCACGGCGCGCGGCCAATCTTCCTACAAGTGTCCAAACTGCAATCGGTTTTACATGAGGACCTCCTGCCTAAAACGCCATCTTCGTGTCGAGTGCGGAAAGGCGCCGAAATACCAGTGTCGAATATGCCAAGGATGGTTCAAGTACAAGCACAACTTGGCGGCTCACATGAAACTGCACGTCGAGGAACCTAAGCACCATTGTGTGTTGTGCCCAAAGAAATTCTACAGACGCGACAAATTGGCTGAGCACGAAAAGAAATTTCACAATTTTTTTGCAGTTTAATTTGGAGGTTTATACATGATTTTTTTTTATACGAACGTCAACTCCTTGATTTTCAAAAATAATACCTTTTTTTTTGTAAGTATTACAAATTTTGTTTATCTTTTTTTCTTTTCTTTTTATCAAATTTATATTCGTTTCGTTATGTAAAATAACGTCGTTCAGCATACGCGCATGCGTATTCTTTTCGTTTCAATTAACGGAGAACGGAGTAGAATGAAACTTCATGAGAGATGAATTCTCGGGGTTAAGGTATGGGTATTATTTTTTTTTTTTAATTTCTTTGTTTTTATTTAATTGTACTATACGTGTCGGATTATTCGCGTCACATCGATCAGTAAGAATATACGAAATTGCAAATCGGCGTAAGGAGTGCCAAAAATCGTAAATTAATAAAATTTGTAATTTTTTTTATTTTTAATGATCCTTATGATGTGGGATGCTTGTTACATAATTGCATACTTATGGATAGATTTGTACTTACGACTTTAACGTATCACATTGCTAATTACTTTTAATCATGTAAAATCGATAATTCGGAAATTCTTTTTTGAAAATCCGAATATTCGTTTCGCCAGTCTTCCGGTTTACGTCGAATGGCGTATCATTTGATCATGTACTGTTATCTGCGAATATCTCGGTAAGAGTCCTGATAAAATGTTACGGAAGATAAAAAGAAAAAGATTCGTCAAGTGTCCTTTTTGAAGCAGGAATAAAATAAATGAAAATCCTCACAACAAGCCAATCATTATATCGTCATCCTGTTGAAAATCTGTTGTCGTCCTAGTACAAATCTGTGTAGCACCTGTAGAAAAAAAAAAAAAATCCTGTAAATTTTTTGGAAAAATATTTAATTTCAGAAATCCTGGGTATTTGATAGTTTCACACAAGATAATTAATTCCCAGGAATTAATTCCAAAGGATCAATATATCACACCCTACTGCACTTAGGATCTTCCACGTCGAAAACGAAGGAGCTTTCAGGTTGTACCAACACTGGAAAAAATGACAAGTGATAAGAAAAAAAATTAAAAAACAATGCAATCCTTCTACTTATCTAGAATGATTTTTTTTCCACAACTTATTCCACCATTAACAAAAATTCTCTGTAATTTCAGAATGCATCATTATCACCACGACGTCGGACTGCCTCGTGGGAACAAGAAAGGATCTTGCCTGCAACACCTGTCCAAGAAAGTACAGTTCACAACGAGCGTTAAAATTTCATCAGAAGATCGAATGCAACCAGGAGCCAAAATTCACCTGCACCCTATGCAGTTACAGGACCTTGAGAAGGACTAGTCTTCAGAGGCACATGCTACGTCATAGGCGGGACAGGATTCTCTAAGGACCAATGTATCCTTTGCCGAGAACGAGTCGTTGAATTTAATCAAAGCACATATTGTCTTGCTGTACCGCAACAAGAGTAACAAAAGAAAAGTAGCAAAATTTATTAAATATTTAATTATTTAATCAATATTTCGTACCACGTTCTTACTTGGCTGACAAAACTTACTTTTAAATGACAGTCATGATTATAACGACTGCACTTAATTGCAAGCGAGTTTGTGAACCATTTCGGAATATTGGGCTTAGTGTGCCTTTCTATGACACTTTGTGTACATCAATAAAATCTGACAATATAATTTCCCTCGCGCCTATGCAGTTTTCCTCTTACTGTGACGTCCTTGTGTCAATTTTTGAAAATTCTTTCCAGGAAATTCAACAAGACCCAGTGGAACTTTAGAATTTACAAGTCTATTCTTCTTTTTTTTTTCTAATCATTATTTCATTATTGTTGCAGATGCAGCTGCAACGGACGGCCTGCATCACTCTTCCACAGAACGTCAGCGACACGTGTGCCATCAGTGTGGTAAAACTTATAGTCAGCGTTGTACACTCTTGAATCATAAAAGGGAATGTGGAAGGATACCAAGTCTTGTGTGCAACATATGTGGATACGCGTCCCATCGTAAAGGAAACATAAGACGTCATTTGCAATGTCACCAAGTGTATGCTGACCTTCACACCTTGGGCAATTACATAACTAGAAATGTAATCAGAAGTCAGGATAACACTGTGCAATTAGTGGATGTCTGTGAAGGAATCGTTGATTCGTATTGACGGACATGTTACTTGAACGTCGGATGGAAAAGCGAAAGTCAGAAAAAAAAATATGATTTTTCAAAAATTTATATTCTATGCAATTTCATTGGTATAGTTATCTCCCAGTTTCTGTAATTTTCCCTGTGTCGTCCCGTTGGGATTTATTTTTATCGATTCTTCTGTCCTTTTCGTGTCCGGACTTTTGGGTGGACTCTAAGGATATTTTACTGAAATTTGATTTTTTCTTTTTTTAACAGCTCCAAATATTCGTTTCAAGTGCTCCCAATGCTCTCGATCGTACAAGAGGTTTAAATCGCTGCGAAAACATCAAAATCATCAGTGTGGGAAGGAAACTACCAAAGGCTGCGTATTTTGTGATTACAAATCGTACTTTAAGTATAATTTGACGAAACACGTTCTTCGTACGCACAAAATTACGTATTTGATATAGGGTCTTCGGGTCGAGATGCCTTTTTTTCGGGACTGTACGCTGAAAAAAATGCGAATTTTATTATAAAGGAAAAGCATGTTTCTCTTGAAATTAATTGGATTCAATGCATTTAATGATTTTTTATTTTTCTTTCTATCGGATAAAACAATTTTCGGAAAAATTCTATTGTAACTGAATAAAATTTTTATTTCTTTTTTTTTTCTGAACAACCAGCAACCATTCGTACTGCATTGTTTTGTGATTGAGATTTTTGCAGATACCGCAGGGAGTCGAGTGAAACGAGGAACTTAGCGAGATCGGAAAAAAAAATGTGGGATTTTTTTTTTGAAAAAATTCTTTTCAAAATAGGACATTACTTCAGCGCTCCTCATTTTTTCAGGTATGTACCACTGGAGTTGCACGAAGATGAAAACGATGACGCCCTACCAATGTCGGAAATGTTTCAAGTTCTTCAAGTCATCAAAATCCTGCTCGAATCATCGAAGCTTTTGTGGGAAGGACAAGAAATTTCGATGCGCGTTTTGCGATTATCGATCCCATCAAAGAGCCAACGTCTTGAGGCACCTGAACACACATCCGGAAACAATTAATTTAAATCAGTCTGACTACGTGCTCAATCTGATCGAGAGTTCCTGAACTGTACAATTGAAAAAAGGATCTGTCATTATGTACGAATAAAGAGACACCTGTGGATTGAATGAAAGAACAAAAAAAAAAAGAAAAAAGAAAAAGAACCCCTTACAAAATCCTTATTTTTTTTTTTTTTGACAAATTTCGATAACGTACGTTCCCTGTGACATGCGATTGTCGCAAGAAACTTTTTTTTTATTTACAAAATTTTTTTCTTCACGTGGAATCAGTTCCTGGCAGATAGCTTTATTTTTCAGGTGACACTTTTCTTGAAACCAACGAGCTTCGTTCACGAGCCTGCAAGTGTTTCTTATCGCGACCGAAGCAGATCCTATTCCCGAGTGAACGACAGAATCGGAATTTGTCTCCTTCCAAAAAGACGGTACCTCCTTGAAATTTCCAAAATTGTCAAAAAATTTCAAGAATCGACATTTTGTCCCTTTGTAATTTTTTTTGAAAAGAGTGTTGCAAGGTATTTGAGAACGATCGGAGTAAGGAATATAGAGGGGAGTAAGAATATTGAAAAAAAAAAAAAAGATTTGTCTGCCTGCACGATAACGATGGAGATGCTCAAAAAGGATATGTAAAGAAAGAAAAATTAAAACGGTGGTGGGAAGCTATGGAGAATCTGAGGACACATCTAAATCTGCATTTCCTTTTGCAGATTTTTCCGCGCCCGAGGAGAATCACGATATTCCAATGCAGACATGGAAAATCGAAGCGTCCGGTTTCGCCGAATTGAAAATCCCGAAAGCTAATTTTTCCGGAAAGAAGCCCACTGGACAATTTGGTTGCGTCAAGTGCGGAAGATGTTACATGCGAAAGGATTCCTTGCAGCGTCACGTGCAGTGGGAATGCGGCAAGGAACCGCAATTTCAGTGTCCGTTTTGTCCTCAGCGTTGCAAGAGAAAGGCACACTGGCTGAGGCACATTAGACGTCAGCATCTAGACCAGATCGGTGATATGGAGGGATATCTGCTGGCTTATACGCCAAAGATCGGAATTGATTAAATTCATAAAATTGAAGCGATTTTTACGTCGCGCTATTTGTCTTTTATTTTTTTTTATTTTTTTTTTTTTTAATTACAATCTTCAAAAACTTCGATCCTGGGATTCGACGAAGCACTTTTAAATAACGAGATTTGATTCGATCTTTTTTCTTTCGATTTGTGCAAAAGAATTTTTGGAAATTTTACGAATTTTAATAATGACTCAAAATTGACTTGTGAACTTTCGACCAAGAGAGCCAGGATCGAAGAATTTTTGTAGATCAAGATCGATCTGGATCACAGTCGACTGATACTATTTATTGTTTTTCTATTACCTGCGTTGAAACAGCGATTTTCAATTTCTGTTTAGCCTGTCGAAGCGAGCTAATTTCATACGGATGCGATTTAACAGGCAGAAATTCATCTACTTTCTGTCCACTAAATTGGTTGCTGACTTAATTTCATCCCTGTCAGGATCGCATTTTGTTTATTGCAAGCCTTTCGTTTCGGCTTTCAGACATTAAAGATCTCAGTTTCAATGCAGGTAACATGAAAAATATACTCTGTGAGACGGAAAAAAGAAACGATTTTATACTTCGGATGATGTCAGGCATTGCCTACGGCTCGGGCAGCAACTTCCACCCTAGTCTGAAATCGTCTTTTTTCATCCCTCGTCACACGACATACTATCCCATGCGAAATCAATTATTTTATTATATCGATTGTGTAACGTATCTTTCGTCGTAATTATCATACACGACGAAACCATCATTATTTCATTTAGCGACCTAAGTTTTATTTATAGTCATAACTTTCGTCTTGAACATCTTACATTATTCTCCCATTAATTTTTTTTTTTTTTTTTAATTACTTTAAGTCATCCGCTTAGTCATTCGCATATATCCCAATTATTCCTCACCTCCCTAATCGATATTCATTAAGTGCCTTATTAGACGACCTTTAGGATAAGTGAATTGGCTAACTTTTTTTTTCTCCGAAATTATATCGATATCAGCGCCAAAAATATTTCTCGGAGAAGGAGAAGCGTCGAAAAATATTTTTTCTACAAATGTATCTGTACGCATCTCGCACGAGCCTCGCGAATGACAATCGATGCATAGAATCGATATATCGTCATACTAACAAAGAAAAAAAAAAAAAAAAAAAGAATAGTATAGAACCCAAAAAAAACAATTCGATCATTAAGAAAACTATATTTCTTATAGACTAATTAAGACTCGATTAATATTATCAAAGTAAATTTTAAAATACCCACCTAACGTGAATCTCTTATACAAGGAACTAAGAACACATGGGACCAGACTGCCGCTTATCGATCGATCCTCGATCTCGCTGAGATCCTTCAATCTTTATTTTTATTTTTTTTTTCTTGATTTATCACTCGATAATTTTATACGAATCCCCGTAGCGTTTACTCGTTATAAAATAAATCTGTAATTAAAAATCAGGAGAAAAAAAAATGAACGAGAGGCAAGATCGTATTTTTTATGCTTCAAAATGAAAGTACCGTTATTCGGCAATCATAAAATTCTCTCTGTACCAAGATCAATCCTTCCACGTGTACCAATTGTTTTGACACTTCATTTTTCTTACCCCCCCCCCTCCTCCTCACCCCCCGACAATCCTCTTATCACAATCCCACGTTCTCTTTAGTAATTTTATTCCGTTCGTGTTTTCGAAAATTCGCTCAGACCTAGTTTATAATTTTTTTTTAAATTTTTTTTTGCAAAATTTGACTGCAAGCTCTAGGTAAAAAATATGCACCATTAGCAAGGCACTTTCTTGACACTTCTATATACCAGTACTCTCTACTGTTTTCACTCTCTCTCTCTCTCTCTCTCTCTCTCTTTTTCTATCTTCTTATCCCTATACTCTGTCTCTTTATCTTTCTCTTTATCTCTCATCTCTCCTTCTCTCCGTACATCGTATCTCGTCGCCTCGCTATACAATCTATAATACCGGCTCGAATCTTTCCCTGATTATTCTAGGGGTTGAACAATGAATTTAGCATGCCTGTACTAACTTTCCACCCTCTGTATATAGCGTTCCACAAACAACCAAACAACCAAACAATACTACTATCATCATTCGCATTGAAGAAAGTAATCGCAAACCGATTATAAAAGGTCTCGTTTACTTTCGCGATGCACGGTTTCCGCTCATTCGATCTCATAGCTAGCTGCTTGGGGCTCAAAGTAAGGATGCATCTATCTAAATTATTGACTCTCTCACGTATTCAACAAAAATAAAAAGGATTCCAGATTAACTCGACGCGAGAATCGATCCTTGGAAAAGTTCAAAATTTTCAAAACGAAAAACAAAAACGTTTACGTACAATAAAGTCCATAAAAGATTCCTGGTATCGTATCTCGCGTCATTTTATTCATTTCCAGGAGCAATAAGCACGTTCTCGACTTTCCTTGGGAAACAAAAAAAATTTTCAAAAATAAAAAATGACAATCAAAAATTTTATCCAAAAAGGAAGTACCAGGGAGAGCGCGAGATTTCGTGACAGAAAAAAAAAACAAAAAAAAATAATCCTAAATATTCTTCACGCAGGCTCAAGACTGGAACGTTGATAAGAAAAATTGCTCTAGCCGCTGACGGCAACATGTATTCATATACATATGTTGCATACACACACGTATATAAATATATATATATATATACCTAGAAATTGATAAATATTAGAAATCTCTCCATAGCATAGAGGGGATGATAGTAGGCAGCCAGAATGAATGTTGCTTAGCGATAAGAAATCTTCCCCGTCATCCCCCGCTCCGTCGATAAAAAAATTTGAAAAAAAGAAATGAAAAGAAAACAACAAAGCCCAAAACCCTTACCCACAAACCCTATTGATTTATGCCAATAAAAGCCGAACGAATGTGTTCCAGCAGCCGAGGACCTAAGCATCACTGGGCTCAAGTGGGCCGCAGCCTGGCAGCGTTGGAGTAGCGTACCCTCCATCATGTGGAGATCATCAGCCAGTCTGAGCAAGGGTCTTACCGGCGGTACCAGCAATCCCGAGGGATTCAATTGTCCGGCATGCGGTCGCGTCTACAAGCTCAAGAGTTCCCTGAGGAATCATCAAAAGTGGGAATGTGGCAAGGAGCCACAATTCCAATGTCCCCATTGCGTCTACAGAGCCAAGCAGAAGATGCACATCGCGCGTCACATGGAACGCATGCACAAAGAGAAGATCTACAAACAGGAGCTGGTCTAGAACGGAGATCCACTGATTCGTTAGAATTTTCTGTTCTCTTCTGTTCATCTTCCATACGTATCGAATCGTTCTTATCAAATTACTCAATTTTTTTTTTACTTCGTCTTCTCGTCAAGAGAATATCGAATACTATCTAAAGTAATTTTTTTAATTTTTTTTTTTTCTTTTCTATTACTACTACTATTGGCTATTTCGTGGAACGCGATTGTAGAGGAGAATGAATATATCAAAATGGAGGGGAAGGGAAATGACAGCGGGGATGTGAATCCCGGGAGGGGGGTAGGGGGGGGACATGCGAAAGAGATAAACGCGAAGGAAATCGTTTAAACGGGAGAACAGCATCGTGTACGAATCGCCCGAAATGAAAAAGAGAAGATAACCCGAGGGAGACGCGGAGTCCCCCTTTTTCTTCTTTCTTTTTATTGAGCGAATCGCAACACTTTTACTTGGTGGCCTAAAGAGAGAGTGAGATAAAACACATACACAGACACACGTACACTACGTAGTTTTATACATATGGATATTATAGAACTTTTTTTTTTTTATAGCGTCGTCGATCGAAATCTCGTTCGTTACCCTGCTAGGTGTGTGCGAGAGGAAGCGCGAGCAACGAGATGACTGTGAGAATGAAGGATGAATGTAAGAGATTTGAATATGAGGTCAAAGGGTAACGAATGACGTACGGTATCTTATAGACGTTGCTGTAGCAGCTGACGCGAGGACGTTGTTTAATTTTAATTAAATAATTTTTTTTTTGATGATACTGATGAAAAGAGACTAAGCGCCGGTATCTCGCACGTGAGCACCACGAGCTTCGTTTATAAAAATAATTTTCCGATATTTAATTTCTATTTTTTTTTTGGCTATTAATATGTGCCACATCATTTACATTTCAAAATAATAATTATCCAGCATAACTTGTATACTTGGCATAGTTGACAGAGTAGTTTTAAAATAGTGCACAAAGTCCCACAAACAGTATACTAAAGTCAAAAAAAAAATTGCTGCTCCCTTTTTTGATACCAGTCACTGATGGTGTAAAAAAAATAATTTTTTATATTTCCCATCAATTTTACATTTCTGGTTTTACATGGGTACTATAAACATGATACTTGAATAACATGCTATGATTTCTATATCCGTATTATAATACTATATATATCATATATGTATATATATAAGCCATGCACGTGGGTGAACACGTGCGAGATTTCTGACGGTCCGGTCAACCCGGAGCTCTTCCATAGCAACCATTCTGGTCACACTGGTTCCATATTTTTAAACGGACAACGCCGTGCGCGTGTGGCTCACCGGGGACTCTAGTGAATGAGTGAACAAAATGATCAATGCGAAAGAAACTAGTAGCGAAGGAACGTGAACAAAAACGAAAAATATAAAGAAAGAAAGAGAATCCCATACCCAATAATTCTCAACCGGTATAACCACAAGGCGCACTATTGCTCACGGATTTAAAAAATGTCGATCAAGTCAATCAAGTACCTTCGATAAACTGCTATAGACCCTTACTGCCCTCATTATCATCCCCAGCCCCCGCCCCCCATACCAGTACGCAACTACAGATTCCTATAATGCATTTATATTTAAATAATAATCACACTAACCCCCCCTGACCCTCCCCAGTGACCATAGTCCAGCCATCGAAACTACATTAGATGCATCTTCTCTTTCTCGTATCGACGAATTAGAAATGCCTGATAGATTAGAATTCTTACTTGTGATGTCGCCAGGTTCGAAGGCTTTTTTTTTAATAATAATAATAATTAATAATTAATAATAATAATAATGAGGGTTGGTACCTAATCCTAGTGCCAAGTAGCCGACGTATTATCAGATCTATCGACACGCGTTAATAGATGTTAGGATGCAAAGAGAGGCTCCAACGATATCCAAAAAAAAAATAAGATCCTATAGATTAAATCAAGAGACATTGAAATTTACGAAGGAATTTTGATTTGCGAGACTGCGCGAGTGAGGATCGATTAATGATATCCTGTGTATGACGTGTGAAGGTCCTTTTTGGCTTTTTCGATATACACGTGTATAGATATATATACATACCTTAACTGGTCCCGTATTCCTACGCCACTCCAAACGCGCGTCACGGCTGTCCGACTTTCCATACTGTAGACAATATTTATGAAACAAGCTAAACTAAACTACTCATAAACGCATTACCTACTTAAAAGTAAGTCAATCGCCCGTAATGCGTCGAGCTGTTGAGAGGAAACGGATAAACCGAAATATCGATAACGGTGTAACAGAGATTAAATTAAGTATCGGATTTGACGTCGTGAGTATAGATATGTAATTTCGTTAATCGTTCGCAGACAAATTGAACGGGGGGGGGGGGGGGGGGGAGAGGAGAATTGAAGCAGGAGAGAAAAAAAAAATTTTCAAAATTTTACGTTACGTAAATATCGCGTTTACGCAATCGGCACAATTTTACGTGTCGCGTGTTAATCGCTTATAACGATATATGTAAAGTTTAAAACCGAGAAAATGCATTAACGATCATCGCGACTGTATGATTGCCGCTTGACAGTGACGCTAAGAGACAGACGAGACGCAGTTACTTGGGCGATCACATTTTCGTAATGTTTATAATCGCGAAACGAATAGCATATATATATAGTTGATAAACGATCGATATAATTAAGGATAATAGAAACTGGCACGCGGAACGCGAGTACGACTGTGACTATAACGATTGATCGTGAGCTCGCGTTTTTTTTTTAAAGCCGCGTCTTTTTTTTTTTAATGTTAATTCCGATTAATGATAATCGACTAGTGTTTATGGATTTAATTGATCGATAATACTGCCTCGCAAGGCCCTTGATTGATATCGATCACTGCCGTTCGATTATCACGTGAAAATCGAACGGGCGCGATCGGGGATACGAAAATAATAATAATAATGAACAGTGACGAGACGCAGATTTACGATGTATATGCGTTAATCGTCAATGGCCGCCACGTATATATATATATATATATAAATATATATATATATATATATACTATACACACAGAGAGATTACTAGATTACTAGGCAGTATGTACGTTAGATTTTACGTGTATCTATATAACTTTTTTTTTTCATTTCTCTAATTAACGCCTTCGTTCAACGATCGTCAGGCGAGTCAAATGAGAATCGCGTGAAAAAATTCACGCGTTACACACACACACACACACACACACACACACAGATACACATACGCCCAGCACACGTTCATACACGATGGGGTCACGTGACGACCTTTTTTTTTGGAATGACGACGAGATAAGGGTGAAAAAAAAATGAGAAAATTAATTAAATTATCAGGACTTTGATTGCCGTTCGAGGAAACTATCGTCGATTGTCTTTCAATTTTTTTTTTTTTTTAACGATTTTAAGATACTTCGATGATATTAGGATTTTCTTTCCTTTTATTTTGCTTTCGAGGATCGCGAATCTCCAGTACCTACTTTATTGTATACGAGCTTTGCAACTTGTTTCTACTTTACGTTTAATACGTGAGGCTTTATTTTCTTTTTGTATTTACGTCAATGCTTAACACTGGAACCGTATTATTCTTGATATTAGGATTTTCGGTTTTAATATTTTTTTTTTTTGGTTTTGAATTCTCATTGTTTTCCCTTTTCCTATGTCGATGCGATGTTTAGATATGCGAGCAGGAGGATATGACGACTATGCACGATGACTGTGACGATTTGTAACGGTGACGGTGATTGGTATGACGAATTTGAATGAATTTGGACACGATCGATGGTAGTAAGTGATATAAACGTTGATTTATTGATGACGGTCAGACGATGATGATTTTTCTCCTCTTTCGCGTAAACGATCGATCAGATATTTTGTCTACATGTGCCTTCAAAACGTAATATTGAGATATTATTAAAAAAAAAAAAAAAAATACGTATTGGGATACTAAGATTTAATCGTTAAGTGATTCTAAGCTTAAAGGAAAAAAAAAGGTACTAAAAATTGGAAAAAAAAATGAAGTACCACGTGGAGAGTCCAACTCGCCATCGAGAGTAGTGTCTTGTAAAAATTACAAAAAAAGAAAAAAGCGAAAACGAGTTTTAAAAAAAAAAATGTAAAGACGCATTAAAAAAAAATCGCAACGACGAACGGCCAATTAACTCGTTATCCCGCGGAACCGCGTGGCGCCCGATCGCTTATTTTTCTTCTTCTATAAATAAATAAAGAGTAACGGGAATGGGAAAGAAGAGGGGTAACGCGGCGCGAAAATACGAGGGGAAAAAAAAAAAAATACTAAAAATGGAAAATGGTGGAAAAATGAATTTAAAAAATATAACGTAACGCATTGTATATTTAATGATTGGTCTATTACCGCATTATAGTTTAACTTAACTCTTTTTACGTAATCGGGCTTATTATGATGAATTAGATTATTATATACATATACGACATACATATATACTTATATATTCATTATTATATATATATATTTATATATGTATATTTAAAAAAAAATGAAATCACGCGAAGTCACTTCGTCGATAACAAATTCTTGTTTTTGGGTGTCGGATTGGGATTAAGGGAGACGCTAACCGAAAACAAAAAGCAAAATGATTATATCAAAATATTGTAAGGGAGGTGTTGTGTTCGGGCTGAAAAATGAGCGAACCATGTTAAAAAAAAAATTGATAAAAAGAAAAAGAAAAAACAAAAGGGAGAGCACACGTTTTTTAGCCAATGCGAGGAATATACATATTAACGTAGAGAGAAACGTGCAGGGCGAGACTTTTTTGTTCATGTTAACTTTTAATTTTTTTATTTCTCTTTTATCTATACATCTTCTTCTTCTTCTTGCTTTTCTTTCTTCTTCTTCTTCTTCTTTGCAAGTATACGCAAACCGTACGGTCGGTATCAATATCCGTAGTTGGAGAGAAAAAAAAATTTTATTTTTCCGCGGTCGCGGACACGATTATTGCAATGACGGTTTTTTTTGTCTTTTCTTCGATTACAAAATTATTTTTATTATTAATAATATTTTCTTTTCTTTTCTTGTTTGTCGTTCGGTCGTGTTCATTTACAACACACGGAGACGCGCGCATCGTGATATTTAGATGGTAAAATTTTTTCGGCATATTTTGGAAACCTTTAGAGAGGAGAGAGAGAGAGAGAGAGAGAGAGAGAGAGAGAGAGAGAGAGAGAGAGAGAGAGAGAGAGAGAAAGTGGTGAGAGTTAACGAGTGCGAGAGAGAACGAGTGATTATCGAATGGAATTATTAAGAATAATAAAACTAAGTAAATGATTAAATTGAAACTTGTGAACATTACACACTACATGCCATCCAGGTATTTAGAAACTACAGTGCTTTATTTTTTGTATGATATATTATATCTCTATTAATATTATAAAGAAAAAAAAAATTTAATTATAGCTTTCCAAGTTTAGGTCGACACGGGGCGCGAATCGCACGTGAGATTTCAAATGGGTTTTTGGTGTGAATGATATACGATTGATTTTTTTATTTTTTATTTTTTTTTTTCCCGAAAACCTTGAAAAATTTATGAAAATTTATGAATCCAAATTGGACGAGTGATTATTTGTATGTATGTGTGATTTATTTCGATAATATTTTGATGACGAGAAAAATTAAATTAAATGTTACTAATGTTTCGGCCGTACTCCTACACGGGTTTATCCGTTGTTAATATTTCCACGTGAATGAGGTATGTCTGTGAGATATAAAAATTATGCAAAAGCGCGTATATGAGATTAGCGGTGAAAAAAATGGCAGAAGGAGATTGAGCGAGAAATATAGGGGGAAAAAAAAAAAACAAATTGCGATAATTAAGAGACAAGCTGATGAGCCTAATAAGATAAACTGCGCTGAAAGAAATTAAAAGGGACGAAATGAGAGAAGAGAGGAAAAAGCTTTGAAAAATTGAAACTCTAACGAAATAAGATATTATATTCTATATATTATATTTGAGATGAAAGCGAAGAGAAATTTTTGTGATGACGGCATAGGGAGCATAGACATTATTTTTTAATTTCCGATAACGTCGTCTCCAAATTTCACGATATTAAAAAAAAAGAAAACGCGAAAATTGTAACTGTCCTTTGTAACGAACCGCACGCGAGAAACGTGGCTAGGCCCGGAAATCGAAATTGTTTCAAAATTTTTAAAAAAATAAATACGCAAAAACTCAGACGAGCAAAGTCAAAAACTTGCATACGGACTTTATTCAAAATAACATAAAATTGTTATGGATTAAAAAAAAAAAAAGAAAATATATTAAGCATAAGTAAAAGAAATCTATGCTAAAGAAAGTTCTCTTGTCCAACAAAGCTTTCCAAAATAGTACGTCTCTCTGTTTACGTGCTAAAAAGTACCGTACTCAAAATTCAAAGATTATTTGAATATTTCAAAAAAAAAAATAAAATTTAATTCTTCGTCATGACGCGCAGTCGTGCGAATTGAATCCTGAAAGGAATTTAAAAAAAAAAATGGTCGTTATCCAATAACGTCTCGTAAGACGTACCTGTGTTTCAGTGTTCATAAAACTTATGCCTGTTTCGAAACTCTAGATAAAATGCCCGGCCACGCGTCTCTCGCTAGCAGAACGAGAGAGAGAGAGAGAGAGAAAGAGAAAGCGAGTTAAAGAATGCGTGAGTGTGATAGTGTTCAAGAATAAGAGAGAGAATTAAGTGTGAGAGCGAGAGAAAGCTTGAGAAAAACGAGCTATTAATAATAAGAGAAAAAAAATATAGGTTAGTTCGCGCGGACGATCGTAAGTTTCCGTTACGTTTTACGTAAATTGGAAATATTTCCGATCGTCATAGGCAGTTAGCATTACATAATGTATCCGAGATAAAAAAAAACAACAACAACAACAACAACAGTAGGTTTTGAACCAAGAGAGCCTTGTGTTAAGTGCCTTCAAGTACGACTTAGATTTAGGCTAGAACAGAGGCGCTGGGCGCGTCCAGCTGTGAAACAGATTTACTGTATTAAATAACCAGACCCAGCCGCCATTTTGGGTAGGAATGCCCCTTACTCTCACACCCCATTTCAAACGTAATTAATTCCCTCAAGAGAAACGAAATCCACGAGGAGACAAAATTCGAGACGAGAAAACGTGACGCCTACCGTAGGAACTGTCAATTCCTACCGTAGAAGCGGGAATTTTAAATATTCGCCGGACGAGAAATTTTGTAAGAAAAAAAAAAAAAGAAAATCCCAAGATACGTTTTTTCGATTCCATCGAATATTTGGAAAATATATTTTGTCTCCGATATAAATCCACCCCTTTGCTTTCACGAAGATTCAGGGTGGTTTTGTAAGTGTGATTTTTTTTCCGTCTCTTCGTCCCCTATCTCTGCTCCACCCTTCTTTGTCCTTATCCGTTTTTTTATATATATATATATACATACATATATATTTAATACCGGTGGATCCGGTTGACTTTGTTTAGGCATCGCGAAACTGGTTTTCGCGTAATTTCTCTTGAGAAACTTTTTGGCTTTACGTCGCGATTTTATTAAAGACGTCGCTCGGGTGGGTAGCTAAGTCCACGAGTGGAATGAAAGAAAAAAAAACAAAAACAAAGAAAAGATAATGAAATTCCATTAGAAAAGTCCATGCGGAAATATCAACGACACTGGGTATATATATTCAACGTATAAAATTCTTTACGTTCTCGTATCCCTTGTCTGTGGCTCTGCCCAAAGTGGCCCGGGTGAATTTCTCGAAACCAGTGATATTTTAGAAATTATTTATTTACGCAGAACAGAAAAAATAATCTCAAGCTACTCACACTCACCTATACTGCCAATATCTGCTTAGGGTACTTTTTTTTTTATTCCCTTTACCTTCGTACTGCATCCCAGTCTCTTCGACTTTCTATTATTTTTTTTAAGCCACAATGTGATTCCTCCCTCTCGATCCAGTTATTTATTTTACCAAAACTTTCCTCTTCAAAGACTCTCACCCAGTCCTCGTCCTTTTGTTTTTCTTTTTCTTGATTTTCCACCCTACCCAGAAAAAAAAACCACCAGTACAATTGTTCTTAATAATAGTGCACACAACCTATGCTCGTCGTGTGAAGCTCGCGAATGGCCGACGACGATGTTTAGAAAAAAAAAAATTCGACGTGCGAGAAATCCAAAAAAAAAATTTCACTCAAGAAAAAAAAACGAAGAAAATCAAAAGTTCAAATTTATATCTAAGATTGAAAAATAGAATTTTTTTTCTTAAATCGTTATGTGACACAGCGCAATGCTTCCTTTAGACTTTCATCGATATCTCGCACTCGACTTTATGCACGATAACTTTTAGTACAAGATCATAATTAATTGTCGACTGTACAGCACCGCAAGATGAACCCATTACAGTAACAATTACAACTTCCGCTCAGCGCCTCGAACACAAAAAATACTTGTAATCATAATTCTTTTCGCCATGTATTTGCCAACGAACGATTATTATTTTTTTTTTTTTTTCATTTTATATTAATATTATTTAGAGAACAACATTATTAACGACTACGCTATTAATAACGATAATCTTTCTAGATACTTTTTTGCTTTTTTGCGAGACATCAGTAGACACTTATTTGTGTCACGTCACACATATATATATATATATATATATATTAATATATGTATATATATATTAATATATATACACACGTATTTCCGAAACTGTTCACCCACACTTACACAAATCCAAAACACTACAAGCATATTTTACATACGTCATATGACACATGGATATTCATACGTATATTTGTACATACGTAAAAATGCATACGAGCATACATGATACTTATTACACTTTATACGACGTACACAGTATGCATAATGTACAGCCTATGTACGTTATGTATATAGAATTGAACTTTGACCCCTGCGCTCATTACACTGGCGAATACACCTACTTTATTATATATTATCGACTATTGGCTTTATTGTATCCGAGAAAAGAACGCTTGCTTAGTGAAATACAATGGCAGAGGGGATGAGACCACGGCTTTATTTTTGGCGTATTGTGCTCGCCAAATTAAATGCATTTGATTGGCTCTTTTACGAGATTGTGAAATTCATTATTTTAATCCAATGGGAATTCACGTGAAACGAGCAGAATCGTTATCCTTCCGCCGTTCATCCCTCGTTTCCACTGTGTTACGTATCGAGTTTTTTTTAGAACATTCCAAAATGTTTAACAATTTTTTTCTTTTTGTTGTCGTCAACTTGTAGAAAGCCTTGTATTCGATTTAGAGCAAAATAAAGTCTAGAAAGGCATACGATCGCCTGTTTTGGTTTCTTTTTTTCTTTTTCTTTCTTTTTTTTAGCCACCTCGTACGCGATTTTCAAATTTGAAGACATTCCGGGCCCATTCGAGAGAAGACTTGTGTTTATCCAATGGATATTTTCCATTTTTTTTTTTCTTTATGGGGATTTTTTTTGCTTTATACTAATGTTATTTTTTCGTAGGTGTTCCGGTTGGAGTGGGTCCTGCCAATGCTACCAACTTGAAGACTTGCTGGGTTACAGTTTTTGGAAGATGCTAGGAGGAAAAGGAATTTTGATTGTTTCTCCAAAAGTTTTCGACCTTGGCTCGATCGTGAAATAATGAAAATGAAATAAAATTACTTGCGAAAATTGATAATTGATTTTTGTGACAAATTATTTCCTTCCAGGTTCCCTCGTTTCTCAATTCCAAAAACCGATCTAACATTTACTGATTTTGAGTTTCAGATATCTCCATGCGAGCACGAAGACTTTGACTACGAAAAAAAAAAAGAGATTTTTATACGTCACTCACGGATGATACCCGAGAAAAATTGTGCCCACCTTAACTTTTGATTTTGATTTTTTTTTTAAGCCGACGTACTATGTAACAAATGAAGTTGCGTGAACAAGAAATAATCTTTACCTCATCCTGAATGTTGTGAGTGTGTCTTCTTCAATCATTATCTAACGAAGTCTCCGAAAAAATTGCTAAACGGAGAAAGAATCATCAAACAAAGAAGAACTCTATTCTTAAATTCTTTGAAAGTTCGAAAAAAAAAAGAAGAAAAAAATCCCTGACCAAAAATAACATCAAAGATTCAAGAGTAGAGTTCAAGTATGTCAATCATAGAATCAATCATCCCCACGCAGCCATAATAAATTCCAAAAATTTCCAATGTCTCGAACCCCATCTAGACCCCAAAAAAAAAGAACAAAAAATTCCCTTTGCTCGTTGTTGCTAGCTTTTGAAAATTTCTTGAATGTAGCATGGCCCGCGCAGGCACGCACAAAAGTCAATAAGAACCAGCGAACTAACGGATATGAAATTTTTCTTGGGCCTTTTTTCAGGACTTTTCGGGAGCTTCGGCTGGAACGTCGATAGTTCGAGACGCGGCCGTTCCTCCGATGTTCCGGCGCCACTGACGCCCCAGCGTCGCGCACGTCTTCATTGTCCTACGTCGCGTCATGCCGCAAGAAACAACAATCGTCCCATCTTGGCTCACGATCGACGTCACAACTGTTCCCGCTGCGGTAAATCCTACAAAAATGCTTACATCCTCAAGAGACACTTACTCTACGAGTGCGGAAAGGCACCGTCCTTCAGTTGTCCGCACTGCGCGTTCAGCTCGAAATACGAGAGGAACCTCAAGGCGCATATTAATCATCGTCATATGGACGTGCAGCAGCCACAATCGACTAGCGCCACGTCGGCGGCTGCCCTTAACCAAAGAGCTTGAGAAAATCGGTGCCAAACGATCGATTCGTACGAATTGAATTATGAGGAAATCGTTACGATCCTCGACAAAGATTTTCGTACCAACGTGGCAGGCCCAAAAGTGCCAAAGATTTTATTACTATAGGTGTTACCTTTTATTTTCTAGCTATATATAGCTATAATCCTATTGTTGCTATCTCTTAATACTTTTTTTTTTCCTACGTCATTCTTTCGCTGGGTGCTTTAATTAAGGGTAGAGATTTAAGGGTGGACCCGTCGACATCCAAAATTACGTTATCGAGGCTGGATCCTCCATTTTGGAGACTTTCTTTTTTATGTCTTTAACCTAACTTCGTACGTCAGAGACTCTAATATGGATTTGCGTCAGCCATATCGTAATGAGAAAAATTTTTTTTTTTAATACACAGGACTTAATTTTTTTATTTTTTTTTTATTTTGACAAAGAGGGGCTACACTTTTGTGACGACAAGCAGGAAAGAGAACTCAAGCGTATCCATGACAATATTTTATAATAATTTCTCAAGTCTCGTCGATAGGACGATTCTTGATCTTTGTCTTATTTTTGTTTTCTCCTCTTTATAAGTTTTTTTCTGTTTTTTTTTTTTTTTTTCCCCCCCCTCGGAATTGCATGCGTAACGAGAACTATCCAAGCTATTATCGACGAGGCGTAATATTAAATCGTATTTAAAAGCGTTGTATTAAAATTGTATCTATTAAGAATTAGTGATCCGCCATTTTGGATGGCGCGAAGCTAGCAACTTGTTGAATCGCTTTTTTTCGAAAAACCACGAGAATTAGTTAGAACGTTGTTGAATATTTAAAGCACCTGAGGAGTCCCGAGAGATGGATACTGGTCCACAGTTTATCGATCTTGTACCTTTTAATCGTGCTTGGAAAAGAAAAAAAAATCAAAATTCCTTTTTCTTTGCTTATACTGTGTCCCAAGGTTGGAACTGTGACGTAATCAAAAACAAAGAATTTCAAATTATTTTTTATTCCAGTCGATACATCGTGACTTAGATACCAGATGTACAACAATACTCTCGGGATCCGTCAGGGTCCGTGGAGATTTTCAAATCGCCCAGTTATTTTTATACAGATTGTATGAAAATTAAGCATAAACGAAACTCTCCCGTGGGAATGATTTTTTTTTTTTTTTTTTAAGAATTAAACAATTCTCAAATTCGTAAACCGCGGGAGCGATCGTAATGTGGCGCGAAACAAGTTTTTCTGGTGTTCAGCTACGAGGAGTTAAAAAAAATGAAAGGCAAAAATAAGTAGGGGAGATTTAAAAAAAAAAGTAATCAAACTTCCGAAAGCAACGAATCCTTAATCTTAGAATCTCACTTGAGCTCTCTAAGCAGCCTAAGAGTTAAGAGAATCTTTAAGAACTAGTCAAAATGGAAAAACACTCTATCCGAGGTGTGAAACAGTGAAACCGTAGAATTTGCGTATCTAGCGCGAATAGATAAAGTAAAAAAAAAAAAAGACGAAAAATCCTTTAAAAGAATCTTTTGATCGATACGAACGGATTGTCCTAAAGGATCTCTGGAAACTTGTTTTTTTTTTTTAGTTCGAAAGGTCTAGTCTAGAATTGGCCTAATTGGGGTCAAAAATTTAATATAGAAACTGAATAGAGAATATATTTAAAGAATATATTATATATATATATATAATATATCACGTATCATATTGATCCCTTACAATGATGATATAACAACTATTATAATCGTCACAAAATAATTGGCACGAAAAGCGTTTCTAATCTTGGTCAGGAAAAACGTGCGAAATATGTTGCAAAATTTTGTGCAACTTTGCCAAAGATCGATATCAAATTTATAATAATCCCTGTACAATTGTTTGTCGCCGAGTAAAGTTTTAAACAAACAAAAGTTCAATTATGGACCAAAGAGAATCAAAAAAAAGATCCAAAAGCAGTAAAGATACTGAAAGAAAATGAAATTCTAGTCAAAGATGATTCGCGCGTTTTTCCCTCTATCCTTTATTGTCTCGGCCAAGAATAATCTATGAAAACGAAAAAAGAAAAAAAAAAAGTTATGACAGATAAGATAAAAAGCAGAATTACAGATTACCACTTATAGATAATATTATTGACGTATCTATTATCCTCTAGTATCTAGAAGAATTTAATATCATCCTTGCGATCCTTCTTCGCGATCCTATTATTTTTATCCTTGAATTATCCATCTTAGAAATTAATCAACAACTTAATAAGCTAATCCTTCGTCTAAGAACTTACACTTACGATTATAGATACGAATGCTATCTTAGATTCTAAAAGCTCCTTCGATTTCTCTTTGCCGTAAGATCGTGCAAGATTTTTCGTACCACGTAATTCCTCTTTATCTTTCGACGTGTAAATGATGGACGAGGAACGAAGAATGAAAAAAAAAAAGTCTCAGCAAGCCTGACGCGAGCATGCAAGATGAAAAGGAAGATAATAGAAGAAAAAAATATTTTTCAAAAACAAAAAAAAAGGCTTGAACTTGCAAAAATACGAAAGTGCTGACTCTATTCCTGTTCTATAAAACAATTAACTTGCTTTTCTTCACTTTCTATACTCGCACCTTGACGATTAATGATACAAAATTTTCAATTGAATTTTTGCAAAAAATTTCGAAAATTCGAATTTTCTTTTTTTTTTTTTTGCTATCCACTTTTCCACATTCTATATTCTTCTCGATATTCTTCGTGCCAAAGAAACCCGAATTACTTGTAAGAGCGCACTTGGATCACGATCGAATCATTGATATCGATCGACGTCGTTGACGATCGTGGATCGATAAAAATGACTTTATATCGTGATCGCGTAAACCGTGAGAGAAAGTGTCTTCCAACTGTTCCAAAAAAAATTTTTAAAGGGAGAGTTAAAAAAAGATGATACCTAAACATAATCGACGGGGGATGATTAAAGTAAATTGAAAATGGATTATGCGAAACAAATGGGACGTATTGCGCAATATTTAATTGCACACGTAATTACTCGCACGCGGACATGTCAAAGTACGCAGCACAAAGACTGATACTTACGTGAAGAAATTGATGACATTTACGAAACATAGACAACGTGATACATACGAGGAACGTAATATTATACTTCTAGAAGTACGAAAGGAATATCCATATACATATATATATATATATATATATATATATATATATATATATATATATATTGCACGAAGAAATGAGAATCCTAGCTGTATATCTTTATACATATATGTAACGCGTGTTAGCCAGAATTTAATATTCCATTCTATCGGCCAGTGCCGAGGCCTAGATTTATCGTAACAGGATCTAGGCTTGTTTATGTAAATGACAGCAATGTTTTCCTCGATAAACAAGAATCTTGGGTCTCTCGACGTCTTTACGTTTTATGTTCTGAGCCTGACGTCGCGACAATCCCCCATATACTTGTATCACCCTATGGTACAAGAATCATCATAAATATCCACATGGATAAAATAAATAAAAAATCGAAATTTCTATAAATTTACAAACCATAACATGTATTTCCCAGTCGTCGCTGTACCCCGATTTTTATGTTATTTCATTCCTCCTTCATGAAGAAGAGCCCCGTTAAAATTCTCAAGAGCAAACATGGCTCTCTTTGAATTACTCTTATAATTACCAAGTTAATAACGTAATTAAGTAGTGTCTACTTATAGCTAAGTATTCAGTGTGGACGTAGCCTGTGGCCCAGCAGGATATCCAACTTTACATTAGGCTTCTATCAAACATGAATCTGGGTCCCACATGCTGTGATATAGCTGCCACCATGCTACTGCTCTATAGAGCCTTTTCACGATTTATACATATGTATATGTCTGTGTATATATATACATATACTGTACCTTCCTACTGAATGCCAACACCTAGTGACCAGGAAGAATAAACAAGAGTAATCTAGAAATAGCCATAAGGTGAAAGCATTATCTTGAAATTTCACCAAGGATACCACGGAAGGATAATGCACGTGTCAGAAATACGAGAAAGCCGTTAATTCCGTAAGAAATAATAAATTACACGAGCTTCTCATAAAAATTGTAAATGCCCTAGCATATTTTTCGTTAAAAAAAAAAAAAAGAAATACCGTTTACGCACATTCAATCCTGAATATCAGTAATTGCTAAATCATTTGCCAGAAGGAAATTACTTGTCCGCGTCCAGTGAACATTTCTCAGCCTACCCGTCTCACTTGGTTAACCAAACTTGCCTGACGGCGGTGCTTTCACCTATTCCATTAATTCCTTTATTTCCGTCCTCAATCAAGAAATCCTTCCACAATCTCGATAACCGTTCCGCACCTGAAGAAATAAGTATCCGCTGATAGTAATAGACAATAATATTTTCACATAACTTCTACGACGGTAAGGAGGATCCTCAAGGCGCATCCGTCACTCTCTTCTTTACCCTAAGGGTTATCCTTGCAAGGTTTAACGACTTGTCCACTCGACAGTTCGTTAAACTCAATGCGAGTCTGTTTTATCGGCGGAGAGTTCGTTTTCTCGATAAACGTGTGATTATTCGTCGGCTATTCTTAGATTGTCGTTGCCAATTCTAGCCTCCGCAAACTACTGAAATAGACGTCAAGCGTGGGATTCCAGGGGTGGCTATCTGGCATGTATACGAGCTCCTACCTTCTGCTATTTAACAACACATAATATAACTTTAGCATACAGTACACGATATACAACACGCGATAGACACCAGTACATAAGACATAGTGTAACAACTTCTTAACGGACTCGAGGAAGTCGATTCTCCCAGCATAATCCAACAACCTGCCATTGGTCAAAGATTTCCTTATCAGCTCCATCCAGATCTACACCGTACGCTTTCCCTTTATCTATTTTTTCGTCTCTAATCTTCGCCTCCTTTATACCGATGCATTTATCTTTTTTTTTCAGCCACAAAATCTCGTTATGATGGGCAGCTTCCCCGAGTGCGACGTGAAGCTATGCGATTTCGAAATATCCCGTGTTATCCTCGAGGGTACAGAAGTCAGGGAGATTCTGGGCACTCCCGATTACGTGGGTAAGTCGAATGATTTCATCTCTGATATACTTTTTCTTTTTTCTTTTATTTACTTTCGTATTTTCTCTATCGTATTCTCCCGCTCGTAAGCGTTAACGCCATTGGCTGTAAGTCCAAACGACGCCAAGCGGCTTCTAACCGAACTATTTTATTAATAACGATAATTATCGATCGCTGTTAATCGCCGATAACGGGAGTGCGCTAATTGATTTTAATTGACACGTTAGCCTCGTGCTCACGTATTACGAGTGTTTGATATTGTTTATGCAGACAGGCCACGTGCAATCTAATCCAAGCAAGGTAATCGGCATTGGATGCTCTGGCTAATAGAAAAGTGCATTTATTACCAACGTATTTCAAAGATAACCCAAAGTGCTTAGTGCTTAGTACCGTTCGACCCAAGAGCAGCTTTTACGACTCCCTTTATTGCTCGTTCGCTACTTAAAATTGTACGAACGTCTTACAGCATCTTCTTGCTCGCGTATAATTAATTATATTGTCAATTTGTTTAACGACGTTTCACGTCTTTCAAATACGCAGAAGGATCCTCTCTGATGTCATACTCATCCAAGATTCTTGAGACTCCCACGCTATCAGTTCTCTTTTACGAACTTGGCTGTACGCTGCTATGATTATATTGACATTTTAGTAAGAAACAGTCTGGGACTTCTTAATGATTTTGTATATGCTAATGAGATAAGGTATATGACGCTTCAGATACGTCCCACGGATTGTCCATATTTTCTTCAACGCCATGCTTGTGTTTTATAACGTACTGTACATAGTGTATATATGCAGCTATGTATATATAGTATATATAGTACGTTAATATATGCCGTTTCAAATATTGCGCTAGAAAAGATTGACCGAGTATTATTTATTTTAGCTCCTGAAATTCTTCATTACGAACCGATAACGCTGGCTGCCGATATGTGGTAAGTTTTTTTAACGTTACGAACTACCACTGCCAAGAATTCTAGTCAAGTCGATGTCCATATGGACATATTTGGATTGACCATAGCGTTTGTGTGACTCAGGTCCCTGGGTGTTACCACTTACGTTCTGCTCACGGGATTTTCACCATTCGGAGGTGAAACCGATCAAGAGACCTTTCAGAATATTTCAATGGGCGAAGTTGACTTCCCTGAGGAATTGTTCGAAGATGTTTCTGCGCAGGCTAAGGATTTCGTGGCGAAGCTTCTTGTGCCGGACCCGAGGTAAATCTTTTGTGAGATTATTTTAAGGTGACAGATAATGACTTACCCGTTGTGACGATTGAAATGATTTCAGTGCACGAATTACAGCGAAACAATGCCTGCGTCATGAGTGGTTAAGGGGGGCACCTACTCAGGCGTCACCACATCTCAGAAGATATCTTTCAAAGTCCAGGGAAGTCTTACTGGAACGCGTCGTTAGCCGTGAGAATTTAAGAAGAGCTGCACTTCTTAGTCAGGCAACGAGTCATGCCAATCTTATGGAGTCTACTCAGAATCACAATCAGATTCAGAATGAGAATCATAATGGGAATCAGGGTCTATATTGTAACTTGAGTCAAAGTGAGATGTGCTTGAGCTATGGACTCGCCGGAAGTCGTGCAAGTTTACCAGGAAGCGAGGAGTGCGTGAGTCCGGCTGAGTCTCGGACGAGTCTCGATTCATCTCGAAATAGCATTGCACTGAGTCAGAGCTGCCTGCTTAATAAAGAGCAGACTCAAGGACTGCTTGATCAGGCTCAGAGCAAGTCTCAGGCCAATCTTAATCATGGTCCTAGTCGCGGATTGTTATCCAGAATGCGTAATCTTAATCATACACAGTCCCAGGCATGTTTACTGAACAGTCTGAGTATTGCTAGGGAAAAACATATAATGAATCCTTTCTTTAGTAGATCTAGGGAGAAACTTTATGGATTGAAATCTTTATCCAAGTCACAGGGTGTTTTGGATATATATAGAAGCCTCGAGTGTCTTCGTCATAGGAAAAATCAGAGAACACCCACGGAAGACATGCTACCGATTTTTAAGCAATTGAGCGTCGAGATTGCTGCTTCCACAGCATCCCTAACTAAACTCGAGACTTTTGCGAATGACAATTTTATTTTTAGAAAGGCAAAAGTAGTCGACTCCAGACCTCAGGACGATGACGTATCGTCCAACGTCTCTTTGAATAATGATTTCGGGAAGGAAGTGAAAATTGATAAACGTAACGGAAATGATGAAATTCTTGTGGAGCAAAGAAAGTCAGTAACGAATGAGAACGATACAGATAAATTACAAAAGGGATCAAATGACATTTCATCTAACGACGAGGGTCCTAAAACTCCTTCCTATGAATCTGAAGAAAACCTTGATTCTCTTCAGTCTATCGAATCAGATACTTTGACCGAGGACTCTGACGAGACTGGACTAGAGAGGAGATCTTTGTTATCGGTAAAGCAACCATCTCAGAGACAGCATTCGGATATATCGAGTCATTCAAATAATTCCGCCAATTCTGACGAGAAGGACGAACATTCGGAATCGGAGAACGACGAACCAAAGTATACAGTTGCTCAGTTGGTATCTGCTTTTAATAAGCATCAGGAAGTCGCCTCAAAGACAAGCTTGGAAGCTATTATGAGCGAGAAGCGTATCAACGAAGTGATGTTTCCAACTGGACCAAAAGCATTGAGACTGTTCATACCGGATATCAATATCACTGAGAGCAGTATAGTCAGAAGGAAGACCAGCTACAAGCCCAGGAAGAATTGGGAGGAATTAAGAAAGAGAAGCGAGAAGAATGAGGGTATCCTTAAGGATTTTGATAACGATTCTGGGAACGAGGATGACGATGATAATGTTGATGGTAACGAGAGGACTGGTACTATTGTTTCTGAGTCAGAGAAAATATCTGGCGAGGATATTGATTCTGAGGTAACATTAAAAGAATCGAACGTAAATATAACAGTCGAGGATAAAGCGGAGCAACTGATAGACACGAAGGAAGACAAGGATGACCTTCAGAAAGGTAAAAATGAGGAACTTTCAAAATCTCCATCGACTTTTTCAAGGCAGACAAAGAATCTGATCTCCAGTCCTAAAGAAAGAGTAGCTAATTACATATTTCCAGAATTGACCTTAACGAGAAAGGAAGAAAAGGTCGAGTCCTCGAAGGAGCAACAAAAAAACGAATCGAAGATAAAAAAGGAACAAAGGAAGCCACTGTCAAAAACTGACAGCGGTGTGAATCTGAGAGACATTCTACAAAAAGTAGACAGTTCGCAAACCTCACCCAAGGAAAATATGGAAAATTTAAGAAAGAGGACGTCCATCACAAAAATCATTATCAATGACAATCTCTCGGTGGATAACGACAGCAACAATAATGGTGCGAATTCGTCCATCTCTCGAGCAAAAAGTGAACTACCGTCAAGCCAAGGTAACAAAAATCAAGGTAATCAAATAAATTTAGAAATTCCACCATCATTCATAAGATCATCATCGTTATCAAGTGAAAGTAGCTGTCCAACTCCATCCAGTTTACAGTCAGACCTAGGTACATCCTGGGACGACGTACAGCCACAAGGATCAAGCACCTTAGAGAAAGAAGAAAGTAAATCGCGAAGGATACCATTGTGGGATAAAAACGAGCAGCAGAGGATTCAACAATTAGATAACAAAAAGTGTTTAAATATGACGGCAGAGGAGAGAAAGACGTGGGGTAAAGTCTGTACCGGTTCGTACACAAGAGCCATGGAAAAATTTAACGGAAAAGGTGCAGAATCCAATAGAAAATCTTTAAATTCTTTATCGACGCCAAGACTAAATGAGAAGAAAAGAAGGAAAAGTAGTCCTGCGATGCCGCAGCTAATTGATCCTTGAATTAGACAAGGTCCGGTAAGACTGACTCTGGCTAACAAGAAGCCAGGATCTATAGATTAGGATCAAGCAAACGTAGAGCGAGTGACTCGAAGGACAATGCAGGATGATTCAAGTGATGCAGTGTCATTGTACGTCATTGCCACGTGGCGGTACGTGGCTAACAGTAGGGAAACATGAGTCGCACTAGATTTTTCAAACGCCTAACACAAAACGGTAACCTATCATTAGCATCCTACTAACCTTTGTCTCTAGTTGTACAAGGTGCTAGATCATGATTTATCGCTTAGCCTTATCCTTGGAGTAAGCTCCGTATTCGGCGCGGCTAACGATTCTTCGTATTCTTTTTTTACTCTTCCTTTCCTTTTTTTTTTCACTTTATTATTTTTTACTTCTATCCTCCATTTTTTATCCGTCGGAATGAAACTGTTGAGATCCAGAGCGACTGATAAGAATATTGAGGAACTCTAATGAGGTTGATGACGATGATGATGATGATGCCTGAGTAGTTTTATAGACAATTTCCTAGGTCGTCTATGACAAATGCCTTTTTTCCAAGTAAAATGGATTATTCATCTCGCTAATTGCGTCCTCCGAATGCAGCTGTTAGATCCTCGTTAGAAGTTGATTTTAAAATAGCGCGTGATACGGAGCAGAGTGCGTAGGTATTATTTAAATAGATTCCTTCTTTCACTCTTTTTTTTTCTCCCTCACATAACGGAATTGCGCGAATCATGATTCCAAGTAATTATCCAATCTTGCTGGGTATCATGCCTTTTTCTGCTTTTGGAAAACAGCGGTGCCCTAAATGGTTTCTTGGCCATTAGTATTGTCACAAACTTTAAATACTTCCAGGAATGCTTGCGTACTGCAAGCAAAGCACAATGCGTAAGACCTTGCAACCATTTACTGGATGCTGTTTTTCTTCGTCTTGTAGGTATAAGATTAAGAGGTGCTCTGCGCACCAGAATCCTTAGACTAATCTAATAACTAACTGCGAAGGAAATTTATGGGAATAAACATAACAGAAAATTATGACTATCGATAAGTAATTTACAATCAGAGAGAATTTAAGTGTAAGACTATTTATGTAAATATATGATTATATCGAAGGGAAGGTACAGTGAAGGAGAATCTTTGCACAATGGCAAAATGTTTTATTATAATATAAAACGAATTGATATTTGTTATATTCGAATGGACGATCGTAATCGTCTCGTGTAGCTGATAGAATAAAATTGTGCCCCAGCTGAAATCACTCCCATCGACTTTTTCTCACCCTCTTTCGTTCCGCCTTTTCCTGATTTCCTGGATTCTCATTGTTCTGACTGTCTTGACTGTTAACATCTTCTGTCGAAGAATTTGCAGAAAGTCCTACAGGAGGTGGCGGTGGCATAATCACCGAAGCCGGCTGTATCGTCTGTTCCCATGTGTGATCGGAAGATGCTCGGAACTAAATATTACATAATATTAAAATAACATACGCTCAAGATCAATTTCCGAAAATATATTTACCTGAGTGTTATACTGACTCCTGAAGGCAGCTTTCATGGCGGAAAGCCTGTCGCTACCCGGTCCATGTCTTTCGAGTTTCTTAACAACCTCGCTTATGTCTTTCGGTGGTTGGGAAGAGGATCCACCAGAGGATTGTCCTGAGGGTGGTTCTGGTCTACCCCGAAAACCTAATCCTGCACCCCCGACGTTTAGACTTTTACCTTTTCCACCCTTGAATCTTGATTTTCTGAACCAGGCGCTCTGCATAGCCAGGTCCATTAAACCCTTCGGCACCTCCTGATTGGCTCCTTCGAGATTCCTCACCAGGTGACCAGCAAATTCTTTATCCTTCTCGGTGACCAGGGTGTAAGCCGTTCCCTTTTCACCTGCACGACCTGTCCTTCCTATTCTGTGCGTATGCGTGTCAATGTCTCGCGCAACGTCATAATTCACCACTGTCTTTATATGCGGTATATCCAAACCACGAGCTTTAAAAAAATTATTTATAAAAAAAGGTTAATGAATTTTATCTTAGGTACTTAACGAAAGGTATAAATATTAATAAAAATTACCGGCTACGTCTGTAGCTACTAAAATGCTGACTTCTTTCTTTTTAAAAGCTGTGATAACCTTGTTTCTTTCAACCTGATCCATGTCACCGTGTAAAAGGAGAACATCGAACTCTTTTAATTTAAGGTTGTTCGCAAGTTCCTCTGCGTTTAACTAAAATGTCAATTCCTGTTAGGCAACTGCTGATACGGTTGAAATGAGAAAATTCTTACCTTTTTTGTAACGAATATTAATAGACTTCCAGCGCTCAAATATTCCACAATATTATGCAGTAACCAGGACCACTTTCCTGCAGGATTATTGTGGAACATTATGACGTGTTGAGTGACGTCGGTATTTGCTTCACCCACGTCACCCTGAACTATTCTTACAGGATCCGTCAAAACGTCTCTGGCTAATTTTTCTACCCTCTTCTTGAAGGTAGCGCTGAATAACAATGTTTGTCTGTCGGGTCTTACGTGATTACATATAGATCTTACTTGGGGTTCTGGAAAATATGATGCGTTCTAGAAAAGTATCGGTATTGTAATTTTGAAGTAAATTCGAGAAGGATATTTTACCAAAACCCATATCAAACATTCTGTCAGCCTCGTCTAAAACGAGAAACGTAACCCTAGATAAATTTGTGGCTTTCATTTTGACCAAATCAATCATTCGGCCAGGTGTAGCTACCACTATTTCAGCACCACCCTCCAGGGCTTTGCTCTGCTCCCATTTACTACCACCCCCGTAGCAGCAGCAGACTTGGATGTTGTAAACCTTACCAAACTTCTTGGCCTCTTGGTAGATCTATCGATAAAATTACTGACGAACTATTCTGTTTGAAAGCTATGGAGAGGACATCTATTCTCTTATGAATTTTGTTTCAGCTTATCCTGGATTTACCTGCTGTGACAGCTCTCTGGTCGGCGCGAGAATCAAACCAATAGGACCATCGCCAAGCTTGAGCTCTTTTTGGTCCATAATGTGTACCAACATTGGCCAGATAAAGGCTGCTGTTTTACCGCTACCGGTTTTCGCAATTCCTATCAGATCACGACCACTAAGGGCAGTAGGCACAGCCTGTGCCTGAATTGGCGTAGGCTGTGTGTACTCATTTTTGCGAATGGTCTTCATCAACGCGTCGTCAAAACAGAAATGAGCGAAACTTGTCACTGGATTTGGTGGCGATGGTCCAGTCACTTTGATACCCAGAGTCTTTCGCAGTTCATCAATCTGTTGCTTCCCCAAGCTAGCAATCTCCTCGTGAACGTTGTAGAAATTCTTCTCAAAAGGCTCGTACTGTATCTCTGAATGATCTATCGGTGGTAGGGGATCTATATCCTTCTTCTTTGGAGGAGCTATAGGATTTCCATCCTCATCGTATTCTATTTCCTGATCAGATTCTTCCTGTTGTAATCCGGCTGTTGGATTTTCTTCCATATACCTAGAGAATGTAGTTGCGCAATGTCCTATGGAAAGTTCCACTTTCTTCTAAGATCGATGTGATCTTGAGGAGAACTCTAAATTTACCTATAGTAACTCTCCTCGTCATCTTCTCCATCGATATCAGCCCGGAATCCTTTTGGTTTCTCCTCCTTCCGTTCTTCCTCGGTAAATTGAGCATCAAAAGTATTCTTTTTTACCTCTGCGTCAATTCCAGCCATGAAGGCATCCAAAGGATCTTCCTCACTGTCGCTGTCACGTCCCTTCCTATCATTCTTTTTCATCATGTCATACGTCGGTGATCCAGGAGCAGGAATGTATTCCAATGAGGAAGTTGGTGGCTCGTCGTCATCCTCAAAATATCTGATTTTTTTAGTTTATAGTTTATCTTAACCTTTGTCTGTCTTAGATCTTGAAATTGGCATTAACTTAACAAGTCACGTAGCAATCGGACTCCAAATAATAAATGTTTATAGTACTATACTCACTCCTCTTCAGTCTTACTGCGTTTCTTTGGTATACCCCAACATGCAGACAATGCATTTTCCGTAATTGCATTCATAGTATGATAACCCTGTTTGCTGAGTGCTGAATTTTGAGGCGGCGGAGGTATGTTAGCACCACTTCTCTTAGTTCCTGACATTTGGAACCCTGCAAACCCAAATCCCTTGGGTTTGTTACCACCGCCACGGTGGTAACTCATATTTAATCTGATGCACTGAAAATAATACCCTTACACTGGCATCTTTCTCCTTTTTTATTATTAGTCACACGCTAAAAATAACTGACATTGTCAATAAAAATAATAAATAACTAGGCCGGCACGCAATACTATAAGCAATATTAAATATACTCTGGCATAAATCATTGCAAAATATTGCCGAAAGTAATAGGAACGTACACATAGTACAGAATATCATAGGACCTAACAATATCACTGTAAAATTTATGGAAATCCAAGAAATGATGGAAAATCCTTACGGGACATAATTGGATAACGATAAGGTTATATATACCGTTTCGCAGATAAAATAAGTGAGCAGAATAAGGTGGGTAACGAATATATCAGGCAGTTGCTAACAACAGCTAGCATAAAAAGTATTGTTACAAAAAGCAGATCCATTTACTGACCTTTATCTACTGCAACTTCGTAAAATAACTCACTGACACTGTATGAAAAGTTGTGACTTTCGAGCAGTAAACTTTTCTTCACTGTAAAAGTTTCACATTGGTACCACCATACAACGTCATGGCGCACCATTGAGTACATCTGGCGGTTGGCAGTAACGTCGATAAAGTCACAAACTGCACAAAACTAGCTTATCTGAAGAGTAAAATTGCTAATTGATTTATCATCCGTCAACAATGCTGTAATGCAGATCTGCATTACCGACTGTACAGAAGGCGCGAGTCGTGAACATCGCGTTAACAAAGTTTATCAATTCCCACAAGCTCAAAAGCTTTGGGCGTTTTCGTTGGAACATGTGGCCGCTTGCCAATTTTAATATAAAAGTAACTTAAGCGCAAGTTTCCGCCCGAGAAAATACTTTAACAAAGAGAATCTGTTCCGAAATCTCTTGGAAACTTAGAAATCCCTTTTTTTTTAACTATGGCAGTAAAGTTCAAGGAGACTTGTTGATTTTCCACACGCCTCACTACCGATCGTTATATCAACCGAGTCCAGAAATCCTCTAATTTCCACAAGAGTGATAACTCCTACGCAAAAATGAACTTAATCAATGATCCTAAAAATCTTGAGTGCTGAATCGATATTACTACAATCAATGACCATACATGGAAGTTGACGCAAACAAACATGTACGCTCAATAAACTTTTTCATTATCGTACCCAAGACCATTGACCAATAATTAATTCAAAACAGCAAATTCCTATTTTTGCAAAGCTATTCGCGAATAATATCTGCCAATGAAACGTTTACTGAGTTTACCTGTAAGTCATTCCCATAAGGTTATTTACAAGCTGCGAATTCGCGTTATCTAAGTTATAACAGAATTTCAGATGAAACATAATAAAAATGGAGACTCGCATCTTTACCGTATGGTAAATGATTGTTTTTACCGACGATCAAGTACCGTTGCGATCCCAGAATGGAAATGACGCTTTGAAACGAAAGAGGAATGAAAAGGAGAGAAGCATGGCGGTTACAGGTGGTTGCTCGACGGTCGACACTCAGAAGGGCGAACGAGCGCGACGATACGGACTAAAGCCAAAAAGGAAAAAAGCGGCTTGGAAAGGAAAGGAAAGAAAAATGTGATAGATAGTCAAGTGGAGTGAAGGAAGAAAAGGATGACGTGGTTCGATTAAGGATCCGATCTGGGAGCTCCGAGTCGACCTATATAAACGGAATAATGAGTGAACGATACGAGCGGCGAATACCAAGCGAATCGCCCCATCGCTATTTCTCGTTTAATACCAAATGATCAGGCGTCTCCTGAATTCTCTTATTTCTCAAGGCCAGACATTTTTTTTTTCACAAAAAATTTTCCTCACTAATTTTTCATACCCAAAAATTTATCCTTCAAGGAATTATATATATATACTACCTGTTGGATTACTTATTTACCCATATCAAAAGTACTCATTAAATATGGCGAGTCCAAAATGGCCATTGAAAAGGTCTAAGGGCAGCGATGATGTATTTTGTAATTGCCCAAATGAAGAAGCAAATATGAAAGATTACAAAATCTGTGTGTATATGTAATTCACAAAGACGTGAAATGTCTGAATGGATGCCAAGGAAGCTGTATAAACTGTAAAGGTGCGCAAGCTGGCTCGTACTTACTTACCACCCCCTATACGATACCGGGGGTAGTTCGGAGCTTGCGGCGCCACTTGGCAGCGTCGCAAGCACCCTCGTTCCCGGTTTAGTCAGTCGTGCGAGAAGCGAGAGTCGTGCAAGCTCGCGAATTTCCGCGCTCGCGTAAACTCTCACCGATCGTATTCTCGGTTCCACCTATTTGCGTGAAAAAAAAAAATGACACCGCACGACGTTCTACCTCCTTGGCCGTCTTCCCTTGCAAGGTACTCTCACCGATAGAGAGACCTTTTTGCTGACTTGATCATTCAGGGAGCACGAGAAGGAGAGATGGAACGAGTTAGAGGGAGAGAAAGAGAGAGAGAGAGAGAATGAGTGAAACTCGGAAGGGATGAATATTTATATGCGTGTGTATGTGCCTTTGTCTATCTAAAAAAAAAGAGAGAGAGACGAAGGGAATGATATTGTATGAGAGATAAAGAGGAAGGGGGGAGCACAATAGTTTATACAAAAAAAAAATAGGAAGAAGTTAATTATTCAAAATTAAACGTTTCAGTGATTGTGCAAAGGTCACGAGGTAAATAAAAGAACACAGACCTCATCGGACGATCCATGGGAATCACGAGGAACTTCACGGTCAAGATCGACGACAAAGGTACGTCTATTGTTTAAAGTATATAATAACGTATACAAGGTGGTTCAAGAAAAACTTAGAAAAATCAGTTATACGGTAGAGATCAAACATAGGACCCAACTTCATTCAGTGCGTTCTCTCTGAAAAACTTCATATACACATAAAACTGCCTACTCGCAGTCACTGTCAAATAAAATTGAGATATACATATACACGCATATATAGATAGAAAAAAAAAGGAATTTTATTTCTCAAAATGAATTTGACACGACCGTCTTCCACAGCCCCCAGCATTCCTCTGCCTTTTTAAAAATAAATTTCGCGACTGTCGAAAACGCTTTCGAAATGGTTTCCAGTCCGAAAAACCCTGAGACCCCTGAAACCCTGTGAGAAAATCCAATTAGGGAGAGGAAAAAAAAAGAGGCGTGGGATGAGACTGGCAAGTAGTGTCGTCAATCAGTATGCTGTACAACGAGTACCTCACAGCATCCTGATAGAGATAAATATCAAAGAGAAAAGGGAGTGGTATTGGGTTATATAACACACACATATGTATATATGCATACGCGTACGTATGTATATATGCATACGCGTACATATGTATATATGAATACGCGTACATATGTATATACTTTACGCCATGAACATCAGTCGGATAGTATGACCTCCTGAACTTTCATCTGCTTTAGGTCATCCCAGAATCATCCCAGGATATGCTAAACTATGCTCTATTGCATAAATGACCTTATCCCTGTATCCTTCGTCGAAGCAGCTGCGCCTATTTCGTACAGGATCGCTTTTAGTCGTTGAACACATGACTATGCGTATGCAGCAAGAGCTTATATGTGCATATACATATATCAGAGTTTCGAGTGAGCATTCTCCCATATAGGTGACTCTTACGTATACATTGAGCATTGGAGCTTATGTACCAGAGAAGGTAGAGGGATGTTGGTCCGTAGAAATCATTGAAAACAGAAGATGATACGGATCTTGATATTTCCCAGGATGAATATTGAGTATCGAGAGAGAGAGAGTCCTTGCAACCGGGTCTCTTGTAGATACTCGATTCTGTTTTTTTTCCCTTCTTTTATATTTTTTCTATCTTTCAGCCTGAACAAGATCACTCTTGGGTCTCGGATGATATCAATGGAAACGTCAAACCTAACACTAGGATTCCAGTCCATTGTTTCCTCAGTTGCTTCTATATTTTTCTTCTCTTCTCCCAATCGATAATTCTTCACGTTAAATAACCAAGGAAGATGCTGCCAAAGGATGATCTTGCTCGTGGTCCAGTGATCGTTAGGTAGAGAGCGTATAAATCTTGCACAATTGAAGTAAAGGAAGTGGATTCGAGATAAAAGTGACAATGAATAGTTCATATAGTAGTTAGCATTAACAGTATTACCACGAATGGAGGTTAATGACGTTATCAGAACGCTGCCAGACAATTCTGAATTTCCTTCTCTCAGTGCCTCTCAATACAGTGAATGTAGGAGTTATCGCGATTCGTGTATACCCGGGCGAAGACGTCGTTAATATACACACAGTAGTGACGTATCCATCCAGTCAGCCTCTGTCTGCCAAGAATTCATATTCATATAGAACATACAATACTGTTGATCAATAAAATACGTGGGAGAGCTTACATCGAATTATATTTCTCCACATTTGGCCCAGGTTCATTTGTGTGCTTCGACTATTGGTCGTTCTGCTTGCCCTATAGATAAAAAGTTACGTCGATTTTTATGTGTCCTAGGCAAACGATAAATACAGGCATATAGCTGGATATAGAGCTTTGAATAATTTATAGAGACACACGTTATACGTACGTGTAATTTACCATATGTAGAGCTTGAGGTGCGTCAATGGGTGCTCGTAAAATTTTCACATGTACATTTTCAAGCTCCCTGTACAATTATGGAGATGACTCTATTGCACTGACATATTTGGTTAGTAGCCACTGGATATAGATTCTGCTGGTCTGAATATATATATATATATATATATATATATATATATATATTCACATTTTTGGTTGGGCTATATGATCTTATGAGAACCGGAAGTGGACGAAGGATGTTTCATCACGTGACTGGGCGTGCCTCTCCGTGTGCTAGTCGTGTAACGTCGAAGATACTCAAGTTTGAAGTTTAGTCTGCTTCCTAGCTCTTAGACATGAACGGCAATTTCTCTAGTCTATATGTACATATACTTGAGGAGATAAAGTCGAGAACTTTCAGAGTGCACTTAATTATTGCATCTTTTGCGTCTGACCTTGCGACCCCTAGAAAAATTGTCAGGTGAACAATTTTCTTCACTTTCGTATCCTCGCGATAGACAATGAAACAACTGCATGTATTGCTGAAAAAAAAAATAAATAAATCACTACAGATAACAATCATGGCAATGATATCAGCTGCGATATCGATGATGATTAAAAATTGATTTTAATAATAACGAAATACCTGTCAATATTTAAATTTCCTCATGTAATCGATGCACTCTTCAGTATGCACTTACAGTGACATTATATTGTGTGCGATGGTTGATTGATATGGAGGCAATTAAGTTTAATTAGGCGATATTCAGGATATCATTAAAAGTCCCTGGCCTGTCGTATTTCCATTGACGAGGAATTTATTGAGTTTATCGCTTCTGTCGTATTTGTTATCGAAGGGAAAAGCGAATGAGGGAAGTAATTCATGCGTGGGTTGATACCGTTGATGGACAGAGTGCGAGAGAGACAGGTAGAGGAATGGGAGATAAAACATGGAGGATCCTGTAATCAGGTTTGCCAAGGAGAGTGCCATGGTAGAACGATTGTACGATGATGCAATGGCTTCCTGCCATAGGCATTCCATCAACGTTTATGGTGTTCCCAAAGCTTTCTCCTCATTTTCCGCTCGTCCACTGAAACATCTATACCACCATGTTCTTGCTGTATCTAGCTTGGCACATTACCCTTACCACACCCTCAGGCCCTTCTCGTTTAATTAGCCTGAAAGCTCTATTCTCACTCTCTCGCTCACACTTTAGTCTCTCCTCTCTCTCTCTCTCTCTCTCTCTCTCTCTTGCACACAATTTACATTCTTGACTTGGCTGCATCCGCGACCAGAGAGTTCAGAACTCCTGTTTTTTTCCTGTTAACGTCGTGTTTACCGGCAACGTGAACACTCGAAATTCTCGCACAGCCCTTGGATTATTGCGTAACTGAAAAATCTGTGAAATCAACAAAATACAGTAGGATCAATTAAGATTAATATATGTAAACGTCCTTCTCGGATATTCTTGGATAGGTCGTGAGACATCGAGAAGAATAAAAAGAGAACCGAATAGCCACAAACAGCATAGAAACAATAAATCTAGCAAAGAAATAATTTTATTTATTTCGAAACATCACTTAATGCCAGGCAATAAGATAAAAGGATTTCTTTACCGCGAAACGTGCTGAGGCTAGAGAAGAATATTTATAGGTTAGCTGCGTTTCATTATGCGCTACGTGAGAATATCTGGCTACGCGTTACGTCGTGGTAAAGTATAATTTATCATAAAAGAAGACTAATGAATTTCAGCAAAGTGATTCTAAGGACGCATGATATCCTGTCTGGTTAATTTAACGAGTCGACGCAGGATAGAGTCAGAGGAACGTACGGTGGGGATTTCAGTCTAATTAGAATCATCAGGCTGACAATCTTTCGTATGTACAATAGACGATATACACAGTAGCAGCGTTAGATAGTACTCACTGGCAGTGTCCTTAAGGATTTGATTGAGTTATTTATACGTGTCTGTCGTACCTTGTAGCATAAACGTGTAACAGATGTAAGAGAAGCCTCTACTATGGCATATTTGAATATACCCACGGCCCTATAGTCCACAGCACGTTAGCTATTGGCAGCTGAGTGGGAGACAAAGGGCTTTGGTTCTGCTCGGGTATTGGACTATTGGATTCTGCTCGCCTCTCTTTTCCTTCATCCTTCGTCTATAGGATGTTCAGTGCTTCCCTTGTGTTCACCTCACTCTCTTGGTGCTCTCCTTCAAGAGCTATCCGGCCGCGAAACTTATTAAACCAGCACTCCGCTGCCTGTCAGTCAGTACGTTGAGAATTTCTAACCTCAAAAGCCATCGATATCGATCATAACGCGCGCGTCTTTGATTCGACTTTGGTCAATTCTCATTTACCTTTGCTGTTAATCTTTTACTGGCGATCAATGGATTTTTGACTTTACACTAACTTATGACTGAGTATACGATTTTAGTGGGTATTCGAGTTCTCGGCGGACGCAATATTTTATTATCACTGTCGTCGTTCGATTACTTGTACATAGTTGCAGCACTCGATTCGGTTTAGTGAAAGATATTTTCAGTGTGTCAAGCTGAAAAAAATGAAATATATAGAAGTGATTATTGATTCGTTTTAATCGAAATATCGAACGCTCTGTCGGGAAGAAATTCTTTTAAATTTTCGCACACGCTACGGAAATTGAACGTTTCCCTCGAAAGGAGATTGAGAAGAAATTCTTTTCTTGGTAGGAAATATGAAATAAGAAAGTTGGCGCGAAGCTTGAAATAACTGGGAAGAGCGATAGAGGGAGAGAAAGAGAGAGAGAGAGGGAGGGAGGGAGAAGAGGAGAGAAGAGAAGTAAAGCAGAGTATAGAGGCGAAGGGAGAAGCTGTTTGCTTCGACCCAGTTTTCCAGTCTCCCAGTTTCCCAGTCTCCCTGGACAGCTGTTCTCGGCAAAGGTAACGAACAAAGATGCAAGGAGTTTAACGTTGGCGGCCTGGACAATCCCTTCGAAGTCCAGAAAATAAACTGTTCAATGCTCCACAGGAAGAAACAACCAAGGATCCGTGTCTTCTTGTTATCGATACGTCCTATATTTTTAGACTTCCGCAGCCACGTGTCCTATCCCGGATATGCGGGTAAGCGCATGCGCAGATAAAGAAATATCACTTATCCTCTAACAAAAATTATTCTACTGACCTCCAATATGGAAAATACATGATGTGTACATTTTTAATTACAAGAAATTTAAGTTTTCAGGATTATGAGAAACGTGTCATAATATAATACTATCTTTGTAAGGAGATTAACGATAAAGATATTGACACTGGTAATTTATTATGATAAACTTAATACATAAATTACAATAGACCCTGAATTTGACAAGTATGGCTGGACAGTTGAGCAATGTCCAATTAAGGACTTCCGTTCATAATAATTTTTTGGGTTTCGTTTCGTTCGAACCTAACCCAATGCTAAAACGTAAAAGGATTTTCTTCGTATACACAAAGGAACTGATACTGACATTTTTCAAGTATCAATGATTCAAATTTTCGTCACATACGTAAACAGGCAATCAGGTGTCAATGGTTGACAAAATATGATTGAACGTTTAATAACAAAGATGGTTCCTGACAATAGCAAATGACTTACAGATAGCTACATAAATAAATAAAGCTCAAAGGATTGGATAGCGCCCGATTGTCGAACTGACCCCTAAATTATGCAAAAGCTCGTAGAACCAGACAGGCGGCATAGCAAAGCAGTTCAACGTATGAATTTCATTGGCATATAGGAGACGCCATGATGGTTAAGTGGCTCCCGTACCTGGTAAGCTCATTCGAATGGGTTTACCTCAGTGGCAAGTTGCCAGCAGCCCTAAGGGTTATTGCCAACAGAACTTGGTAAATATACGGATTGAGTTGCTACTTGGCAATAACTGTAGTCGCAGTAGAATATCCAATGGTTCTGCTCCTGGTGACAGAGTGGGGATGCGTGGTTACATAGAAACTCCAAGCTCCAATCGAAATTTCATCTGGATCCTCGTGCTACACGTAATCGACGAACGAAATCGAATTCTCCCAAGAAACAAAAGAACTGCTGACCGATCTGGTCGAAGAATCTGGTCGGCTGTAATTTGCTTTCGCTTACCAATGATAACTCGCAGCCACCAATCGGACTGATTCATTACTTGTTGAATGCCGTCCATTGTCTAATGCCGCTTGCCCTTCTAAATGGATTTCGAAGCGAGCCAATAAGACAATAAGCCCGTACAAAGGCGCCCGCTCAGGCGCGATTATATTCCACCCACGTCAACCTGACTGCTACTTCTATGGATTGAGATAATGCTAACGCCATCTTATGAAAATACTCCTTCGGTATTGTTATCGTGCCTCTATAATCTTTTAAAAGGCGTCGGAGAGGACTCTTATGACTTATTCTTATTGTTAAGAGTATTTTATTTTTGGCTATCAGGCTGGCTGTGTAGTACCTCGATCGATAACGTAGATTTCTTTATGGAGCCGATAAACGCTGCTTTGTTTTACCTCTTGAAAATCCTGTGCACTTTGTATTTATGAGAAATCGTGAATTTTCAGTAAACCGTCGAGAAACTTTCATTGTTATATTGTAACTGCTACGCTGGGGAATACTTCAGGAGTTTTCGTCCTGCTGTTCTCTCTCTTCGTCAAGCTTCTCACCTCCCAGTGAGTTTATGAATATGGCTACATTATTTCCGGTACGGCTAAAAATTTTTGAAAAAATATCTCTGCATACAAATCGTCTCTTATGTCACTTCTTTTAATATTCACGCTCTACTCTAATACGCAATATTAATTAATTCCTCGCGAAGACAATTATTTTGAAATTCTTCGCGAATTGAATGAAAATTATGTACGCGCTGTAATTCCTACATGAGCTTTATTCACTTTCCAATGCACAAAAGTACTTACTGCATTACCATTGTTATTCGAATAGCCGACAAGCGCACTCCCGACTGATGCGTCCCTTCTTTTTCTCAGGTTACAACCCTTGGAAATACACGCTATGTATTTTATATATGGCCTCTCTGGGATTCAAGTTAAACCTCATTACCATACCGGAAGCGGCCGCATTGCGTACATATGTAGAAATACGTAAAATTAAAATCCATAAGAAGTCAGGGAACCCTAAGTACCTGCAACATAACCTCAATTAATTAAATTAAGAGTCACTGCACTTTTTCATTAAAGTTGCAAGCACCTTTCACGCGTTCTAGCGCTATAGTTTTATTTTGCATATTAATTTTTTTTTTTATATGAAAGGAATTAATTTTTTAACCTCTTTTTTTCTGAGTCACCCTCTGCATTAATCATCCTATCAAGCAATTCCGGAAATACCTAAGAGGCATTGACAGTCAGGATAAAAGGTCGTATGGTACATTCCCACTCATATATGCACTTCCGCTTTTACATTGTCCTTCTTTATCTGCCGTATCTAGAGAAACAGACAATAATAGAGAAATAAATGGGGGTGAATATTTCGTAGCGGATGTCAATAGAGAAAAGGGGTGGATATCTTGTCACGCTACAGGATGCTGAGGTAGTCTAGGTCAAAGATCATAACAATCGACAGTCGATAGATCAATATCATACGACAGCCTATACTTGGAATTGGACTTGAGTGTCACGGTAACGTATGGGGGCTGACATAAAAATGTTCACGTCATTACGGCCTAGACGGGGGTTGCTAAATTTTTGGTGAATTGCACGGATGCACGTAAACAATGGCAGGGTTAAAAGGGTGGCTGTTAAATTCCTGGCAATCGTGAACGGTGCTAATGGAAAGAATAATGGCGGGTACGAGTGAATAATTAGTAGGTGAAACGAAACGAAACAAAATATTGTCACTCGGGATATCAAGTTAGAAAAGAAAAAAGAAAGAGACGAGAGCGATAAGAGGAAATGAAAATTATGATAAATCAACAACAAAATGTATATAACCCCTATGAATGATAAGTACGGGGAGGGGAGGATGCTTATTATTATGGGTCTGAAAATTAATCAAGTTAATGGAACCCATTATTTTCTAATTAATTTTATCTTCTGACGAAACTTTACGTATAAGAACTTCGTTGTAACCTTGCGTTATTATCTTTTCAGAGTGAAAACAGTAGTACCTGATTATTCGGCTGAGTTACCTGTACCGTATCTGTTAATGAAAATTACTAAGGACTCAATACATATATACATACCGTTTCCTACAGGAATTATCATTGGTTAAATACCAAACCAAATACATCGGATGTTACTCGCGGTCCATATTCGAGCAAATAGCGCAAATAGTGTAGATGGCGGAGAGAGGGTAGTGTGCAGACTGTGACGTCACGGTCTCTCTCAACGCTACGCGCATGCGCATCAACGCACGAGAATCCCAACGTTCCCTATATATATGGGTTCGTTATTAGAATTTCAAATCAAATAGATTCCTAAACGGAACGCTGTATAAATACTTTCTGAATATTACACAAATTTTAGCCATTTTAAGAACATTGCATATAACGACCAAAGCTATACGAAATTCAAACTAACCGTATAAATTTTGTCCCAGTCGATAAAGCAGAATATTTAAAATTCGAAAACCAAGGTGAGTGAACGGTATTTATTGTTCAAAGGTGCACAGGGCACTGACACAACCGACTGCGGCTCTGCTCGTACATATACCTATACCGTGTTACGTGTATACGAAGAGGAGTGTAAGAGTGCAAGAGAGAAAGAGATAAAGTGAACCGTCGGCTGGGCTGCTTCTCGGGCGCAATGCGCCATCTGGCAGCTACCCAGAACCTCGTTGTCCTTCTCTGTCTGGATTTTATTTTTCCTCTAGCTCCCTCTCACTTCACCCTGGCACTCCGGTACTCCAGTACTCTCAGTGCCTATATCCTTCCATACCTCCCTCCTCACCACGAGGTACCCACGGCAGCTCCTCCTCACGGTATGTTTTGTTTGCATTTTAATCGACCTCCGGGTATATTCTTCGGCCAGGACATTTTTGGCCACGAACAGAGACTAGTACTGTCTCTGTCTTTCTCTTCACTGTCTTCTACTACTATCTTTCCCTCTCTCTCTCTCTCTCCCGTTCATTCTCTTTTACTCTTTTTCGTCCTCTTCACCTACGACCTACGTATCCAGCCCATCCCCCTTAGACTCAGCCCGGACACCCTCTGACTACCCTTCCTGTGTAACCCTCTAGCCGAGCAATCAACTTCGAGCCATTGAATTCCACGCAAAGGACGCTACGGTAGGACTGAGATCGTCGTATACCCGTCGCCGTCGTGAAAAAAATGCCAAAAGCATTTTCGCCTTGCTGATTATGGATTAAAACGGACTCTGTCTCTTTCTATCCTTGGGTATTTTACATTGGCTTTTTCTTATTTCTCTCTTTTTCTCTCTACAGCTATCGAGTGCTTCGTCGCTCATTGCCCTGGATGATTATGGAATATAATAAGGACGATATGACGCTCTGTGTTCTGGGCTAATCGATCGCGTGTAATGCGCTGTCTAGGAGGGTCGTCGCGACGCCGTGAATCCGATCGACGGAGAAAGAGAGGAGGCACGATAACAAACAAGTCAAGAGGGAAGTCGTTGGAAGACCCACAAAAAGACATTCGGATACTTTTCCCCATCTTCGAATGTTCTCAATCTTTCTCCGCCAGCTTGCATTTTATCATCACGCTGATTCACTCTCTCGTATCTTGTAGGTAACACGAGCATTTTTTTTTTTTCAAAAATTTCTTCCTTAATCTTACACCTCTTTTTTATAACTTCCTTGACTGTATAATTTCCGGTCGTTAATTACTTATACCAAGCCAAGTCTAAGGGCAACTTTGCAAATTAATATTTATGGCAAATTACGCGGTGCAAACGACGCGACAGTATTTCGTTCGAATGTCCATATTAAGAAAAAAGTTGAAGTTTCATTATTTATTTTTTACCCGACACGTTAATTAATTAACGACCACGTGTCTGGTGTCCTTGTCCCAATATAAAAATCTTGAGTGAAAAAAGTTATAGGGGTGAGACTTTCGCGCAGGGATCCTTCTCTAGAAATTCGCGAGTAACGACGTCACTTACCTTGACACACTGGCACAGATGGGGATTGGAATGGGGATGGGTGAGGTAACTCAGGGTTGACCCACTTTGACTACTACCTACTATTAGATACTTACCAGCCAGTTATACTAGTTTCTGTATCTGTATCGCATACAGATAAGATTGTTATTATTTCAATGGGGGGTAGGGTCACCCCCTTGTAATATATAATCCTAGCATCTCAGCAGACACGTGGAAGAATTTCTTTGAAATTACAAGGTCATATGGTCTATTGAATATTTAAAACTCTTGGAATTTCTTCTTGTTACTAGGAATCCTTCAGCGATGTCCTTTCCAGCATCTTCCCTGGTATCCGATGTCGTTTCAGCTTCTCCATGTCTGACGCCGGGGGTTGACGGTGCGTGGGTGAAAGAAGTGAAAAAAAAGTACATGGCCTACAAGATGAGAAGCGAAGTTTGAAGCAGAGACCGGAAGCTTAAGAGAAAAGTAGTAAAAGTGGTAGAAGCGATGGAGGAAAATGAGAGTTCAGTTTGGGGATGCTGTGCCGGTGGTCCACATAGCCAGGAGAATGGCCAGAGAAGAGATGCAGGCACGAGAAGATCTCTCGGGAAGCCCCGGGCTAAAATCTTACACGCCACTAATTGCTACCATTGTGCCCGAGAGCGAAGCCCCAGCCTCCAATCCCAAATCTTCCACTACGGATATACCACCTTCGTCTCCTGCCCCTCGGCTTTCCTTCTTCCATAACCCTGCTACCGTCCTTTCGCTCCTTTCCCCTCTTGCCCTCGAACCCTCTTCTTGATCCTCCACTTCCCGTTTCTGCAGACCAAAATCACGGTTACCTAACCTCAACTGTGTCTTGAAACGTGCGATTATACTCCGTGGCAGCAGTCACGCTTCTACAACGTACCCTGTGCGAAAATAAATACATTTATTTCGATCACGATCTACTCAGATCACTGAGAATATTATCACGATCTTCAGTCGTTAGTAATTAACGTTATTATTTTTTTTCCTTATACTTATCTACTTGTATAATTATATTGATATAATTTTTATTTTATTTTTTGTTATCTTTGGTTTAATTTTAGACATCCGACTATTGTGTTTAGTCTATCTAGACTGATGGGGTTGAATCAATTTAGGGAACCTAGTCCTTCTGTGACTTGACAGTCATTGTGGCACAATTGATTGGCAGCCAATAGTACCAACCTGTATGAAGAAAAAAAATATTTAGTAAAAACTTGTCAGTCCACAAGGTAAAAGAAAAAGAAAAATTATATTAAATTTCATTTTTAAAAAATCTACTCATCTTGTCCCCAGGGACATTCTCTACCGCCTCGACGGCATCGTCGCCAAGCACCGACCTTCAAGACTGCCTTAAAAGTCCTTATCAGTACCAGTCATCTGATAGGACGTATCCATTCTGTTCTAAAATTGACCTGAAGTCAGTGCCACGTGGAAGGTCCTCCAGATCGACGTGGCTCTTCAACCCGTTTGACCTTTCGAGTGACATCATATCATCATGCTCTCGAGTCTTCCTATATTATCACAAACGCTCGAATATTCTGATAACAGAAAGTTCTGTCGAAGGAAATAAAATCATTAATTAATCAGCCAATCGGAAATCACTTAGCACTAGCACAGAATCAGTGATCTTCTCGTTCAGGTTCTTCCGCCTGAATGATAGTAGAAACTTACCCTGTACCGCCAGCCCCTTTACCCTCATCCAACGTCAACTCCTCTCATAGTCTGAGGGTAGAGGTTATTTATTAATATCATCGGGTCGTTAACCAAGTTTACCTGTGCGCTTACATGCAATACATTTCTCCTTATAGAAAACGATAAAATCAAAATGGAGCTTCATGTTATCGCGTACCTACCATATACACATATTATTATCCCTAATGAGAACATTTACAAGATTCGAAAAAATGTGTTAAAAATTGAAGAAAAAAAAAACAGATAAAGTTTAATTAATATCGATATTATATTTTCCAAATTTATCATTTAATTTAACGTTAATTCTATCATCATTCAATTATTTATAAGATTTAATTATTGAAAAGGAGATCTGCTGGCGCGAATGTATCATATGATACAAAGTGTGCCTGAAGGGTTAAGCACGGTACCAGCATCGATTTCACTGGCACGAGCCAATCCAGTCAGCCCAGGCAACCCTGCAAACTCTACCATGGACATTGCACGTCTTTAGCCAGTACCGTTACCCAGTTTCATTTTTATTCTATCAAATTGTTCTAGTGACTTTTTCTTCTATATTCACAACCTCAGATCGTTTTATTTATTTTTCTATCCTTAACTTATTTTTCTTTGTATATTTTTATTCAGGTTCTGGCACTGCTACCACTTTTCACTCACGGCCCTGAACATTGAACGACTGACCGATGACGGATTTCCTACGTGTGTTTCAGGAGTGGGAGACCATTGGAATTGCGATTGGCGGTGGAATCGGCAAGAGTAAAGAGCGATGGGCTGGGCGCTTACCGGTGTCGGAGTGGCTGTTGCCATTGTCCTTGTTGCCGGCGCTGCACTTGGTCTTTGCAGAAGGTGACAATTTTTCTTTTGGTCAGGTCAAACGTCTCTGAAGCATCGTGTACCTAGGAAGTTTCTTTTCTTTCATTTTTACAATCCCACTATAGGTTAATAGGGATTTTTAATTTTCCAATGCAACGTTTTGGGTAATTTTTTAAGTACCGAGTGGCAGTTATTTTATTATTTCCACAAGTCACTGCACTGCAGTAAAGTTTCGGCCCACTTTGAAGAATTGACCCACGACTGTTCCGAAGATGGCTTTGCGTGTTTGCAGCGCGGCAAAATTCAAATGATCAAACGAGACGTTAATATCAATTGATGATTAATTAAATCAGGTAAAGGTTAGAAAAATTTACAGTTTTTTTTTTGACTTTAGGGGTAAGTTCTTGTTGCCCTGTATATTTTTGAGTATCTCAAGAATCACATTCTGCTGTATCCCTGTTGAATCTTTGACGAATAATTTTACTAATGACTTTAATTAAAATCGACAAGTTTTTTTTGGTGATTTTTAATAAAATTATTTTACGCTTATCAGATACTGCGCCGGATGGCAGTGGAGAAGCAGGAACGTATGGAGCATCTGTGAAGAATGGCGACAGCGATTGTCCTGGCTTTGGGCACCGCGGGAGGAGAAGGTAAGCGAAGGTCGAGAGGTCGAGAGGTCGAGTTGGGTACGGTTAGGTACATCAAAGGTCCGAGCCTTAACAACAAGACTTAACAACCTCGCGAAGAAGAGTCAGGGTGGCTGCTGGAAAACGTCAAAGAGAGAAAGAGATGTATAACAAGGGAGAAGGGAAATTTCCTTGAGTCCCTTTTGCCTTATGTACACTATGTATATTCTCTACGGCATGTATCTATATATATATATTGACTTAATCGACTTTCAGTAATACCCTCTCGTCGTCTATGACGTTTTTTGACTAGGAATGAAGCTCGACTTTCACTGAATGGAGAATTTAACGCATTTTCATTGAACAAAAATTCTTTCGAAGGTCGGCTTGGTCAAGGCTCAGCATCCAACAGCCCAAACGGTCCCAGGACTCTATAGACAGACCGGAAACACGTCCCAGTATCTTCTGCACAGTGAAAGTGACCTTAGACTGGACGCCCAGGGAGCCTTTACTAGGTAACGAGCCTGGCGCATTGGGTTTAGTTTTTTATTTTGGTTTAATATTTAGATTTGGGCCTTCTTCGTTATTTTATATTTTTCCATAATTTTATCAAAAAGGTCGTACTGAAGAAAGATTTGCATTAAATCTCTAGGTTCGAAGCCGTCGATCGAGATCTTCATCCACCCTTAAGTGGAGGTAGTACTATTCCACCACAACCGTTAAGACCTGCTCCACAACCAAGACCCACCCCAAGACCCAGACCATCTCCGTTGCAAGCCCCAAACGCTGTAGAATATCTGAGAATGCAGGAATCAGGACCTGGACCACTGACGCCACCACCTCAGATACGGCCTCCGCAAGTATCACGCTTCTCGGGTCCACCTGGACCAGGTTCCTCTGTCTTCGTCTTTGAGAACGAACCACATAAGGTTCATGGGTCATCACGGTATGAGGGTTATTCCACAAAAGTGACTCCGGAGGCTATACAGATGACGTCGTATACCAGTAAGCCAGATCACGTCGTTCAAGACTTTCAAAATGGGTATCAAGCTCAAGAGGGCCCGGATAGGACATTTGGCCAATTCAGTGCATCCCACGAGGATACGCAGAGTGTCAGGTACAGCGTTCAGGGTTCCTTAATGTCTCAGAACGTCATTCACGACCCTGGTGAAATTGAGCAGCAACCTTATGGTAGCTACGACATCGCCCAAAGAAGTCACAATGGTTCCCAGCAATTTCGTCAGGTCAGAAGCGACTGCAGAAACTCCTCTGGAACTTTTGGATGTTTTACCAACGAGAACTCAAACACAACTCAGACAATCATGGAGTCTATCTATGGCTCGCATTCTATCTCCAAGATGCTTCAGAGCAATCAGAAACCCAGTGCTGGAAATGTTAATCAGGGAACGAGCAACGTTCAGAGCATCGAGATGACACCTTTTAGAAATTTAAACGACGCTAACTCTGTCTATGGTCTACAGTCCAGTCCCTCGAAGAACCAAGGGCTCCAAAGGGTCTCTCAGTATACAGAGAATGTGCCAGAGTCCGTCATCTACGAAGCCAAAAGTAACCACGCTGGCATCCAAAATCATGAACCGAATTTATACACTGGCCAGGAGACTATGTTAGGTGGACAACTTAGAGATGGTCAGGTACCTCCTCCGGTATCACCGGATCCTTCAAATTCTGCTCAAAACATAAGGAAGAATGGTCCCACAACCGGTGAAAGAATTTTCAACGCTCTGAGATCAGTCACTTCTCAAAGTTACATTGATGCATCCGAATTTTATAAGTAAGTCCCATATCTAAATGGAGTTTGAACAAAATGTTTATTATTTATTTTACTAATCTTTCCTACAGTTCCGTATTAACGTCAGCTCAGCAAGTTCAACGGTTCACTTTCCCACCTGTAACAAGATACTCTGGCATGGATAATGAGAATACTGGGAATAATGCAAAGGTCGATCCTGGATCCGTAATAGAGAACGTGGCAGAAGGTCGTTACCTTGGAAGGAATTCTGACTCCATTGGTATAGATAATGCTAGAAGAAGCTCCGACCTGTACAGTCCGGAATTGAATCTCGAAGCACACAGAACTGCGCAGGAGGTTAATACTATTAGATCAAATTGACAAAGTTAATCAGTTTATAAGGGAATACGTCGTTACTCGATTGGTTTGACTCAGGTATACAACAGTCTTCAGGATCCACCATCTTCGCCGTTGCTGCTGAAGGATCTCAGTCAGGAACCGCATCCTTATCATATGGATCCAAGTTTCACCAGAACGTCCGAGGTACTTAGAAAAAATATTCAATATCGCATACCTTGAACCGTGGCTAAGTAAAATTGCATTCCAACCAGATGGTTGAAATTGCGTCTATTACCCAACCCTACCCCAGCTCGTACAAGGTCCAGAATCAATGATCAAGAATAATAATGTTTCCTCATCTTGTCTGCTTCCAGGACATCTTTAACAGCATCGAGCAAAGAAGAAAGAGCATGGAGAGGCTAAATGGACTTCGAGAATTAGTAGAAATGGATGTGACTGAACCTGCAAGGTAATTTATCTAATTGAAGTCTCTATAAAGAATTAGTAAAAGACAAGAATTTACGAAAATTTATTAAGACCTTCAATCCTGATCAGCCCCCTTTTGAGCAGAAGACGTAGCAGTCAGGATCTGTACGCAGCGCTGGAGGAAGTGCAAATGAAAAGAAGACTCTCTCAGGTACCCTTGAACCTTTTAGCGTCTAAAACCATAGATCCTTTTTCCCCTAGGACTCGTTATAGGTTCAGCAGCATTAAATAACTTTCTGTTACCATGCCGACAGTCGTTGGAAGACACGTACACGGGATACACGTCCAACGAAAGTGGAGAAATGACTCCGAGCAGCCGACGTGGTTCCCAGGGGCCTGAACCCGAGCCACCACCTGACGAATCAACCCTGAAGAGGGCTGTCAGCTGTGAAAGTGTTTGTTCTGACACCAGTGTAGTTCTTGGAGACCTGGAGGAGACCCCAATCGTAGGCCACGTGTGCGTTGGCCTCGAGCATGAAAGATGGAATGGTCGTGGGGCCGAAGGAGAAGGTGATCTGTCCGTCAGCGTATTGGAGGCTAGAGATTTGATAGCCCCTGACGGTGGACCAGCTCAGGATACGTTTGCCAGGTAATTAAACTATCACCTCATACCGAATGATGCTGGATGCTTTTACTTAAGAAAATTATTTCACTTAGGGTCTGCTTGCTACCTGATAGACAAACGTACGTACAAACTAGACTATACAGAGGAACGCCCTCACCGAGTTACCAAGAGAAGTTCGTATTTCCGCTGGATGGTGGACCTGTTGGTAGGACCCTACTGGTTGAGGTAATTCCGTAACACATGGATTAGATATACTAATTAGAGTCTATTCAATCAACTGAGTCGTGCCTTGAATTTTAGGTATTCTCAGTGGAAGTTGCCATGGGCGGTGGTGCTTCGTTACTAGGTGAGGCTAGTCTCAAATTAGGTCCTGCACCTAGACCACCAGCTACGACCTGGTTACCGCTTAACGGACCCTCTCTGCCCACACCTAACTTAGGAGAGCTCATGTTCTCATTGAGCTATTTACCCACGGCTGAGAGACTCACTCTAGTCGTGGTTAAAGCAAGAAACCTTCGTGGATCGCATCCGTTACCTGGTGACTTCTTCGTCAAGGTATTCCTTCACTTTCTCTTCAGTCTCTCACTCATTTCTCCAATAAACAAGATCAATGGATAAAATGTATCTACCTTACTCCTGGAATCATGCTAATTAATTGATACTATATGATTCGCGTTGCAGGTATATCTATTGCAGCAAGGGAAAAAAATGCATAAGAAAAAGACTTCCGTGAAGAGGGGTGAAAAGAGTCCGATCTTCAACGAAGCGATAATTTTCAGTGTGCCTGCTCACGCCTTACAGGTATCCACGAGTACTTATTAAATTAATTTTTTTTTTCATTAAACTTACTAATCACCTTTATGCTCTCATTTTTTGTGCCTAGACTATTCAGCTGAGATTGACAGTAGCGGAAGCGACGGGGGAACCAGGTACGGGTTCAAAGGCTTATTCAGTGGGTCACGTGATAGTCGGTTCCTCAGCTTCCGGCCGATCTTTAGCTCACTGGAGACAAATGTTGGCAGTCCTGAGACGTCCCGTGGCTATGTGGCATCCCCTAAGAAAATAGCTTATAGAGATACATCAAGTGAGACTCCTCTCCAAGTAGATAGAAGCCCTTGAACGAAGTACCGTAAGCAAAGTGCACTCTATGGCAAATGAAATAAAAGTAAGGGAAGAGCTGCGAGAAAATGGGACGGAGAAAGTAAGAAAGGAAGCAAGAAAAGAAAACGTAGACAAGAGTGCATCTCTCCTATCAAAGAAGAATCTCCTACGTCATCCCGAGAGCATTCGCGAGACGGAGATAGAGAAAAATATCATTTTAACTAGAGTCATAGTAAAGGTTCAAGGGTAGAAGGGTAGATGGTGCAATACCGATAATTCCTGTGACGTTCGTGTAAAGTTTTATCGCGAAAGATTTTCTCCCCCCAAGTTAACGTTTAACGGTAATAATAATAACAACAATATAAATAACAATAACAATAACCTTCGAATACGAGGATACATAACCTCGGGCATTCACATGAAATCTTATGTACTTTGCGACAATTATTGATGTTCGTCATCATAGACTGAAGTCTACCTTGAATTGATATCAAAAAGAGATCCATCTGCACAAAAGGCAAAAAAAAGAACAATCGTTAGGTTCTATGGTTGACCTTGACTCTGTGGATTGCCGACAGAGTGGATTTGGGAAAAAAAAGGGAACCAATCAGGGGTAAATGAAAGTGGACGAATGATTTTTTTTTTTGAATGCAGTCTGTTGCACTTGCGTGTGTACGTGTGAATTTGTGCGTGCGTGTGACTGTTAAGAAACAAGGGGCATCGATTGGATAATGGAATCAAGGCGGGAAAGGTCTTGTTTTTTGAAAAAAAAAAAATTATAAGTGCTCTTCCCCGTATTAACCGAGGAGTACAGAAATTTAGACTCGCCTTTCGGTTTTCTCGCGAATATACATAAACCAGGTGGGAGGAAGGGATAATCGATCCTTTTGACATCGACCCCGGGAACACAGCTACGAAGGGTCGAAATTCACGTTTGGTGTTTTAAATGCTAAGGGGTGAAAGAAAAAAAAAGAAAAAAGGATAATATAATGAAAAAATGTAACATTGTTATTTCCAATGGAATGTTAACGTTTGTACAGAGTTTATTAGCGGTGATTGTAGTCAGCGTACAACGTGTCTTCTGATTCGACGTTAAAAACTGACGTTTTAAAAAGAAAAACTTAATAATTTTCTTATATTTATTTTTTACTTACCACGAGCGATCGAGTTAGTCGTCGACTTCGCTTACGCGATTCTCCTCCGTATTTTACTTCAATTTATTTCTATCTTATTTCTTTCGTTCGACCAACGCGCCATCTTGCGACAGCTTCGAGCAATCGATTGGAGACTCGTCGCCAACTTCACTTCGATGAATAACGATCGACTAAAATTCCCGTAAAAGATTTCTCGCTTGATCTCGATCGATCCCGATTTAAGAAAAAAAAAAAAAAAACGTGAATTAATTGAAACAACAATATCGAAGCTCAGATCCGACAAAAGATTACGAGCCAATTGATTCAACCCTCGCCTACCATATATATATATACACATACACACACAGAGTTATTCAGCAGAAATTCACCACCTGAAGTTAGCAACGTCTGTTTGAATCTTATGGTAAAGCCATGTTCAGGTGGTACTTTTGAACTGAACAACCTGGTGTATACTTTACTCTACTCTAATAGTTATCTACTGTCTTATAACTTTTGTACCTCTTCATACACGATTGCTACGAGAAAATTAAAAAAAAAAATGACAAAAAAACCTTAACGATTATAAAATATACAAAACTGTATACAAAGCGTATTATTAAAAGTGACAAAAGGAAAGAAAAAAAAAGATATGGAAAAATTAACGTTTTACACGCTATTATACATTTTTGTCATAAACTCAAACTTTCAAGAATCCATATTATATACAAAAATACGACATATATAAATATACGTGTACACGTTATACACTAATTAACGTGCATACACATATATATATATATATATAAACACACACACATAATGTATCTATATAATTATAAAGATAATTCAGGTTTTTTCTATCGCCAATAATTATGGGACTAAACTATGCTGGATTCGTATTCTCCTCCTCCATATACATATATATATATATATATTTACTATATTAATATATTCGAAATGACTGCGACCGGAATGAATTATATATGTGTATACATATATATATGTATATGTATGTATAGTATGTGTGTACCGAATGCCCAAAAACACAATGCATTAATATTTGCATTGTGTTTGCGCGCGTATAAGATAAAACGCTCGGGACGATAAGAATAATGATAAACACACTGTTGTACGTCAGGCACAAAACTGAATCTTTTATTATTCATATATTAATATATACATATATATATATATATGATATATATATATATACACGTATACCAGGTACTTCCATTTAGCATTGCAATACGCGATATTAAGCGCGTACAGTGCAGTTGCGAGCGGGTGAAAAAGAAGAGAAAGCAAAAGAAAACGGGAATCCTTTATTTTTAGCTCTTATACCGAAATTTTTCTTTGGTGACTCGAGGGTTGCGTAATGGAAATACGTCTGCGAGTGAAGGAAAAATGAAGATGAAAAAATATTGGACTGAAGTGGAAAGAGGAGTGAGAGAGGGAGTAAATGGAGGGGGGGGGGGGGAGACAAAGGGAGAGAAAAAAGTATTGAAGACAATAATAGAGCCAGACCATTTGTCGTTTTAGTAAATGCTAATTACCCTAATTACCCGAAAATAACGTAAATTCTCTCTCGTCAACCCCTCGAATCGTCGACCCGAGTCTCCAGGAAGCGCCGGAAGTCTGTTTTAGGTATAATAGAAAATTCGTGAAATATTTTGAACTCTTAATTAAAAGAAAAAAAAAAAATATTCCTCAAATTTGGACTCTCCAATACTTTTGCCAATGGTTCTCTCTGCTTTTACTTTGTCTTTGGAAACCGAAACAAAAAAAACCGCAGTCGCATGGCTACGTACTGCAGGAGCGGTACGATTCATACAAAAAAAAAACCAAAAAAAAACAGAAGATACTGTAAGAGTTTAAATTGTTTGATATTTTTGTTACGCCTCTCTGTGATATAATAAGGGCACATTTCGCATCACCCTGTATATGCATTAATCTTCCTGTCTTATTAACGATAAGGTCAGACATTTTTAAGAGCGACTAGAAGGAAAGGGAGGAGGAGGAGGAGGAGGAGGGAGAGAAAATTTGGCAGATTAAAAAAATATATATATATACAATCAATCGCCATTCTCCCCTTCGACCGTGACGCGGGCACCTTCGCTTGAAAAAAAAAGAGAAATTTTCGAAAAATCGTCTGACGTTAAAAAAAAACCTCATTTGGACGTTCGATCGCGCCCAGGAACACTTTCGTGTATAATTACGAACCGTACTATCAATCTGTCACGTATTGTATAATATTTAAGAACTTAAGGAAATTAATCTTAAAATGCATTAAAACCAAAAAAAAAATAATACTAAGCGATAACGATGTTAATTATTGTACGGCGTATATCGCATGGAGATTCATATATACTATTAAAACTATACACCGTCATTGTTGACCATCGTTGCGGTTCTATTTACACGTTTCGTTTACTGAATAAATTCCAAAAAAAAAAAAAAAAAACATATATTCAGAATTAAAGTTCCTGGCATTTTCGTATGAACCGTCCTTTATCGTGACGTAATCCAAATGACAAATCGCCCCTACGATAAATCCTATCGGATATAAAGATAACAAATCCAGTCTTGGACAGTATAGGAAATTATTTTTGTTTCTTTTTGTACACACTGTAGATCATTTAGGGTGTCCATGACTTGTACAGTATCTGCCAGCTACTTTCTGCTACCACCAGGTCGACTTCCTAAAGGTTTTCAAATTGAAAAGACTTTTGAATTTGCTTGTTTTTTTTTTTTTTCTCTAACAATCACTTCTTTTATAATAGCGCTTCACTTACTTACAGCAATATACACACAGTTTCAATTGGTCATTATCAAAATATAATAATAGAGGCTACTATTGTTATTGTTATTTTCATTAAAGATATTATATTCCTAATAATATACACTGTATACGTACGAGCGTATCCGTACCGTGTAAATACAAGATATTTTTTAGCGGGGGAGGGAGGGAGAGGGGGGTTCTATTTAAAGTCATTTTGTCTTCCTGATAATAAAATCTTATCTTTTCATTGATTTTGTATATTTTTATCAATCAGGAATTTAAATGTCATGTTTTTCGCGGGTACGGGTACGCGTGCACGTATCTTCGTAGATTGAGATATAAATACATTCATCTGTAACAATGCGCCTATGTAGGTGTCGGTAATTAACATTTTTTTTTTTCTTTCTTTTGTCTTGAAAATTTTTACTTGCTCTCTCGCGGTACGCAATAATTATTCAGGTGAAGTACGCATTAGTCTCGGGTAGCGATATAACTCCGGGCTATTTATAATTTATGGTACGCACATTTGCTCATTCATCACGCTGATTAATTAATTAATTAAATTAATAATTGGTCCCTAGAATGTCACAGCCAATAAATGCATCGGACAACAGTCTGAGCTTATAAGGCCACTCGACTAAGAAATAAATTCACACTCGTGTACGGGCATGTGAAATTCACGAAATATCTTTAGCAGATTCGCAAAACACGCGACTTGATTCACTACAAACGTGTAAATGCAATTATCGATATCCGTTCTTAATCCTTAATTTTTTTTCGTTTCTTCCTCAAGTCAGTTTCCATCGCTGCATAAAAGCTCTTCCATGTTTCTAACGTTGCTTCTTCAGTCTCGCAGAACAATTCTCGAACGTTCCGACTGCCCAGCTTCTCCGCTAAGTCTTCTTATTCCCATTGGCCTTATATCTCCAAGGAGGTCAAGTGCCAGTCTTTTTGACAGTAGCACGTTTGACATTTGGATTTTTAGAATTTTCAAAAACAACGCAATTACTCACAAAGAGGAAATGATTAGGCTGATATTTCATGAAAATGAAAAAGGACAAAACTGTCACTTTACCCGAAGAGACAAAATATAAGGAATGACTTTCACCTAGACTTCCTGGATACTTCGCATTGTCTGTCTTCAAGTGTGCGGAATTCCTTGTGACGGAGACACTGGCTCAATAAGTGATTAGAAAGTTGAACGAATGGCAAGTGATAAGCAGCACATACTATAGCAAGTTTCAGACTCAAAGTATAACGTGACAAAGAGTTGCGCGGTGGGGCAGGGATTAAGTTCTACGCTTTTGCAGACAACGAAGAGACGCGTCGGTTGAATTAAAGATTAAAATTAATTTCAAGAAGGAGCATCGTCGTTGCAGGTACAGGAGCGATTACGAAGGTTCATCTCGGTGTTGTACACTGATGTTGAAACCGATGAGTGTGGCCCGGTCCAGGAGCAAGATCAGCCCTTGTGGAGCGGACGGCCATTGTACTTTGGTGCACCCTATCTAGAATCTCATACCCAGGATGAATCCTGTGCGTGTGTCCTATTGTCCCATCCTCAGGATTATTACCCTGGTGCAAGAGCAACGGTGACTGCGATAAGGAAATTCCTCCTGGAGTTACGCGACGACTGTCGTTAAACCGTTATTTTTTGAGCCATAACCTTCAGGCCTGAAAACATGGAAAATGAAGTATTTATAAATTTTTAAATCACTAACAAAACTTTCTACGACTACAAAGCGATCAAAAGTCGTGCTGTGATATTTAATTCCTGTCCATATCTATCGTGGCTTACCTACCTGTCATGACTCAGGACTCGTATGCTTGAACTTGTAAATAAATAAAGCATGCGGAACTTACTTTCTGACATTAGCATTGAGCTCTGTTGAGGATTACTTACTAGATCGATATGCTTTAATTTTGTAGAACTCGCGGAAAGACCTCGAGGAAGCTTTATTTTTTTTCACGAAACCTTGTATAGCCAGGCGTCAATATATAGACAATGCCAGTTAGACGAGTGTGCTATAAGTGTGGCGCAAAACAATCAGGAAAAGTGTCTGGCAGAGTGTGAGCAAAGCTTTAACTATAGGAAAGAACGAATTCGACGAAAAAAATGAAACCTCGGCAAAGTAAAATTCAACTCTTTTACAATGAACTGTTGTGCTGTAGAACTTGTGTGAATAGTAATAATAATAATACAGCCCTGGTGTACAAGGAATGTCATTCTTTACCGTGAACCTCTGCGTAGTCACTGATCTGGATTACCTTATGGTAGCATGCTGCGTCGATCGCGACCAATCGGCGACAAGAGCCTCACCTCTTCCTGTGATCCGCTGTTGACCCTGAACTCCTCTGGAGCTTTCGAAAACAGCACGTTGCATCATGTCAGGTGCCACGGTTGCCTTGATGGCTCTGTACGTCAGTCTGTCGCAGAGAGTAGCAATTAATGCAAAGTTCTTTAGAAACTTTAAACGCTGACGAAAGTTCAGGGTAACATGAATTATTGTATACCTGGGTAACAAGGCCAGGACAGATGCAAGTAGTACGGTTAGCCAATACGTGTGTCTACGAATGGCGACTAGAGTGACCCAATAGGAACCTGGTAGACCCATGCAATTTACACAGACTGTATTGTATATGAGACAGAATCCAAAGAATATGCAAAGCGACGCCAGTATCGCGCCAGCGTGAATTATCATCTGAAAGAAATAAGATAATATCGCTATGATACTTTGGAAGATGATCTCAGCTTCGCTTCAATGTGCCGTAACGTTACTTACCCAAGATCTTGTTTCTAAAGCCACGTGTACCAGCATGACTATTATACAGGAGGTTGTTATCGTAGTACCAAATTCCCAAATATCTACATCTGAGTCGTGATAGGCCTTTGAACATATAGATTGAATGATGCTTGATCAATTGATGCTTTTACATTCGTCAGAGAACGTGTCGATCTACTCACGGCTTCGGTTATAAAAAATATAACGATGCTCTGATATAGGGCGTCGGCCATTGTTATCCAAAAGGAGTGAGGCTGATAAACCAGACCAAGCCGACCTCTTCTGTATAATTGAGGATTAGCTAGGAGAACCTGGTCTGAGGCTATCTGGTCGTAAACGCCCAGGGCAAGTGGTGGCAGTGACGTGAAGAATAAGTTGTACAGCATCAAGTAAATTTGGTCGATCATCACTGCTCCTGAGAAGCCGCAGTACAGCTGTACAAAGTGTAATTACGGTTGGATTAGGTTTATAAGATAATATTGCATGATTAGCTGACTTCTTTATATGGTAGCACTTGACAAGCTGGATGACCGACCTGGAACCAGAATATAAGGAAGACGAAGGTCGCGTTCTTGTAGAAGAAATAAAGGATCATCCTCGAGAGACGATCGTAGCACCAATGGCCATGAAGTAGGAGGAGTCTGGTGAGCATGGGAAACCTGGCGATTGCAAAATCGGAGGCCATGACAGCTTGTGTACCTTCGCGGCCTGAGACGCCGACGCCGACGTCGGCTGTCTGGATCATGCTGACATCGTTGGCACCGTCGCCGATGGCTAAAGTTCTCATGCCCAACTGTTCCTTTACTATCCGGACTATGTATGCCTAAAAGACGAGATCCAGATAAGTGAGACAAGAGTCAGATAGATCTAGATCAATCAATGCCTTAACAAGGCGAGATGAATACCTTTTGCAGTGGAGTAGCACGACAGGCAAGCACACTGGCGCATCTTCGGGTCAAGTCCAAAAATGGTCCAGTGAGGCCTGATCTAGGATCCAGAATGAAGGTAAGAGTTTTCCCGTCCACCACTAAGGCTCTCCGCCTCCAGGAACCAATTCTGTGTGCTACATGTTCAGCTGAGTCGGGATCAGCCAACGCATTTTCACCAGGATAGTCAACCATCCTGCTCGCAGTCTCTTGCTCAATAGCTTCCAGATGACCATGGATCAGAGTCTCGGCTACTGTCTTGGACCTGGCCTGGAGCCTCAGTAGTTGCATGGCAGGTGAAAACAAGCGCGCAGAATACGCAATATTCACTGCAGTCTCCGGTTTGTCTCCTAGGGTAATAAAAAATCAGTCCAATCAATCGAAGACAATCATAGTGAACCACTCTATATTAAAAAAAATTCCTTGTTTTAACAACCTGTTAGAACCCAAACGACGATTCCTGCATCGATCAGAGCCGATATCGCTTCTGGTACCCCCGATTGAAGTTTGTCCTCAATTCCAGTGGCTCCTAAAAGAGTCAAGTGGGACTCGAGACTGGCGTATGAGTCTCGTATCCGACGTTCCCGACTATCCGTGGACAATTCGATATCAGCGTGTCTTTGCCTCCAGGTTTCATACTCGTGGAGAGTGAGAGACCGTCGCGCCATAGCGAGGGTACGCAGACCCTGTCTTGCGTATGAGTGAAGCTGTTGTCTGACCTTGCTAATCATCATTGAATCTTCATCGTTCGAAGTCAATGAAGCCAAAACGGTAGAATCAGCACCCTTGCTGTACAAGACTATTTCGCCCGTGTGAGGATGACGTACAACAATGGACATACACTTCCTACTGGAGTCAAACGGTAGTACCTGTAGACATGATATATTTATATAATCTCCCTAGTCCAATTATAAGTCTGAGTGCAATTTCTATCACGAAACGTTGATAACTTACCTGAAGAATTTCAAAAGCCAACGTCGACTTATCCGGCAGAGAGACAATAGCAGTGTTCGGGGTTCTTTTAACCAGCTTAACGTCGTAAGCTCGTGCGGCATGAACTAAGGCAAGCTCATCAGGACTCTCAGCTTCGTAGATCGATGGAGGTTCTGTCGAGTGACCGTTACTCGAATTGAAATTACGCGACTGCGTAGGTGACTGCTTTCTCGTGAGCAGAGACATGCCCAGGTTGGGGATAGACGGGACGTTAAGTAGTTTAGGCCTGCGATCACAGTGAGGTATCGGTAATCATTCATCCAGAAATATAAAATGATCTTTTTTTTTTCTACTGACTCCACTAGCTACCTGGAAAGTTTACTAGCCACAGGACCTCGCAGATTAGTCGCGCAGGATGACGTTCTGTTCGTCGAGGACGCGATTGGCGAGAGCGGCGCAGCGGAATTCAATGTCGGCGGAGGACTTGGCGTTACGCTTCTGGATTCTGTTAACCTAACGTACCTAGTGATCAAACAAAACAGTCTCTAGTAGCGTTGGACTCTTTATTTTTCAAGCCTTATCAAAGAACGATCACCTACCTAGCAGGACCGCCATTCTTCTGCGGCTCTTCGATAACTCCACTGGAGTTCATAGTGTCGTGATGAGGATGCGCATTTACTACTACTGTGTTACATACTGCCAGAAGGACTAGAAACTCTTGAAGACGATGCCTATAGTTTCCTATCAATAAATCTTCCTTCAATCTGGTATTAGCTATCAGGTTTTCACCCTCGCCAGTATGCGCGTAATCCTGACCACTGATTGCGCACCTCCTGAATACCATTTTGTTTTCTGTAAGAGTACCTGTCTTATCCGAAAAGACGTACTGCACCTACGGAGAAGATCATCAAGAAAGACGTTATCATTGACTTCGTGCCCTGGACCACGTCAGGAACAAGTACAAATTTTTTAAGCGTTCCTACCTGACCAAGTTCTTCGGTAATATTGAGCGCACGGCACTCAGCTCTCCGGCCGCTTTCTGAGTCATAAAGTGCTAGATCATGTCCAATATGGTAGACCTGACCCACCTTGGCCATCTCAATGGTTACATAGAGACTAAGCGGTATCATCACTTGAAGGATGATGACGAAAGTCCAAAAGGTAAGCATACCCTCGTAACTTGGATCCTGAGGTGTGGGAAGGAAGGGTACAGGTAACCCTGAGGTATACGTAGACAGCCATAATCTGCAACCTGCTGCACCGACTATACACAATACCACCAGTATTACAACGCACCAAACCACATCCAGATTCATCTGTCGCTCTAGACGTGATCTCTGCAAATTAACAATATTTCACAGTAATAAGGTACAGTTGATATTATCACTTAGCACAAGAATTCATTCTGTACCTTGTATCTGGGTCCACCATTGTTGAGCATAGCCTTGGTCTCATGACCAGCATAAACAACGATACCTTCAACAAAGTCTGTATTCTTAAGCAAGCATTCTCTCAGCAGAAGATTCTCCGTGGAAACAGGCACCCTGGCTCCACTAGGATGTACGACTGCACCGTGAAACCTGAAATCATAGAAAATCAGTCACGGAGTCCTCGGCGCTTAATCAGCTTGAAAGATCCTGGTAAAAAATTAACAAACCTATAGATCCTTGTACTCGGTTGATCTACCTCAACAACTGACCGGAACTTCGAAGGTTGAAAGGTATCCTGAATATCCAGGAAGCCACGAACGACCTGGCGCTGCTTCAGATTCGTCTCCCCGTCAAGATTGCAGGTATCCAGGTAGGCAAGACCCTGCGGATCGCTGCTCCTCAATAGCAAAAGGTCAGCCGGTACCAGTTCATTGTTCGACAGATGAACCAGGTCGCCCACCTTGACGTCCTTCCAGGCCACCTTCTTGTACCTGTCACCCTCTCTGCAATCAGAAGCAAAATATTAATCAACGACCAGTAACGCTAACAAAATATAAATCTTTATCTTTTGGCGATTCACGCAACACAATAAAATCGAATAAACGAGGATTATTCGTACCATTGTTTACGAGCGTCCTTTTTACCGATATATGCTCATGACCCAGACCCTATGGCGTATTACGTGTTCTGACATCGCAATAGCAAATATGAAGTCACGCACCAATTGACGTACATGAGCATTCAGATGCGTCGTCTCTCGTTAGCCAACTATCGTGGCTAATAACAACAATCTGCAGAGTAAATGAAACTGAGAAATATGGCTATCATAGTCAAACGGATACACCACCGTATAGAATTAATTATGGAACTTTAATCAAGCCGTATACGTATCTGCCATGTTGTCCAGAAAAGGATGATGCATTTCTACAGCAAGGCTCAACGTCGAAATCCGAGAGCGAATGGATCAGTTTCGTCCTTGGTATTAACATAATCAATGAGAATACGCTCGTTAAAATTTCAACAAGAGTTTTATTGGCTGTATCAGTAAGATAGACGGAACAGTGCGGGTCTGTTACGAAAGTGAACCATTCACTTCGTAATGGGTGCGAAGTCAGTGGGACTTTTGAAAAACAATCCAATGATAAAATCCGCCATTTCTCGTATAACGAGCTAACGTTGTCTTCAATTTTTACTATCGGGCTGTTGCAATTAGCATCGAACAAATTTTACGAGATGGAAACTCGGTAAGTACGCTTATGGCCAACGGGGACAGCAAGTATAAAAATGCCAGGGAAGAAACTTCCAGACGACAACATCACTGACCTTATGGCGAGAATGGCCAATTCAATGAATCTAACTTGCCCTCGTCCTTTGTCGTTGCTCTGTTAATGCCAGTGAACGTCGATTTACGGCATTAGAAAAAGCCATATTGCGTAAAAGAAGTCCTACGGATGCCCAAGCGTAACTTGAAGGAACCGTCTCACGTGTAGGTACGTAATTTCGTAATGCGCCGCCAGTGGCGCTTTCGTCGTTTCTTAAACTGTCAGCTGTCGCTGCCTTCTCTCTGTTTCATCCACTTATGTCTTTTTCTATGTCTCTTAACACGATTCCATTTCTCCAGTTCACTCTGACTCCCATGTAACTTGCCCGTCGACCATTCGAGATGCGTCCTTTTGTTTATTCCTCCGCGAACTAAGATCAAAGCCTACTTTATTTTTAGCGTTTACCATTAAGTAAAAAAAAAATACAACAAGAATTAAACTCAGTTCGGATGCGTAAAGATTGCGTCGACGGCCGTTACTTTACTCGTTTACTTCTATGAATCCACAAGAGTCAATTGTTCGAAAAGAAGAATCAGCACGGAGTCAGCCAGGATGAATATACTCAAATCGTCATCAGATCCTAAATAGCTAATTGTTACCTGCGTAACTTGAGATAGATTAAGGTAAATTGAATATATTCATTTAATTCGCAGTGACTCGTTAATCCGACCAGCGAGTCGTTACTAATGAATCATAATGGAACAGCTGTTCGGCATGTGGAATCTCAGGGAACGGAATACCCGATTAAAGCCACGTCCATATAAAAATATAAATTCTATTAAAAATAAACAAGGACCGACTACTAGCCATATCGCGTCAACCCATTGCCAATGTTCCACATAAGAACTGCCTTTCTCGTAGCTCCCTCGACTCGACACGAACGAAAGGGGATCGAAACTATTCAAGTAATTTATCTCGGGGAGTCCGCACGTTATTGACAAGTGCTGAAGAATTGTGAAAATGGCGTCTTGAGTCCTTCCCGCCATTCTCACACTATTTGAAATCGCTGAATAGCTGAGTGCCAATTAAACTTGCCGTTTCTAGCTCGTCAGAGTCGTCGCGTGTGAACTCGGCTTAATTGTCAGGCCGTAGCTACTGGATAAGTCCAGAGTCACAACCATCCAGCCAATCACCATTATGACAGCTGGTGACAATTATCAATTTCTCGTTCGATCTCAATCTATAAGTAAATAAAATGGCCCCCGTTTCGTTTCCTGCTCGAATGATGAAAGTTTATCAATTATTTATAACACACCACAGCCACATGAATGCAAATCGACTCAACAACAAAACAAAATAGGTATGAAAACTTAAGGGTTTCCAAATTATCCCTAAATTATCCAAATATAGTAATACAAGAATATTTGACATATTTATGTTTTTATTTGTGTTTTTATGTGCCTATGATATATAAGGAGACGGAGTTGGACAATGAAGTCGCCTTAACGACTTCATTTCGGGGCGTTCCGCAAACCCGACGATCACGCGTGGACTACTGACCTTGAGTAATGACTCGTGAGCGACGATACCACCCTGCAGAGTTCATTCTTTGCGAACAATAATTTTTATTTTAATAATAAACAAATATCGATAACATAACTGAACGGATACTCTGATGCGTGAGATTAATTTTTCTCTATTTTTTTTTATTGATCCAATAATAAGTTCTGCGTGCAATCAATAATTAACTGTCAGCTGTATCAACCGAAGAATCAATAAGTGTCTATTCAAAATTTCAACCTTCGCGTCAATTGATACATCATTTAATCGTGATAACATAATTTTACGTATAAAAGAAGTTATTCACAAGTGTCACAAACGTTCGACGATCGTTCGACCGAGTCTCAAAAAGTCCCTCGAGCTGAGCATAACAAAAAAAAAGTCAATAATACTAAGCACCATAGAGTCTTCGTCGATTGAAAATCAAGGTCAACTTTAACGCCACGAAATAGGCAGCGCGAACCTCGTCTACGTGTCAAAAACAAGACAACGGGTTCACAGCGAGTCGGACATTCCGCCATTTCAATTTACAATGACAACAAAGAAATGCCAGTCTTACACCTGGCAATGTAACGACATTTCAATCTCTCGTGTATATCGTAGAGCTTCTTTTCCTTGAGGATAAGGTCAATGAAGCTTCAAAATGAGCTTTGGGTAATCAAACATGTAACGTGAATATTGAAATTTCAATTAAAAATGTTAAAATAAATAATAAAAACATATTTAAATCTTTTTTCTTAATATTTACATAAACCGTATCTAATGAATAAATGAAATAGTTTAAATAAAATATTTTATTTATAAAAATGGTAAAGAAAAAAAATTAAGTATACTGTATCACATAAACACCCGCCGTTTGCGTAAAACGAAATGACAAAAAAATAGCCTAAAAGTTTGAGAGTCACTGTTACGAAATATCGTGATTAATGAGAAGACTAGAAACTCAATATCGAGCCAGAGATTCGTCTAACGACATTGGTCAACCATGTCAATCGTGAAGGACGGAAGAGTCATGAAGCAACGACGTGACGATCAAACAATTCTTGTGCTGACGATACGGGTTGGTACTCAGGTCCAATGAAATCCAATTGTGCCAGTTAGAAAAAAAAGAATGTAAATAAATAAAAGAGATCTACGATCGGCAAAATTTCGTGCCGTAGGATCATCACGTCGCCGTCGCAAAATTTGGGATCGTCGCGTCTTGCGTCACGGGATACGGCGTGAAGTCAGCTTCGAGCACTGGACGCGCTGACGGTTATCGCATCGACGGCTTCCTTCTCTCGGCCGTAAAGTTCGTATTTCCATAAGACAGATGAGACGCTTTACGACCTGAAATATTCCTGAGAACGTTTCGAAATATTTTAAAGAGACGAAAGAATTTGAAAAAGGAAATAAAAGAAGTACTGTTGGATCCAACGTTATCTGAATGGATGATAACTGGGACGTCAGATTAGGATAGTAAAAAAAGAAACGTCCAAACTTTACTTACAGACCATTTTTCATGCAACTGTAAAAATGAGAATTTAAAAAAATAATCTGCTTCGTTGCGAAAAAAAAATAAGAATACAAAAATTGCACTCAGCAAATTCCTTATCGAAGCAGCAGCGATAACCGTGTCCATTGGAAGACCAATTCCGTTCACACTGAATGACCTCACAAGGCATCGCGTGGGTCGGCTGCACGCAAAAGATGTAAATTAACGAGTAAAGAAACTGACTTGTTATTCTAAAGGCAAAGAATTTGTAAACAAAATCCCAGTTGTCAAAAAAAAAGAAAACGAACACTTAGACCGCAGATGCTTTATTTGCTCGGTCCGGTCTCTCACGTGTATAGACATTTTGGGAGCTGCGAAATTTTTTTGTCAATAGACCAATAAGACGAGGGCGGACGTACCGTGTAAATCGGTCGAATTTCGTGAACAATCAGATAAAGTATCACCCTGTGACGTAATTCCGTTAGGGCGTGATCGTGGCTGTGGGACTTGAAAGAATCGATTCCTTCTCGTATCCATGTAAGCGAGAGAGAGCGAGATGGAATGAAAGAAAAAAAAAAGGATCCTCAACTTCTTCCATCGGGACTACTGTCACTCGTACCAACCCACTGAGGACTATAGTCCAGCAGCTGGCAGATCTGGGTAATCCTTAGTTGAGTACCGGTTGGATTTGAATACCAACGGAATTTGAGTGCCAGTTGAATTTGAGTGTCAGTTGGATTTGAGTGTCAGTTGGACTTGAAGTTCATGTAACGAGGACGCATTGCCGGTATGAGTTCAGACCGAGTCAGGTCTAGTATAGTCGAGGTAGAGATTAAAAGTGCTTGACTCGAGTCATTCGAGTGACTCGAGATACTTTCTAGTTATAACAGCGGTACAGTCTTAGCGATAAGGCAAGCGGAATATCAAATGACAAAAGATAAATCAAGCTCAGAGTTTTAGTAACGCTTTCTTCTAGAGCGTTCCCAAAGACACGAAGTAAGGGAATAATCGTAAGTATGAAATTGATGAATTTTAGCAATTAGAAACGTAAAAATTTTCTTCGCCTGATATCGAAATTTCACAATGGTCGCTTTATGGCCGCTTTAGATGTCTTGATAACGAGAGACATAAGATTGTAATAATAATGATAACTGAAAAGGACAAAAAAAAGGTAGCAGGAGGCGTTACTACTGTAAACACGAACGTCTCTTTTCTACGTATAGTGACGTAACGGAGTGACGTCACCGATGCCATGTTTAATCTCGTGGTCGAAGGACAAAGCGTTTTACAGTAATGAAAGTCAGGCTTAAGGAAGTCGATAGGAGAGCGCGTTTAGCTATCGTTTGATACATATTAGACGATCTGACGTATTCCTATTATCCAATGTCGTTGTGAGAGTCGACGAAGTTTTTTGAAAAAGTTACGTTGTTTTGGAAAAAAAAATTTTTAGATTCCCGATTCGATATTTATTTACGCAACGATCGACCGCATGAATATTTGTTTTCCTCTCACGATTCGGCATGGAATTTTCCCGGCCACAAGAGTTAGAATAAATTTGCGAAAAAAAAGTTTCAAAATTCACTCGTAATATTCGTATAAAGAAAATTCATTGTGACGAAGAATCGAACTTCGATTTCCTGACCGATTCACGAGCAATGAGATTATCGATAAGATTCGTGAAAAACAACAATACGACTATCGAAAATGAGGTATAGCTCCTTTCGCAATAAAATTTCTACAGAAACAATAGAAATGACAAAATGTGATTGATGAGGTAATAAATCGATTGATCCAAGCGCGACAGTAATTATACGTTAACTAAAATTCTAATGTGTCCTGCGCTTTCTAGAATTTGAAGGAAAAAAAATCGATTAATAATTATTTTTCAAATATTTCCCGTTTCTGATCCATTCGGCTTTAAAGGATTATCAACTTTTGGCAGACTCCCCCAGGGTTCGCCGAGAACAATATTAAATTGAACCTTCGATCGGATTAGTACGAAGCCATCGATCCGTCAGTCTCATTCGGCGTATCGGCGCGTAATCTTCGAGTGGCGAATAAAAAGTAAAATTGCACAATGCAGAAAGTTGTCAATAAGCAGTAAACCTGATCTGAAGTATTTTCACAAATAGCCAATCGATTTCAAAATACGACAAATAAATCAGCGAGCACAAAATAAATACAAGCCAAGAATTATATCTCTTTGTCTCACCTATACCTCATTCATCCTTACTCCATATTCGTCAGTAGCTACGAAAAAATTGAAAAATTGACTATTGTCAATTTTCAAAAAAAAAAAACCGTTGAACATACCAAGTCCTCAACCAGCCACGAGGATCGAACCTGAACAAGGCGAATTTCTATTAATAAAATTTACTCAAAAATACATCACGCTGTACGTAGTCGTGCGCAAAGTAGGTTCGACGTAACTTCCAACGTATGTACGTTAAGTAGGTAGAGGCCAAATAACTGAGTCACCCGGTAAGGTAACTAGGTTCTGTCTCTAAAAGTCGAAACAGTCGGTAAAACAGTTGCGCCTGCCAAATTAGAAGAAAAAAGAAAAGAATATCAAACCTTGACAAGAAACTTACTTAACTAAAGTACAGAGTTAAACACGTGTCCTGAAAATTGTTCCAAAAAAAAAATTACGTATAAAATAAACGGGCGAGTTGCCAATGGAACTTCCTTGGATTTCAAAAGTTAAGTTAGCAGTCCTGCTTCGAGTCGCACACAGTGACATCCAGTTCATATCGATTTCACGAGTAACCAATGATATTCCATATTACCTGAAGTTACGTAATTTTCGTGTCAGTTCCAAATTTCCAACTCGTTTCGTTCTTTTACATTCATTCGATCCATACCTCGTTGTTATTGCAATTTCAAATTTTTTCTCGCGTCATTCACCTCCCAGTCTTTCCTTTGTACTATCGCCATTTTTTGTCCTCCTTATAGAAATTTCCGTCCTATTCCGAGTTTTGCCCAAGAACCGTTACTCGCATTGCCAATGAACCTGCATCGCGTACGTGTCTCGCAATGACAATGAATTCTCTAATTAGGGTTAGGAAAAACCCAGTATATGTACCAGTATATATATATATATATATATATATATATATAAGATGAATAAAACATAAACTATATACAACCAATAGATTCGGCACCGGGTAGAAATTTTGTCAACAAGAATTTCACACCAAGTGATAATCCACAATGTACGACAAACTGAGCATATCGAATTGACAATGAAGAACGTACGACAGAAGTATGAGTTATCGCTATAACGACTTTTACAGTAAATAATAAATAATGAATTCCTCATCGCAATATTCTTCGACAATTAATAATACAAAAACTGATAGAAACGCGACAGTGTGAGTAACAGAGTTGAAAAAAAAAGTATAAAGAGCAGAATATAGGAATTACCTTATTCGTAGAAAAAAAAAAATTTTGTATAACGTCATTCGCGTAGCAACATATCTAAGGATACCAGTTACACGTCATTAGGCAATTATAAGTGTTTCATATTTCAGAATTCACGGCCAACACGAATTTTAACGCTTCCCCATTTTGATTCACTGTCAAAGCATTAATACAACAATGGAAGATAAAAAAAAAGAATAAAGAATATTAAGAAATTCGATCGACCGAATGACATTACTTCTGGGTAATATCGAGAAACTGGGTAATTTCCATGAACTAATAATTTGTCCACGATCTTGCCCCATTACGATTCCAGGAATGAACGATGAATCAAAAAACAAAATAAAATCGACCAAGTGAAATTCTACGTAACGTCCACCAGTAGGAACTGTATAAAAATTGTATTATATCGATAATAAACGTTAAATTCGAACGTGAGTGTCAATATGAAAAAGTAAAATCAAATAAGCGAAAATATCCATAAAGATCCAAAGACACACGATAAGCTCGTAAAATTTCATTGTAATAACAGCAGCTGCTCTTTAACCATGACTCCCGACTACAATTTCGCCTGCTATTAAATACTTGATAAGTTATCAAGTAGGCGGCTTCTCATTGCAACGAATGACCAATGGATTAGTTCCGGGTTTGAATAGGCCGGTAAGAATTGCCAAAGAAACGTCGATAAGTTCCGATCCATCGATCGTGGCCGAGTGTACCACCGATTGGTTCGTTGTTAATTTAAAAGACCGAAATACCAGACCCCCGATAAAAGCAGTAAAGGAGAAAAAAATCGCGCAAGACCAACCATTGCTCGAGACGTTCAAAACAAGCGTAGCATTGTTTGTTTTTTTTATACACAGCAGTGATTCTCCTTTTAAATTTCAAGGTTATGTCACGTACGTAGAAATAACAGTGCATGCGCACCATCTAAATGCATTTGCAACATTACGCCTACAATCGCCTACGTTATCGACAGTCCTTGACGCGAAACCCGTTTTTACCTCATGTGCCACATTTCGAAGAGTTATCAAACGCAGTTCAATGGACATTCCGATTACGTCTTAATATCGCGTCTCGCAACGTAACCTGCATAAACACGTCGAGAAGAGACTAGTAAAAAAAAAAGCCACAGCCTTATGAGAACTTTACGTCAGACGACCAGTGGGCACAATGAACGTGAGATATGCTGGAACCAGCAAAGAAGTTCTAGACTGGTTTGAAATGCCCATATACGCAATTCGTTTCAGACACAGACTACACCGAGGTTGGTCACTTTGTCAATACCTTCACGATGCCTGCATGTCTTCTATTCCTTAAGGCTTCCTCTTGGTGAAAGAGATCTGAAAACGCTGCATGTACTTCCTTCCGTTCTTTTTGATTGTATCCTTGTACGAAAGATGTGCCAGAATTGCCGCACGTCATCGGCAGAGGCAGAAGAAGTTGCGCCATAGAGAATTTCGAGCAAGACACGCGAGCGAAGGCCGACGGCGACACTAGCGCCTTGGCGGACATTCGCGGAAGCTCCAGCGGGCCAAGTAATTCAATTTAAATCTAAAACTGTATCTCGTTTCCAATGCATAGGGAATAAAGTTATTTGTAATGAACATCGAAACTCGCGACTGTCGATTTAACCAACGACCGTGGTGCATTGGAATTGCGAAAAACCAGAAGGCGTGCGATAGGTGCAGATGCAAGTGCATAGACGTGGGTACATATACGAGCAGACCTTTCGTAACGTCCATCGAATGATATAAACGAGTAAACGAGGACAGGACGGTAATGAAATGTGGAGGCGGAAACGGGAGGTATGACTGTAGGGGTAAACGATCGAAACAAGGATCTGGGTTAGGGGCCACGGAAAGGGAAGAAAAAAAAACATGACATTAGCTAAGCTTGCACTTGGCCGTCACACGCATGTGACCATCGAGTCACGAAGTTCATAAAAATTCGGACTCGAGTGAACGATAAGGTTATAGTGCATTTTGGCTGAAATTATATTTCTCTGTAATAATTTTTTTCTTTTTCAAATATATCAAAAGTGTCTTATATAACTCGGCGATTGAGAGGACGATGTTCTAATTCGGCATTACGTAAAATATTCGCAGCCACTTCCTTGTCATATTTACTTGTACGCCACGTGTACTTGTACCGAAATTAGTTATCTTTAACCCCTTGTGCTTCAATGACCAGCATCGCTGGCATAACGACCAAGGCCGCAAAAAATGCCTGGAATTCAAAGACTTCAAAATCGTAAATACGCAATCGCTTGTAATAAATTTTAAAAAGTTCGAAACCAATGAAATTACTGATCGAACGAACGTAATTGCACGTCTGAGAATAGGAATGTATTTTTAGAGCACACTGAGCAGGTACCTCGGCTCCTAACGCGAATAAGAATTCAGCGAAACTGGTTGAGTTTAGCAATTTGTATAGTTTCAGTTATTTCGGTGGAAGTTTATATTTTCTATTTGTTGATATATAAAAAATAATGCTGCTCACGTTGCAGTATAATTAACGAGACCTATATAGGTAATACGTGTACATAAATCTGTCAAATCCAAAATGGCCGAACTTATCGGACAGTTGAATCACGTAGTAAAAGTTCTTGAAAATAATCGATAACACAAAACACACGGGAGCCAATGAGAAAAATAAAAAGACGGCCCTACCCATAGAATGGCTTAATTTGAATTTTTCAAAATTAAATATCACCCCCCCCCCCCCCGGATTTGTATTTAAAAATCCTATTGCCAGCGAACAATGGAATTTCCCCATGGACTAAAACGGTCGCAAAATCAAAAAGTATTTCGTTACCGTCAAAGTCTGACCTAACCTTAACGCCAAGGTTGAGGTCTAAGGAAGATACTTTTATCCACCTTCTATTCCTTCTCGTTGAATCCGTAAACACCACCCTGTATAAACTTAATCTACTTTGTCTTTAAACGAGAAACTTTCGCGTTGTAAATAAATCGTTTAAATTTCGCGCGAAAAATGGCTCGTCGTTACAAACTACTGGAAGACAAATCACCCGGTAAACATACTTCGACAATAGGTACGAGCGTGCTATAACATTGAAGAATAAAAAAAGTACTAAGAATATGAAATATCACATTTGTAATTGTCGAAATCATACCAAACAACATTTCCGCTTCGTGGCAACTTTCTCGAAGTGCGAATAATCAATGGTTACGATAGATCCGTAGCAGTGATAAAAAATGAAAAATGTTTTCGTGTCGAAATGGTGCTGTCCAGCAAAAGTAAATGACAGGTTGACAATCGTCCATCATTTCCATAGCGCGCCGAATGCTGGTACGTAGAATAACATTAAGCAGACGCTCTTGGCTGAATTTCGAATTTCGCGCCCTGTCTAGCAGACAGACACGCTCACGTAATGGCGTCCGTAGTGCGGATGGATCGCCACGCGGTTTTCCCAGCCAGTCGAAATAAAATCCTAGATAAACAATCACCCGACCGGTGCTGTGCTGGAAAATCTATTTTCGCGGAACAAAGGACAGTTAAAAATCGCATGTAATCGGTCGCATCTCCATCAAGCGGAACAACAGAGGTCATGACGTTCTCCAAAGATTTTTACTACCACGATCGATCGGCCAAACGAATCGACCAGTCAGAACTGGGTCCTGCTATACCTACGACAAGCATTTACGCTACGCCTATAAAAGAAAGTGTGCAACTCAATTGGTTCAATAGAACAAAAAAAAAACATCACAGTAATCCGACCCGTAACCGCGTAAAATTTCTAACCTAAAAAAATTGCATGGAAAAACCGTACGAAAGAAATGCATCGTGTGCAGCAATAGGCAGATGTGACAAGGAGAAATAGGCGAGCGACCATTCGAAAGGGAAGGACAAATCGAACAGAGTCAAGTAAGTGTCTATGAAAGATCCGGCGACCGTGAGTCTTCAAGGTCGCCATTCACTCAAGGATCAAGATCAAAACTATCAGTTCACGAGAACATTAAAACGCCGAGTCGATTCTTCGAGCGATAATCGACACTCGACTAGCTCAAAGCCGTGCGACAATCGCTCGGTCAATTTTCACATCGAATCTTGATCTCGAAGAGTTCGATAAACCTTGTGGATAATTCCTGACGCCGTACGCCACCGCCATCTAGGCGCGTCCCACGGCTACGTTCCGCGTCCTATGGAAACTCGACGAATTAATCCGAGAACGTTAATCCCTCCGTCGGCAAAATGAACGCCTATTAATTTGTAACGTTCAAGCGCCTATTGAAAATTGAAAGTCAAATCAGGAGTAACGAGAGCTTCGGCTATAATTGACTCTAAGGAACCAGACAGCAATGTTTTATGGTTATACACGTCGAACTATACATTTAGCCGTTAACGACGCACAGCAATGGGCATCATCATCAGTGACTGGTTTAATTTACTTAGTGGATTCTTGAGCTACAGTGTATAATTATAAAAGGACCAGGTCGAATAATATAACCTCACAAACGGACACGTAAAAAAGAAATTCAATTACTTTTACACCGAGTAAGTCAATGGAGTAACTAATTATCGTGATATTTACTCGTGACAAAAATAGACACCGTACGCCGTGTGCTACGTTACAAGTTTATTTTGAACATCAGCCCAAAGAGATTTGTCGATTTCATAGCATTTGTTTATTGGATCGACACGCCTTGATGCATAACCGTCCATAATTAACGTACACACATTGCAGGATACTGCGTACGTCAAAAGTTAAACTCGCTAAACGAGTTGCACGAGCAGTCGCGATAGAAATATTTGTTATTGTCAGTCAGCCTGACTTTTTTTTTCGTTCCCCTCCCCCCCTTTTTTAAGTAATAAATTTTGCACTTCCAGCACGATATATCTTGCGCGATAATATTATCGATACATTTTCCTTATCGTAAATTCTTATCAACGCTTTTTCTTAATAGCATTGATATTTTTTTCGAAGGTCCCTTAACGTCCTTTCGATGACTCGCAATAGACTGTACGATAACGCAGCGACGACCAACGTATCGAAAGGAAGCCAAAGCGAAGCGCACGTACGTACACACAGACACATATATATATATATATATATAGACTGAAAACTAGATCCACGTGCAGTATAGAAAAAAAAAGTTAAAGCAAGAATATCCCGGCAGGAAGTGACTTCTAGCGACTCGACGTAAAAGGAATGTTCGTTGAGAAAAAAAAAATTCAAAAATAAGATAACGTACGACCTCAACGATCCTCTTTCTCTTCTCTACCAGTATGAAATTCTCATGTAAGCACATTCGATAAAATATTATTTAAAATTTACAAAGTAAGCATCAAACCTGATTTCCACTGACCTTGTGTCGATTATGCAAAGCAAACTTACAGGATCCCACGTCACCGCATACGCCTAGTACCAAGCGACATATCACGAACGTCAACCAATCGGTTTGCGAATTGCAGTAAGAAAATCAAAGAAACTCGATCGTTCAAATACACAAAAAAGATAAACATGACTCCCAGCACGAGAAAACAGATAAGTCGGCTAAGTCAGCCGACTATTCCCAGGTTAACCAAATTCCAAAGACTGTGAATTCCGCTTAAGACCTATTTCCCAACATTTACATTAGTTTCTCCGTGTTCGTAGACGCTGAGCAAAAGCACCCGGCGATCTCGTACATGTCCGTCGGACACGAAAGCAACATACAGTGCACAGGGTGTGTCAGCTTTTCGCAAGACTTTTGCCACGTGGATAAGAAAAAAAAAAAACCAGAAAAAAAATCCACGGACGACACAGGACAACGGAGACACGCGAAGCGTGTCTCGTGAATAAGTTAGGTGGCTTTTCGACGCAAAGGATTTACACAAATTTTGCATACCAGACATTCTTTTACACCCGCTATATATTATCGTACTGTTTCATCTGTTCGGCAACTGACGACACGTACAGATACGCGGCGCGGTATATCAGTGCATCAATGACACATGTTATAGGTGAAAACCATAAGTGCGTATATTGCGTGCATGTAAACCAGCACGTCATTGACCCGATTCTCGCTCTTCATTCATTTATCGATTGACCTATAAGCCTTGGAACACCCTATATAAGCGGACTTGCCCAACAACCGTCTCCTTCCTTGTCCCCTACAGCGATACCGTCTCAGTCACTCTCTGTCTATTGTATCCACGAGCAAGGAACAAAAGACAAAATGACTATACCGCTGTAGGAATGAACGTTCATCGATTTTCCAAAAAAAAAGAAAAAAGAAAAAAAAACCACCTTGACCGAATTTTCACTGTCGCGCCATAGCCCATACTGTAATTGCACGAAGGTTTTCATAGGACAACTGCCTACAAGTAACGGTGCTTGAAACGCCTGAAAAATCATTCAGGCCGAAGTCATACACAGGCCGCGTATATTTGACGCTTTACACGTGCCGGATTTTTTTAGCTAACAAAATAAGCGCGAACCGACTTATCGCCTACCGAATTAGAATTAGAGCCCTGAGAGCTGGAGAATTGGTTCGCGTAGCAAGTGTAAGAGAGATTACAAGGGGGAAGATGATTGGTTGGCTTGTCGAGGGGAATGAAAATTACTTTTATGAAAGTCAAATTTTTTATAATTCATATATTCATTATATCCTCGTGATACTTGGTGATAAACATTATCGGACTTGGGCTGTCACTTTGGTATCGGGTACGACTGAAAATGCAGGGAGCAGCGAACACGTGCTCAAACCAATATTGTAGGCGTAATTTCTTTTACAATTTTGTGTTTGGAAAACAAGCGCTGCCGCATGGCGAAACGTCGAGCACGGTTGGGGGGGGGGGGGGGGCGTTGCGAAATTACAGTAATAAATGGCATAAACGTTACTCCTGGTCGTTTGTGTATGCCAATGAGAGAGATAAAAAACTTATTTGGAAAAACAATGAAACACTTCTGAGATCACTTGGTGAATTCTCAAAAAATGAGAAAAAAAAGAGAAGAATATTTACGGCAGTCAACTATATTGATCGAGGCATATTACAATTACATTACTCACATTGCGTAAACCCGACAGGTTGAATTATTGACTCGCTGATCGCTGGCAAGGCGTCGTCTGTCCTCGAAGAAGTCTTTGAGAGCGGTGACGCCGAGTACGAAGACTACCGGTATCATGGCGACCTCCTTGCCGAAGGCATTGATGGCAGGAACCCAGTTTAGTAATACTATGAAGATAAAGTAGAGATTCGCCACACGGTGGAATTGCTCCAAGAGGTTACGTGGCAGGAAGCTCAGTGCCGTATACTTCGTTGTGCGTACCCTGGACAGACATGGGACGGAACCGGTATAGGAAGAGCTAACTAAACTTTGGGTATAAATGCATTTAAAAAAATTTTTTAATTAATGTACAAAGGAAAAAAAATATATGACGCACCTGTTGTCCACCCTGATGCCATTGGGATGCTGACTCTTTGGCGTCTTTGGTGGTACCAGATGATTCGGGACTATGGTTCTGAGTCGCGGTTCCTCCGGAATGGACCCAAAGCATCGTGCCCACGCTCTCCTCCACCATGGTGGCGCTGCGCTACGTCGAATAGTGTATATCGATTCTGACCTGTATCGAAAGCATGAGAAAGGCTTTCACTTTAGTACCAAGCTGTATCATTAAAGTATATCGGGAATGATGCATAATCGTAGAATTTTTTTGCAGGATTATAATAACGGATGATGTGAATGACGGATAATGACAATGTCAAGGGTCGAAATTATAGGCGCAAAGAGGTAAATCTGAGCGGACGTGACGTTCCGTGTAATGAATTGAAAGCCGGCTCCTCTTCCGAACGTTTCTAAATTAATCTATCTATCTATAGCCATTTTAAATAGAGGTTAAGAGCGTTACGGCTTACTCAAACAGTTCGTAACATGCAGTCCCAGGCCTATATACACTGTGTGTCTAATAATACCAGAGAGATTCCGTTAATAGGGTGTACCTTCGAGAGCGCGTATTACTTATTTCTCGCTGGTGGAATCCTTTGCCGGAAGTCGAGCGATACCGATGAAATAATGAAAAGAAAAATCAATAGCCACGGGTGCGGAAGCGAAAGAGCAGACTAGAAAATAATTGAGCTGACCTGGAAGCTTGCCGGGAATGGCCACGAAACGAAGGAACCTTGGAGTTGCTGGCTGGTCTTGGTTCCTCCCGATGTCCAGGAGGCAGAATAAAGTCGGTCTTTGAGCCGACGCGACTGTGTCCGCTCACCGGTTGACCTTGTACATCCACTACTTGGCCCTGACTGAAAGCCCTCTGATGACCTGGCTTCTTCAAGGCCGAAGGTCGACCCAACGCACCAGCCGAGACGGCCTGCAAGCTCGAGCTCGCGAGGACTCCGCCGTGACTCGCCGACCTGGCATGTGTCTTCGGGTTCACCGGTCTTCCCGTTCCTAATCCTATCCCTGCGCTCACGACGTTCGAGAGCGTCGTTGAGATCGTCGAGACACTTGGCTGTGGCTGGTTCGGTAGCGGCTGCAGCTGCTGCTGATGTTGATGAACTAGGGTCGGTGAGGATGACGTTGATGAGGCTTGGGATACCAGGGGTAGGGCTAACGGCAATGGCGGAGGTAGTGGCGGTTGACCTGGACCTGGGAAAACGTAGAGTGACGAGGTCCTCTTCTCGGTGTCGCACGCTGCTGCTTGCACGACGCTCTCGGACATACTGGCACATCTGTTTGATGAAAAAAAAATATTTTTTACTTATCAAATCACCTTCGGTACATCAGGTCGATGACGACGAACGACTGAAATCTGTATCGCTCGTCTATAGCCATGTATCTTTCCATAAGGACACGTATCAGTTACCTTGAACGGACTATAGATCCGCAGGTATACAAAACTCAGTAAGAAAGTCTAAGACGTAGAATATCATTGCCATCGGACTTTTATAAATATTCGAAATCATGTTATACTATATTTTGAAATGTGTCTCGTTGTAAGAGATCAAATTTTTTAAGAAGATTTCGATAAATATTTTCTTTTCTTCGCATATTCGCTTCTTTTTGTATCTCTTATGTTTGGTGTCAATTTTTCTTAATCAAACTTTGTGCTTATTTTTCAAGACTGTAAACCGATGCACTTAGCCAAACGTAAAGTTTGGAACTTCTACACGCGTTAGGGCACATGACCAATCAGTGAAATTTCGAACAAAGAAAAGACTATAGGTGAGTATGATAAGAGAGTACAATTTTTTATGTTATCAGCGGCGTGGATTAATTACCGAAAGTGGATACTGTATCGTAATCCCGAAGCACTTGTGACAACAAGTCAACATAATAAACAGAAAATCACATAGCTATTAAATTCTCAAAATTATCGATACAGATGTTAGACATTTTATTAACCCTTTGCACTCCGTTGTCGCCGCATTTGCGAAATTTCGAATGTTAGGAATAAATCCGTTGTCGCCGAATTTGCGACACGGGTGATTGCTTTGAAAAATACCACACTTTGAGAAATTTTAAACCTTAAGTTTCTTTTTTTAGTTTTAACTATATGCTTCAATATGCTTTAATACAATATATGTAACAATAAATTGGTTTGTTTAATTGTAGCGACTGCATTTTTCTTAAACATTAATGCATGCACTTTTTACTAATATAGCTGTGGAGTTACTGGTTCCTATTATTGCTTATTAGGCTGTAGTGCAAAGGGTTAATATAATTTGTACGAGCAATCACGTAAATTCATGTTGCAAAAATGGTAAAGCGAAAGAATCAGTTTACAATTGTACGATCTTTCGTTATAAAATGAACACTGATAACGGTTCTGTACGATTTAGAATAATTTATCAATAATTATCTGGCTGAAATTATTTTTTTCAACGAGTCATCTAAATTAGACTCTTTTCCACGTGAAAAATTTCAAAAAATCTTCATCTAGATTAAACGTCCAAATTTTCACGAAGCTAAAGCGTCCCCCGTCGCTTCTCGTTTAACGTGTAATGGCGCCGAAGAGCTGATGTGTCATTTCCATCTTTTTTTTCTTTTCCTTCGAGAAATTACATTTTCACCCGAACGAGCATCACCCAATGGTGCTGAGTAACAACTGTCAGAATTCACGAATAATTCACGACGGATCTCGGATGCGAAGGAATTATTTTCAATGACAATCAGGTCGAGAAGCACTTTTGAATACTGGCGCAAAAAAGTACAATGGCGGCGATTACAGTGTAAGAATTTCGACAGTGTTATTCAAGAAATTTATAACGGTCAAAAGTGATCGTAACCATGGAAACCAAATAAACAGACTTGTAACGATGCAAGGTTTAAATATGTTTTACATTCAGGTGACTCTTATATGACGAATAATACAAGAAGATGGCCTCTCATAGAAAAATAGGCTGACTGTACGACATTGTATCGTTGTAACATTTGACGTTCATAGAAAAAGAGAATCTGAATAGAAACTAATAAAATTTGGCGAGTAAAGTAAAACAGAAGTGAAAAGTCGCGAGAGAGCCTCTTTGAAGAAGAGTAATTTTTAAAATAGTCAACCGTTGTACGAGGTGTCATACTAATTCAATGGGGTGGAATAAAAAGGCCGGAAATTGACGGTCCTTTGAGAATGAAAATAAAAGCACTTTTCAGAAGACGTCGTGCTGAGAATCCAATGTAAGAAGACACGTGGGTTAATTGTAGCTACTTAAAATCCATTCACGTCTCAATCTTATTAACCCTTGCATAAGAGTTGCGAACACAGCTTGAGCAAGTTATGACAAGAAACATACTGGATGTTCTTACAACATATTTTTTGTTCTTCACCTTCTCGGAAAAGAAAAAAAAAACACTAATTTTGCTTTGTTCGAACTAAACCCATAAAAACTGTCTACAGATTTTCATGACATTCAAATCTGGTGAGTTAACGACATTTGAAATCCAGTGGAGCGATAATAACGTATAGCAATCGATTTAAATATAATTTAATCACGGATTAATTGGTATCCTTATGCAAAACAATTGCTCTGATAATGTAAAAATTGATCAACAACAATGCTCGGAACAAATTTTGAATGGATCAATGGACGCCAACTGCATCCATCGTTTTTAAACAATCAAACGAGGGAATCCGTGACACGGTTATAATATCCTAACCTCGATGTAAATCTTCGCTGTTGAGTATTGCATTGTGAGTCTGATTTGCGTTTTCAAAGTTTGTAGCAACCTGTAGCATTCGCACATGCTCGAACCTCGAAGATACACAAAGCAGTATCCTAACGTGCGACACGTAAGTTCACACTCACATTTTTCAGGGCTTCTTGATCTCGGTCACTTGATCTTGTTAATCCTTCTCAAGAAATTCCTTCACTACGCGGCCGCTTAAGATTTGCAGAATCCCAGAGGCATCCCCTCCTGCCTAAGCATCATCTTGATCCATCCACGTCGTCCAAACGTTTGCGAACAGACACTTGCGGAGACGATTACATCCGGTTGGGCAAGATGCAAAATTTGTCAGGTAAATAAAAGTAAAAGTGACAATCAAACACTCGCGCACATAAATATCCTGTTTGGAAAGAAACACGATCGTTCACCCGGAACTTGCCTTAAGGAATGTCACGAAATTCACGACACACACCACACTCCAACTTCTGACCTACTCGCTGCTCCGAAGCGAGTGAACTGACCACAGAATTTTGGTCACACAAGCAACTTCAGCCAGCTGACGTTTCGACACTGTGTCTAAAGAGACGCTTGCGCCGCCATCTGTCGGTTAAAAATTCATTCACATTCATGGATTCGTGTATTTTCAGTATAGAAACTGTCCTTGCCTTCCATTTACCTAACCGCACAGAGGATCTGCTTGAGGATTGGTTCATGCCGTTGTAACTAACCAATGACAGGCCTCAATTTCCGTTAGAGCGAGATGCTGATGTATGAACAAATCCTAAGGCTCATATGGAAGAATTAAGCTTGATTCTTATTTAACTGTGGTAAAAGAAACGAATCACAAGTACGGAATACTCTTGTGTCATTCTATAATAGGCGTATAATTGGTGAACGAAGATTGCGTCGAGTAAATGTCCATTCTTTGAGAATCAGCCTTGTTTCTGGGTGTAAGAAAGAAGGTGGGGACTGGAATTGACGTAGCATCAGAGGAGGCAAGCAAGTAGGCTTGTATTTGAGAAAGGAAATAGACAGGAAGACAGGCGAACAAGTAAGCAAGGAAACAATCAGTCAGGCATACACAGAGCCAAATACGAAGTGAGATCAATCACGGTATAGTCAGACCAATCGGGTCAAAGTAATTCCGTTCAGGCTTTAATATTTTAGCTTATCCTCTTTCGCGTTCCGGCATAATAGGTCTGCGAGTTGGCATCCGCGCGGTCAACTTCCACTTTCCTAGTTGAATTAATCAACTCAGTGAGTTCACGTTTTAACGAAGAGATAATCGAGAGTGCTTAACAGTTAGCGACTTAAGTATCAGGATGGATGAGGAATACGACGCAGTGGTCCTTGGTACTGGACTCAAGGAATGCATCCTTTCGGGGATGTTATCGGTCAGCGGGAAAAAAGTACTCCACGTAGACCGCAACAAGTACTACGGTGGTGAATCCGCTTCCATCACGCCACTCGAGGACCTCTTTAGGTATAATTGTCTTTATAATTATCATCCTCTTCGTGATAGTCATTGTAGTTCATTATAGACATTTTCCTGCCCTCGTGGACTTGAGCTCACCTTTTTTTTTCTTCTTTTCATTTATTGCTCTGGTGCTCTTACTTTATTTCTTGGTATGTCGGGATATCTCTCTTACTCTTGCTGTAACAAGATCTGTCCTTCTCTTTCTCTTTTCTCTCTCTCTCTCTCTCTCTCTCTCTCTCTCTCTCTCTCTCTCTCTCTCTCTCTCTCTCTTTCTCTGCATGTCCTCTCGTCCCTCTATAATTCTACGTGGAACTCTAGGAATATTGATTTTCGCGAAACCACTTTCGACGAACATATTTTCCCCTGTGCTTCGTTCACGTTGAACAAGAATCAAAAATGATCGGCCAGACCGGCACAGACGTTTTTTGGTCACGTAGAAGATTTCATTCTCGGTTGATGGAATCTGAGAGTTTTCTTCATAAAACAATCCTTAGGATGCAGGAGCAGACACTCAGGGCAAAGAGTAGAAGGCTCTAATTGTGTTGAAGTAATTTTATTTTATAAAATGATATAAATATGGATTTTTCAAATTTTATTACTTCATTAATGGCGTTTTTCGCTTTTGTGTCAGGTTTAATATATTTTATATCAGAGTAAAACATGTAAAAGTTTTCCAGGTGGACGGAATTATTTATCTAAGAAAAACAGTGATGAAGTTTATCGATTAAAGTTTCATCATTTATCAGTGCAATAACAACTTGCTATATTACGGAATGTCTATCTTTAAAATCATTCTTTTTTTTTTGCTAATTAATAAATATGTATTTTGAAACAGATAACGAATTCTTTCAAAGGTCAATTCGAATCTTTTGTTTTTGTAAATAAACGTTGAAATCGAGCTCCTTCTGCCGGAAAGGAAGAGATAAAATAGATTTTATGAATTATTTAATCATAACGACAGTTTAACCACTCGTTTTGTTTTTAGGAACTGACATGTTTATCAAATATTCATCATAATTGCCTGTGCATTAATATAATTGCTTTGCTCCTGCGGAAAGTCGTTGAAAATATTCATAATCGGAGGAAACTAACTGCCAGGATCCCATTTCCCTATTGTTTCAACAAAGTAATAAATAATGCTCTTTTTATTTTATTAAAAAGAAAATGCGCCACGCAAAGTCTATACTTTTATTATTTCTTATTTATGTCACATATCCAAAGGACGTCAAAACATTTCCGTAATGTTAGAACCAAGTGTAATTTACTAATCAGTCCATTAAGATATACATTTGAGGTGACTCCAGGCGAATATAAAATTATGCCTTCCTGTAACTTTGTTCTGGAACTTTACCGATACTTTTACTCAGGATCTTTGAAAGATCTAGTGTTGCTATGCGGAAGACGAAATTTACTGTCTCTTACCATGATTTACGGCCCTGCTGAAGAATTTCCGACACGCTCGAGTCATTGCGAAATTAATCGGTGGGGATCAAGCGCGCACGTCCGATCATTTGTTCACTTTTTCAACTTAGCATTTAGTAGATGCAAATAAAACGTTCACTAAATTGTCAAATGGACGTATAATTTGTGATAGTTAATACACATTCATTGATCGTGTTCATTGGTTTTTATTTTGAGAATAAGTGTTTTGAATATAGTATAAGCGGTGAAAATGATAGTAGGTAAAATTGTTGAATTTTTAATGCCTTTCTTAATCTTTAAAGACTACCGGTGGCTTTTCTTATAAATTCTAGACCACGCTGTTCTCCTTCCGTTTTTTACCGCTCTGATTTCAGCTGCTTTGAACGATGGTTGGCCATGACTTCATACCGTGCCAGTATTCGTTTGCAATACCGTTACAGTAGCCTTTTACATTCGCATCTTTTAGTAATCACCCTGTTAAAAATAAGGCTATACTCATTGTTTGCACATTTTATGAGTAATTTAGTTTAAGAAGGTAACTGTGATTACATTGCGAAGCCAATATGGGAATGAAATTGTCCCTATTCTTGATTAGGAATAGTATATAAAGCTAATTATTTAATTTTATTTCAACTTTTTACTTATAGAGATTTGTGTATGTGAATGTTCGATGAGATTTCTAATTTATATAAAGTATTTAAATTTTTTTGTGTAGCAAATTCAAGGCTCCTCCTCCCGATGAGAACTATGGTCGTGGACGTGACTGGAATGTGGACTTAATTCCCAAGTTCCTGATGGCTAATGGTTTGCTGGTCAAACTTCTTATTCACACTGGTGTCACTCGATACTTGGAGTTCAAGTCTGTGGAAGGTTCTTACGTTTACAAGTCTGGCAAGATCTCCAAAGTGCCAATCGACCAGCATGAAGCACTGTCTAGTGATTTGATGGGTCTCTTTGAAAAGAGACGTTTCCGCAACTTCCTTGTCTGGGTGCAAAATATGCAAGAGGATGATCCTAAAACGTGGGATGGATTTGATCCGTACAATAATAACATGAGTGCTCTGTACAACAAGTTCAGTCTTGATAAGAATACTCAGGACTTTACTGGCCACGCTCTTGCCTTGTACAGGTTAGAAACATATGAACAATATATTCGATGTGATCCCTTACATGTATAATTACTTACTCTCCTAATTGATCTTCTCAGAGATGATGAGTATATTGGTCAGAGTGCCATCAATACTATTCGTAGAATTAAACTGTACAGTGACAGTTTAGCACGCTATGGAAAATCACCATACCTCTATCCCATGTACGGCCTTGGAGAACTTCCTCAGGGTTTTGCTAGGCTTAGTGCTATTTATGGTGGCACGTACATGCTTGACAAGCGCATCGATGAGATAGTCATGAAAGATGGCAAGGTAAAAAATCACTAAATCAGTATCTATCTCACCGATGGCACCACTGTTAGAATCTAATTTAAACTTAACCTCTACCTTGTCAAAGGTGGTCGGTGTTCGTTCTGGAGAAGAAGTAGCCGCATGTAAGCAAGTCTTTTGTGACCCCACCTATGTTCCTGATAAAGTCAAGAAAGTGGGACAAGTCATTAGGTGCATCTGTCTCTTGGACCATCCAATACCAGGAACAGGAGATGCTCTCTCTACGCAAATCATCATTCCACAGAAGCAGGTAAGAGATAACAAATGATTTTTCCTTTAAAAACTTAAAAGTATCAAACTCGACTGTTCATTCAACCAAAAATCACACACTGTGAGCATCCGTGATTGTTTTCATTCAAGGTAAATCGTAATTCCGACATCTACGTCTCCCTGGTGTCGCACACGCACCAGGTAGCTGCAAAGGGCTGGTTCATCGCCATGGTTTCTACCACCGTAGAGACAGCCAACCCGGAGGCAGAAATTAAACCGGGTCTTGATCTACTAGGCCCTATTAGACAAAAATTCGTTTCCGTTTCCGATTACTTGGAACCTACAGACGATGGACTTAACAGTCAAGTCTTCATCTCGACGAGTTACGACGCGACGACGCACTTCGAGACGACTTGTCTCGACGTCCTTGATATCTTCAAACGCGCGACTGGCGAGGAATTTGATTTCAAGAAGGTTAAGCATGAATTAGGTGACGAAGATCAGTAACCCTAATTAGCCAGATAATTGATCGACCTTCCCCACTTGGACGCAGGGTCTGAGTGAAACCTGATCTAAAAAGAATTCACGCATCACGTACTACTAAGTAAGCAATGTTATTCATACTCTTGTCAACTATCGGGTATACTGTCACAGCAATGTACGTATCCTAAGGGAAAAGTGCAAAAAAAAAAGACTCTGGTTACGAGAGAAAGAAGAATATTACCGGGTCGTCTGTAATTGAATTAACGAATGGACATTAGAGGTAAAACAAAATAAACGAAAGGCACGAAGGATCGAAGTTAAATATGATAAAGAAAAGAAACTACAAAAGTTAACCAGATGAGGTATCCTTGATGATTTTTTACAAAGAAAAAAAAAAAAAATGAACAATTTTCTAGAGCCCAACGGCCGTACATACACTCTGGAAACAATCGTTCATCATTTCTAAAATCCCTTTTGTTCAGGTACAATGAATTTAATTAGAATTCTAATATTATTCTTGATTAAGAAAAGAACAAAAGTATTCCTAACCAAAGAGGACGAACGTGCTTGTGTCAATATTCATGGTTGTGCCAATTTCTTTGGCGATTACCTATATGGCATGTTCTTCTCTTCTGTACAAGAAGTGTATCATATTTTAACTACCTGAAAATATGTTATTCCAGTCTAATTATGAAAACGAAATATCATAAGAGAAACGAACGAGAACTGTTTAAAGACTTGTTGCTATTTCATGTTGCTGACTGGTGAAAAATAAAAGCCATGGCTTTTTCAAGACTCAGTGTTGAGCACTTCTTACGCGCATAATATGAATGGCATGCCTCTGATTAGAGATAGGGAATGTTATTATAATATCTATCATGTTGTGTAAAATCTAAAAGGATATATCATACCGAAAATGCAAAATGAACGTGTATGGGCTATAACGTTATCGGGTATAGTTAATAGGAGGATGGATTTACAGTTTGAGGAATGCAAAACAAAAAATCACGCACGCATTATAACGTTTGATTTCGTTTAATTATGGCACGAACTTTTAAAATCAGGAGGATGGAAGCCAAAAGAAAGACGAAGCATTTAAATGGGATTATTCGAATGGTCGGGTAATGGAAGATTATATTAAAAAAAAAAAAAAAAAATTATAAGAATAAGAGCTGCATTGAGATTTTAGATTAGCTTGCAAACAGGAATATTACTTTGTTACCGTGAGTGTATCATAATATTATTAGTTATAAGCGAATAAACATTGGAAAGTATGACATCCAGTTCGTTCTGTTTTGCAATTGTGTAGCCAAATAATCTGTTCGACATGAAATGATGAGCAGACTTAGAGGAATGAAAAGGAATAGGAATAAGGTGCACGGTAGGAAAATTTTGTTTAAAGGCCTCTATGTCTCATTGCTCGAAGACTACTCTCAACAAGGTTCTATAAATTAGCACTGTAATAGGAACTCTTCATTCGGAATAAATGAATATTGTATTAAGATGTATTATCTTGCTTGTCCTTTGCCATTGATAAATATTACCATTCGATCAGTCAGTCTTGTATCAATAATAACCTAAAATTAAGGAGATTGCCTCTGCGTAGCAATCATTTTTAAAATATATAAGTTATCATCGCGACAACCTACTGCAATGAAATTTGCGTGCATCACTGCTGATGAGAAACTTGCACCTTCCATATGAAAGTTTGTCAGGACTTTACCAGTTGAAGAATTAATAACTGATAATGTACCATTCACTTCTACGATGATCATTAGTCCAGTTTCACAATGAGGTGTTGCTACTATTGGTTGCTTCATTATTGCTATTGGATTTAATAGTGGATTTCTTGGATCCTTTAATTCTATGTTGTAGATAAGTTTGTTCTTGCTGGCAAAGGTGATACTTTCAAAATTATTTGACAGCTCTTTGTGTATCACAAGATCTGAGAAGATATTTCCTGTCACGTGAATGTTCCAGAGCTGAAGAAGATACAGGGGGTTTGTAATAATGCCAGAGTCAGTAATGAAATGTAAAGTTATTAAATCTTTACCAAGTGACCATCCATATCGAATGAAAAGATTTCTCCAGCGACAGTTGAAAATATAATTGTCTCCTTTTCTGTGACAACTGGGGTTGTAAAAATAGGGTCTTGCATCTTGCGTAGCCAATATTTTTTACCATTATCTTTATAGATAGCTACGCAAGCTCCACTTTGTGTCCCAAAGAATAGTAGGTTTTTATGTATAACAGGACTTGAGGATATATTACCATGGCCAACATCAGTACACCATACTTGTGAACCGCACTTGAGGGAAAAAATCAAATTTTTCATTTCTCATCATCAACAGGTACTGCTAAGTATATTTACCTTTGTTCGTAGAGAGTAAAGGTAATGATCGTAGGATCCTATATAAAGATATTCCTTATTTTCACATGTAATAGCTGTACCCTTTATTTCATTGGCAGTTCTGAATTGCCAGTAAATATGTCCTGTCTTTAAATTTAAGCAGTATAGGTAACCATTAGTAGAGCCTGCAATTTTTGAAAATTTATTATAGCCAAAGTCTATTTTAAGTTTTATTTTGAGTACGTACCAATGACACCATTAAGATTATCCAGAACTAGTACAGATGCAAGTAGCCGACCTGGCAATTGAACTTCATAAGAAGCACAATCAGTAGAATTCAATTCAGTAGTCAAAATTTTACCAGAATGAGAACCAACAGTGACAAATAATTGACCACTAAATAAAACAGTAAAACAAATCATTATTTACAGCTTTCCCTATCATAATTTTTTAATACAATTAATCTCATTTCTTAATAGTATAAAATCTCACGCATATCGCTTTAATACTTTTAAATACACACCTCGCTGTTTGAAACATTGTTGGAGATGCATCAATACATTTTTGTAAATTATATTTTTTCCACAACTCTATTCGAAAATCCAATTCTGCCACATTTCTTTCGTTTACTAAGACGTGTCCTGTAATTTTTCCTTTGCTCTTTTGCCACTCGCAATTGGTAAAATTTTCAAGAACAGCTACATCATTAGTTGAAACTTGCGGTTCAACATTTACGTGCGAATTCAGTTCTTGAGTTATTTTATTTTCGTGTACATTACTTTCAATAATTCTTATGTTCTTGGACTCTTCCATAATATATGTTAAACATGCTTCGAAGGTTTCATCTCTGAGTAGCATTCCAATCAATTTTGGAAATTCACTTTTTAATGCTTCGCTCAAAGACATAGACATTTGAAGAGCAACTACAGAAGTTCCACCAAGCTGCAAAAAACCACCTTCGATAGAAGAAATATAATGTTTCCAAATATTTTTAAACCTTTCTCTGATATCAGGTGCAAGTGACATTGTCTGTTGTACATTGCACTCTTTCAAGTTTCTACATATTTTTAGTAATGCATGTGTACATAATTTTCCGTTGACAGTTAATTCGACGTTATCGATGAAATTGATTTTATCTGGTATATAAAGATGGGATAATTTCTTTAGCTCATTTATAATTTCTTCTTTGTACCGTGATATTTTTTGTACTTGATTAGTCGAATTACAGGTAACAATGCAAACGTATAACTTGTGATTCTCTTCGTCCCACAAAGGAATGCAATTCTTAACGAAATTCAATTTTAAAATGTTGTTTCTTAATACGTCTGTATTCAATTTGTTGCCGAATCTTTTTATTACGACGCCTGCACGTCCTTCGTAAAAGGCATCACCATGCTCATCAATCTGCAACGAGGCGTATTTTTAATTATCAATTTTAGTATAAGTTGTTATTGATAACAATTGACTCACTCTCACTAAATCGGCCGACTCACGGAAAACAGGTCTTTCAAGATTAGCAGTCTTGTTGTTGTTCAATTCGCAAATTCTTGAATTACTTCCTGCAATTTTATCCCTGCATAAATATCTATTTAACTCATTCACAGTGCAAGGATTATTTTACATTACCAATTAATAGAATGCCCTTTCCATGATCATGAATACCATTATCTGTTTTAACTTTGAAAATGGTATTCGATAAAGGTCTTCCCAGATATGAGGGATCCTGTTTTAGTTTACTTGAATTTCTTAGGTCAATTTCGTTAATGCTGGCCCAGCAGGATACTTCAGTTATGCCATAAATGTTGAATATTTTTGTTTGATTAGCTGCATGTTTCATATCCTCAATTATAGATATCTTAGGAAATAACTCTCCACCGATTAACAGAATTCTCAAGTCACTTTTGTCACTGAGAATTGTTCTTTGCAGATATTGGCTCGGCCACTTGTGCAACAAAACAGACGGTGTACTTTGGAGGAATGTTATTCCATTTTCATAAATCATCTTAAGAGTCCATTCAATGTCATTTTTTAGCTCTTTTGTAACAGTTACAAGTGTACCACCGCAGGAGAAACTTAAAAATATTTCAACAATGCTTGGATCAAATCTCAGGCTGGTCAGCTGAATAATTTTATCATGCGTTGCCAACTGGAAAAGTTTTTTTAAGTCTAAAATATTTGGCACTATACTCGAATGAGTCACTTTCACTATTTTTGGTTCACCAGTAGATCCTGATGTAGTGATTGCATATGCGTACTCATTCTCCACTTTATTTTTTTGTTCGATATGAGCATTCCACAGTTTGCAAAGCTTTATCGTTTGGTTCTGTACTTTTATATGATGTACAACATTACTTTCAGGGATGTCATTTGATGAAAATATATATATAATTCTTAACTTTGTATAGAGCTCACCATACGTTGCATCAAAAAGATTAATAAATCCAAGTCCACTTGTATTTATTCTGAAAAGAATGTAAAAATTTTAAACCTAATTAGACAATGTCTTTTTTAAATATAATATCAAAGTTTACCCAAGCATCAATATGGGTACAATGTATTCCGATACATCAAAGTTAATGCCTATAAATCCTGATGCATCAAACTTTTTTAATACATTAGCTATATATATTACAGCATCTTTTAATGCAGAATATTTAATTCGTTCCACTTCTGTTTCACTGCAATGATGCTCTATAGCAATATTATCTGGTGCAGTCCAATCACAGAGCATATGTAAAAATGTGTCAGAATTATTACAGTCTGAATGAATATTAAACATTTCTGTCTCAAGCAATCTGAAAAACATTTAAATTCAATGATATAGGACATGATTGAAACTAGATATTTGATAAATATGTTTTTAATATTCCAGATCTGATCAGCTTACCTGTTTAAATTAGCTTCAGACATTTTTATTTATTGAAGAAAACGATATAATACATTGTCATTCGTTGCTACGATATAACTAAGAATTAAGACTATATGCCGCAATTCTGAAACTGTTCTAAGAGTGATAATATTTAGTAACAGTAGCAAAAAATAGGTTATGTTCAAACATACGTATATTAAAAGATTGCCTTTCAGTTGGTTTTACTGCTTGAGAAATACTAAATTATAGCAAATTAACTTTTGGCATTGTATTGTACATTTTTCAATTAATATTTATTTCCAATACACGTAATTCACAGCTGCAACCGATTTTACACAGAACACAAAAAGAATTTACTAAGATTAATTATTATTTATTATTTTCCTTAGGTCTTAGCTTACAATTTTATATCAAAGATATTACCGTTACGTTCTAAGGACTACGTACAACCTAAAATTTGTAATCAGTTTATGCGAAAATAATTTTAAATCGAAAATGCAAATGCTTGCTGTATATCAGGAGCCTGCCTCTAAATCAATAAACATTTTTCTTTATATCATATTTGAGTAGTTCATAATTGTCGTCAGAACTACAAATGCATAGGATGCAAGCAATTGACCATGTTACACTTGCTGAATGCTTCAATGAAAAGCGAAAGATAATGATTGAATCTGATTTGTATAAAAAAACCATTTCTTGCAGCGTACAGTAGTTTATTGGGCAGGAACAGCTATTGGTTATAGTTAAGAGCTATTATTTGGGTCTCTTGATTAAAGAGTATAGCTTATCCAAAGGATGCTTTAAACCTTTATCAACCTAGGATATAACAGATATTTTCTTCAAGGGGCAAAATGGCATTCACTGCAGCCATAATAAACCGACAATGGTGGGAATATTAACGAGACTAGCTTGAAAGCAATGCATCTTAACAAAGGGAGCATAAATGAATTTGCTGGGAATAACAGCCCAAATACATTGTATAATCAGAGAGGGTCAATCAGTAACACCTGCTTTGAAACAATTTTGTTAGATTTCCTTTTAGATTCGAGACATCTCCATTTACGTCACTTAAATAAACAGAGGTGTGGGTCACAGAAAATCAAAATTTGTATGTGACGAATGAAAAGGTTTAGAATAAGAGATTTAAAAAAACAGCATATGGATCATGCTACTTCTCCTCGCACCATTCGTTCTCCTTGCGCACCTGCTCTTCTTCTGAAGCTGTGAAGTCATTCTTTATGTTAAAAGTCTTGCGGATCTCTTCTGGCGTCTTGCCTTTTATCATGTTGGCTACAGTTTTACAGGTAACATCAAGGAGTCCTTTAATATCCAGGTAGTTTGCAGCAAGAATAAGTTCAAACAACGTTCCTTGATCAACCTGGAAAAAAGTAGAGAACAATTCATATTTTTAAAAATCAACAAAAATTCTCTGATTATTTGATATTCTTGCATTAAAAGAAATTACCTTCAAAAAGTCTGCATCCCAAGAGCTGATGTCATCTGTACGTTTTTCTTTCGTCTCATCATCTTCCGATGGAGGAGGATCATCTTTATGATAGGTAGCCCATTGGATTACTTTACGGAGGATAGCTGAATTGACATTGGGTAGTGGTACCACTTCCTCTTCATCTTCATCCATACCAAGATCTTCAAGCATTGTTTTTATGGTGACAGAGCACTTCGCAATGTCAACATCAACTTCGAAGACCTCTCCATCAGAGCTCTGCAGTTTTATATTCGGCATCTGAAAATTTAAATAATAGTTTCACCAGTTGTCCTCTCTGTTTTAGATAAAATTGCCGAATACGAGTGCTTCTTGAAGGACATCTAAAAAAATCTAAACAATTCACAGCTAACTTTGAGAAGTCGTACTCCGCAGTTTAGCCTTAAACATGTTGTTCAGTGACAAGCACTATTATTCAAAGTATTTCTAAATTCTGATAGTTTTAAGTTGAATAAACTCGTATACACTCTTCCATCAAAATAGAAGGTAGCCTATAGGTTAGTTATACATTTTAGAAACTTCAAGTTTTGCAGGTCACCTAAAATTATCAAAACTCAAAAAAAAATACAAGTGCGATGTTATGACGGTCCATTTTTCGAATTTTTTTTTTTCCAAGCCAGTCAGTCGATAAATCTACTAAATCATATCGTCACGTGAAATATCAGTAGGACAGCATCCAACATATTGATGATCACACAATATTTTATTAAATATGTATATATTTCCCAAATGAAATACTCGATAAATTGTTCTCACGATGTACGAGAAAATATAAATGGACGTTATTCATATCACAAGGCTGACCACAGCACGTCCATTACGCGCAACTTCTTCGCAAAGGGGATATTCCAAATCAAACAGATACGTAGTTAAAGATATTCAATCATATTATAAGTTGACGGCCTTGTTAGATTATGAGAAAACGTAATAATTCACCTTTTCACGTTATCGCAGCTAATAGTCGAGAAAAACGAAATAATTTACAGAAACGTTGTTCAGAGACGAAACACACACACGCCACTCTCCCACTTTATGCGAGTGCTACCTCTATCTCGTTTCCACTTATCTCTTGCTTCCGTACACTTCGTTCTCTCACTCACTTTCGCCAATGAATCATCCCTCTCTCTATCCTGTTCTTCCTTATGGACAAATCGTGAACCAACAAATGACGCTAGATTGCGCCACTTGTATGCAACAGTGCGCACGCGCAAAAGAATGCCTCGATACCATGTATATGAAATTTTACAATAATATGAATCTTTATTTTGGAATTGGCAGGTGTTCGAATACTTCGAGAATTCCTTTATGCCTAGAATGAAATCGAATATTTATATATTATCCGCCATCAGTGTAAAATATGTAGATTTTGCTTTAGAGTTTATAATCAGACAAATATTGACCTCAGCTGTAGTATCAGGCGATTGCTTTGAATTTTTAGAAACTCCATAAAACAAAATGGCACTACATTTGTACGTAATTTATGATAGTTATTCAAATATTATCTCCATTATCAGCACCGTGATTATCGAACAAGAGAAATAATTATGCTCCACTCAGAATGAAATAATATATAACAAATTTATATAGAAGTCAAACCATCGATTGATTCATGCGATGTAATTTCGAATATTGTTTAACGAGCCTGTGAAATATTGAATTTTTAATAATGCTGTTATCCCAATCTGTTAATAATTTAATATAAAGAAAATCTTCAGCGACGAAACACTAAACTTTATGGTCTGAGATTAATCTCCATCCCTAACTGTCTAAGTATGTCGCATTATCATCTACAGCAAACTCCTAGTTACCACACAGCAGTTTTTCTTTCACTTTCATTGATTCACAGGTACGCAAGATACATTTAAAATTAAATTTATCAATTCAGGGTAGTCCTGTTATAAGAAAGTGTAACGTGAAGTCCAAGAAATTCAGTAGTAACCTCGCTGATTATGTTTGTTTTGGATCTAAACCTCGGACGGCCCTTGACTTGTCGTTTCAACTGTTCACCCGGAATCTTGAGTACCTAACCCCAAATCAAAATCTACAATAAGGTAAACGAAGCCTCTGTAATTGCTAACTCAAAATAACTTGCGTATTTATCCCCATCTCACGGAAAATTTTTTGTATTTCAGTCACGTACAGAATAGAAAAGAAAAAGAAGTTTACAACCGAATTAAATCACTAGCTATGTCGTCAAAGAGAATCACGTTATAAATCCCAGCCCATGGGAGAATAAAGTCTCGAAAGTTTATCGCAATGCTTGGAAGTCTTTTATAAGAAATTGAGATTCACGTAACCTCGATGAAAACGATGATTCCAAGCCATAAAATCCAGAGATCACGATCTAGTCTAAGACACTAGTGTCAAAGTGAGAGAAGTACCTAGAATACGATACTAGCAAAGTTGTTAAGTGTAACAACGATAATTGTCCCATGGACGCTCGATAAAATCTGACGTAAAAATTAACCTTACTGCTGCAAGAGGATATACATATATATACACGAATATGTATACGAAATGACTAAAAGATGCATCTTCGTGGTTATACGAAGCTCCAGTTTACTTTATTTATGGTTTTCGCTTTTCCCGTAGCCTTTCACCGGGTGATCCACTCATCCTCCATCCTCCTGACGTCCTCGTCCTCGTCTTCGTCGTTATGCTTCAATGAAATGCAGTATCTCTTTATCTCTCTCGTTCTCTAGCTATTCAATACTTCATCTTTCTCTTGGCGCCAGCAACCTACGCTCCCGCTTCGCGACTTTACGCCCTCGCAGAGACTTGGCAGAAAATGGATCACGGAAAAATACAGGTTCGTAGTATGGTTAAACTTTTACTAACTCTTCCTTCCTTACCGACAGAACCTTCGAACCTTTTTACTTGAACAATTTGACGTCGTCACGATTGTACGATGCGATCGGAGATTGTTCCAATTTTATTCCTTTGTCCACTGTGGATTTAGATCCACACTGAAGGATATATGGAATTTAGATGCTTAACAATAGAGCTTAATTTGGAGCTATGAAAAATTGTGAATTGTTTTTTTCGTGCTTGTAAGTTATTTATATTTTTAATTTTTCACACAGTTCTATATCATGAAATTTTTAATATTTGTAGCTAAAATTGGAGCCACTCTGTGCAACCTGACGGATGTTGAGTTTACGTAAGTTGTTTAATTAATCTTAAGGGTAGCGAGTCGCAATAAGTGCTTAATTGACAAGGCATGGAAACCCAAAGACCATTCTTCTTGATGTCAAAGGTTCGTTTCACCAAACGTTATGATTGGTTGGTATTACATCATTTATATATGAAGCTAAAAGCTACTGATTGCTTGCAGTATGTTTTCTTATCAAGGTGATATCAGATTATACGCACTGCGAATATATTGCGTACATTGTCAAAGTAATACCTCGGTGTAATTATACTGTTTAATTGCAAGCCTAGCGTTAAAGTAAATAGTAACATGAACGTTTGTAGAGTTCATTTATAAAAAAGCCTTGGTGGGTATATATAGGATGATTCAGATAAAAGGTATACCACTTAGATTTGACAACTTTCATAATACCTTCTTAAAGATTACAGGCAAATTTTACTCAATTGTGACATTTGACACAAGCTGTTTATTTGATGTCCGTCAAGTTTGACAGATTCGTTTGAACCGAATGGCCCTATATATAGGCAACACTCGAAATAATGTATAAGCGTATAAACACAATGTATATTTGCCCAGTGTCAAGGATTTCCATTTGTCATAGAAGAGTAGTCGAACGGTTTCGATTAGGTAACTAAATTGAATTTCTCTGCAGAAATAATTTGGCTTGATGCAATTCCACATGATTTTACTTTGATCAAAGTAACGTCGGATGATTGTGTAAGTGAAAAGCGATTTTGAAATTTGAAATTTCTAGACCATACATACCGTAAAATTGTTTTCATGACGTTTCAAAATTATTCAAACACCTTAGTACACTTTGAAAGTAAATTCCATTCGTCTTAAAATACGAGTCGCTAATTTGATCTATAAGTAACGAAACGCACTGTCAACTTCAAAATATAATTTTTCTTTAAATCGATCGCGATACTTTTTTAAAATCCAAAATATACGTCGCACCTAATATCGACCTACTTCACTTCACAGATTTCAGTCCGGCCTATTGTACTCCTTAACTACATCCGGTCCCGTTCATTCACTCTGATCAAGGATTTCCCGTTTACGTTCTTCTCGTCTCAATATCGTATCAAGTGAAATCAATCATCGATCCACATTTCTCTTCCTTCTCTGCAATCTATCAGCACACAAGAAAAGCACAGTGATGCAGGAAGTAATAAGAGCAAGAACAGTAATATCGAAGTTCTCAAAAAAAGGAAAAACGATCAGTGGTAGCAATGATAGTAGATTTTTTTAAAGAAGTCTAATGCGACCAGCACCCAATCGCTATTTTGGCTGCTACTGAATCTCTGAATATGAAAGGGTAAACTGATGGGGATACAGGAGCAAGAAAGGCAGGGACGCCGTACCAACGTATAAGTTTGTTGACTTGAGCTAATGTGTCAACATAAATGTTAGAGGCGGAGGGGAGAGACAGGCTGGGGTAGAAAACCTGAATCTAGGGAGAAGACGCTACGCCCTTGACTTAGGATGCTCTTTCATCGTCTCTCATGGGTTACGTGCAGCCCACGCAAAAAAAGAAAGAAAATAGACCTAAGATTTCGCAGATTCATCAATCCATACATTTTTATATGTAAACACTGTGCCTCTCTATAAATTGTCAGTGATACATTGATCGATTCTTAGACGGAATCATCAAAAATAATAATCGCAATGGGATGGCAGATTCTTCAAAAGCGTTATACACTTTATTTTGGTTCACTGACAGAAATGAGAATCTTAGTTGCTCTTGTCGCTATTTTTACTTTGTATGGCAAGTTTCGAAAGTAAGTATATTTTTGTATATATACTTGAGACAATTGCGAATCGATTTTACAGCAATAAATGGGGAATTATGCGCTCCTTTAACAGGGCGCCACTCAGTCTGGGCTCCTTTCTTCTAGTGACGTTCTTCATCCACTTTCACGATTAATTTTTCAATTAATTGTCACTCTCTCTCTCTCTCTCTCTCTCCTGTTCTATCTTATCCATGTAGGTAAAGTGCTTTTAGGATTTTGAACAGTTATTTTATTATTATGCAGCTAACGAGTAATATGTTATGGAGAATATAGATTTTTTTATTTTATTGATATACCGTAAAATAAGTCATATCTATTCAAGAGCATTCTTGTTAGAAACATATTCAATATAGTCTCTCTTAAACTGTATTAATTCAACTTTGATCAAAGTCAGTATATCAGGTTATCTATAAAAATATATAGTTCATGGATTCATAGCCAGAGCCGTAAAAGTTTGAAATTCTATTTTCATGGCAAAATTTTTCGACTTAATTTCTATAAGTATTTCCGCAAGTAACTTACCTGAGGTAAACGCTAATAAAGGTGGTTTCATAAAAAAAAACTGATCCGCGTACTTGTAATTGACGAATGTTAATTGATCGACTGTTGAAAAAATTTTTATCATGAAATTTCGTCAATAATCAAGCAAGGATAGATCTATTAGATAAGAGCAATGAGCTAGACGAAGATTCGTAATGGTTTATTCAAATTGGCAGCTTGGCACTTTGTTTCGGTCCAATTTTTGAAAATCGTGCTAGATAGCGCAAGGATAACGTAAACTTTCACCAGGCTTTTCTTGTTTCGCGCAAAAATAGTTTAGCAATTTCATTCAGACTCCCCACACTTATCATAGATCTAATCCTACTTTTCCTTTTTTTTTTCTTTTCTTTTCTTTATATTCTTCATACCCCTCGAAGACAGCGAGACGTCTCCTTTTCAAATTTGCCAAGTCTTGCCTATACTTTTTAATGAGTATCCACGGTAATTTGCGTGGGCAGAGCACATTAATTACTTTTTTGGAGCTGTCCAACTCGGAATGTTGTTAACGTGTAATGTTACACGTGCTTGTATCTTACAATATTATTTTTATAAAAATAAATATAAATAATATTTCCGACTCAAATTGTTCCTCCCGTTTGGATATCTGTTACTTGGAAATTAAGATAAATAATTTTACTTAATCTGACATTTCAAATTTTACCGCCACGGCAATCTTGCCTTGAAAAAAAATCTTATGGGGTTTAATCCATTCCTTAGGCGTAGGCGTGTAAGTACATAATTATTTTATCGCGTTACCGAACTTGCTAAAGAATCTTATGCTGTGTAAAACAACCGAATTTTTAATTACTTTCACATAAAACTATATTCTGTAACTTAATAGCTATCAGAAACCTATTTTTATGCGTAATATTATTCTGATTTGGAAAATGGCATTGTTACTAACCAATAAAAGCTCTCATTACCTAATCTCTTTCCTAGGTTTACGATTGGCCATCTATCTGCTTTCGGATGATTATCTCGGCGCCACTACTTCCAGTCAGTCTAGCAGCTGCAACTGGACATTAATAATATTGAAAAATGTATTAAAAATAAAAATAAAAGTTCATAGTCCGACGACCGCTGTGAGTGGACTATGATTAATTTGTTTGAGTATTTCAGAAATTTTTTTTTTTAATTTTCAAATTGTCCAAAAAAACTGTCCAAATCTTTTTTCGTGGGCCCCTATAATGACGTCATTATTGCGGGGGCTGATGACGCATGGAGAACGAGATATTGGTCAGAGGGGGTTCTCATAGGATCTTCGCAACGGGTTGAGTGCGCGAAGGAAGAAGAAGAAGAAGACAGAAGAAGGGGAACCCCCCGGTTACCGTATAAATGTGAGCCGCGCAAGCTCCACCAATCACTTACCCTCTGACCTCCAAACTCAAAGCTCTGGTAACAGTGGATACCGAATCCTTCCCCCCTATCCCAATCCAACTGTACCTCCCATCGCTGTGCTGTATTAAGATAAAAATCGCGCACATCCCAAACGCTACCGCGAGCAAGAGTGCTGCATTCTCTTGTTCACCAGCGTGATAGGAGGAGCTGGTGGGAGAAAAGAAAAATAAGAGTGAGGAGACTGAAACGCTAAGGAAAAGTCGAACGAAGAAGAAAGAAGTAGAAGAACGGAAGTGCAGCCGGAAGTTTACATCCAAGAAAGAAAAAGAATCCATCCGGTAAGCCAATCAGAGCGTCTTAAAAAGATTATGAAAAACACATTGAATCTGTGTTGAATAACATATAAGAATTTTTTCAAAATTCAACATCTCAATATACAATTTCTATTTCTCCTTATCACTATGTATTTTGAACTTTTATAAATATTCCACATCACTCGTACGGCTAATGCAATGTTGTTCCCAATTTTTCTTCTATCTTTAAAAAGAAAAAAAAAAGAAAAATGTAATAAAACTCCGTTAGCACTTTTCATATTGCATAGACTGTAACTTGAGTACCGACTGCTTCTTGAATGACAGGTGCAAATGTATTCTGACATAGTGGGATGCAAAGGCGTCTCATAAAATTCACTAGATCTGACATTCCTATGGAAGATAAGGATTGGGTGAACGTTGTCGCTTGTCCAGTAGAGTAGAATGCGCCATACTACAAATGTAATAACTTTGTCACGGTATGGGGATGCAAGAAGTATGTATCACAGGAATGCGAGTATATGGGACGATGGTACCGCAAATGCAACTGCAATTGCAGTGACCTTCTTGTTAGTGCAGCTTCGAAATTGCCACAGGAGCTTCGATCCGAAGCCACAATATTATTTCACAGGAAGAGATTCCTCTTCTTCGTTTATTCAGCCAAATTACGAACGCTTGGATTTTCATGCACGCTGATTGTATTATAAAGTAGGAAACTACTGCTCTGGATTTCATACAGAAATCGATATACAAAATCAATAGTGGATTGTAGAAATTTTTTTATTGAATTGCAGTACGCATTTTGATATCGTGTGAGATTCTATTTGATTAAACATCAACCGGTGCTGCTGCTGGACATATTTGGCAAAAATTGTACATGCGTAGGATGTCCGATGTAGATTCAATGGGGTGTTTGATTAAAGTGAATCCTTTATATTGCGCTTTATTAAAATTAACAATAGTTGTTAATTACAAGTAATGTTTGTATGTTAAAAATACGAAAGCCACTTTTGTGGCTTATGGCGAAGTTTTTGGTTTTGTTAAGAATATGGAATTTTACAGGTTTTTTTTTTTTTTTTTAGAACAGGAATCAAGAGTCAAATAAAGTGTACTGGTAGTTTCATTCTGTTTGTTTTAATGGGGATTTTCAATTGGCTTTCAATTATAGCTATGGGATTTTCAGTTTGCGTGGTCACGATTAGGGTGATACAGTATTTTCAGGATTACTGTGAATTCGAGAATACGCTACTCTTTCGACGCAGACAGGGAGACGCCGCGACGTCCCACATCCCAGAAATCACATTGGCCCCTTTGACCTCCTGGCCCGATTGCAACCCTTTGCACTTGGCTCCACTCTCACTCACAATCAGCATCCCTCTTCTGTGTCTCCATGTGTCTCTCAGAAAATCCCATGACTCTCATCCCTTATTTCTGTACCTGCAATCTACTAGCGAGCTGCATTGCACCGGATCTGTTGTATTCAAGCAATTTCCTCTTTAGGCTGAATTCTACAATGTTTTCTATTGAAAAAAGTAAAAAAGAAAATAAAAAGTCAAAATGGATTTGAAGATTTGGATAAGGTTCAGAAATAAAAAAATTTTATTTTGAAGCGTCCATATAAAATTTATAGACGTTTTCAGTTATTTTAAATAAAATTGGAAATTCATGGATTACGTTGATAAGAGATAGCCTTTCGAGCTACAGGAAAATTTCATCTGTTTAGAAATAGAAAATTTCACTTAATTTATTTTTTTTTTACAAATTTATAAAGAAATTTCATTCTTTGAAGAAGGTATGGTAAATTATGGAATTCCTTTGAGGTTTGCATTACTTTATATACGTGCGTATATATATTATAGATATATATACTTCGATAGATAGGGAATTTAATTTGACCGAATCGTTGTCATTAAAATGCGAAAATTTATATTTATCGGGTTGATCGAATGATTAGAAAATATTTGACAAATTTATTGGTTATTTCAATCGAATGATTTACGTAATCTGTATAATTATATTAACGCCGTTGATACATTGTCACGTATTTGAGTTTGAATTAACCGCGCTATTTACAGGTACGAATTTCATGCGAATTCGAAATCGACAGAATTTCGAAAGATTCGTCACGTGCTGCTGTTTGAAACTGTATAGAAAATTCTTTAATCGGCCACTGTTTACCACCTTAATTCTCATAAAGTTTTTAGCAATACTCAAATCACTGAGCCCATCGTCCTGATCACAGTTGGTAAAAAACTTTTAAATTAGACCTCCGATAAATATCCTTATAATCTGTCAAATAATTCTAATTATCGATAACGAGATTATAACTCGATAAAGTCTATCCTTAACTCAAAACGTAATTAAAGAACGATCAAGTAATTAGTGGGAGCTTTGTCTAAAGAGTCAACGAATAATTCAAGGGTTCCTCAACTCACCAAAAAGAAGCCCTTTTCGTCTAACCATATTTGCACAGCAGATGCTTCGTACTTACCAAATTGTTGGATACTTTTTTTCTCCTATCCTTCATTTTATATTTTAATTTTTTTTTCCCCTCGCTGAAGAATCAGATTTCAAAAATATTTTATTCAACGTTTCTTTGCTTCCAATCACATACAAGAAGATTACTGTGTAATGTCCTATGGCATAAAAGTCAAATACAGTCATTCAATAAATTCCCTATATAAAATTAGTGACTTTTCTTTTTATCATTTATTTCCGGACGAGTATATTTCACTTTTTTCTATTATGCACGTTAACCAGGTCAATGCATATATTACAGTTAATTTCTATACGCAAATATCTCGACAAGTTTTGTGGAACAGATCCGAACATAACCTGTTGTAAAACGATAAGGACTTCCCATGGCATTTAGCGCGTTGAATGCTCGAGTAAACTTTTTGGCACACACACTGGAATTTCTACGAACACGTAATTTACTGCAGACGCCATCTGCATTTCAAACAAACTTTAATTGACGCCATAAGTTTTCATAACGTTTTCACGTATATCGGCGGGATGATTCAAGATGCATCCAATGACCGTCATTGTATTAACCTACCTAGAAGCAAATCGTGCACAGAGAACAGATACGATTAACCAGCCAGTAATATGTCAGAGTACAAAATTTCAAATGAAGTTTAAATCTTAAGGGGTCTGTCAGATCAAATTAGAAGCAAAAAATCCCAAGGGTTCAGGTGTGGCCAGCTAAATGAGTGCCTGAAGGAATTAACGACATGACGCTTAGAATGCAAATTTGAAATGTTGAAAAATTATTCAATAAACTCAATGTCCAGGTCTCAGGTCAGTTTCAACTTTTTTATCATCCCGAAGAAAAGTTTTAACTGCTCGATCCAGTAGACGAACTTGTGATTTATATTCCAAGATACAAATTTCATGAGAAACTTCTATGCTGTCTTAATACTTAAAAATTTCAACACCCCGTATATCAAAGCACGTATTCACATTGCGTTCACAAAGCCATTACGATTCTTTACGTAGGCGAAATTTAATCGTTTGTTTTTTCACCATTGGTTATCGCAACAATTGTTAGCTAATAGCGACTATGCATTAAGTCATATTCAAATTACTGCATGCACTCTATTCAATAATGTCTATTTAATCGTATACTCAATCTTACATTAACTATTATTTTTCTTACTGAGAAGTACCGTTACACACGCGAAATCACTGTTGGAAATTGTAAAAAGGAAAAAGAATTTGAAAAGTAACAGCTTTTCGAACTTTTTAACGGGCTAAGTAAGAGTATTTGTCCGTGAGTGATTTTTCACAATCGAAACTCAGAATTAACCTAACCTAACCTCGTCTGACTTACGACATTGTCGTTTCGTCGCAGCTGTGCAAATTGCAACTTATCACGCATAAAAGAGCGATTAAATTTTACGAGGTGTGTCTTACGTGCTGCATATCCAGAGTTACGTCGAAGTATTATAGATCTCGATAACTAACCACAAATATCAAGAGTGCTGCTAAATAGTTAATAATTTAACGGTATCATTATTGTTACTAGCTATTGGTCGTTTTTCATGGCCAAATAAATAACTGTAAAATATACAGTGAACGTAAAACTGAAAATAGGTAAAATATTTTTCGAATCTCGTACTTTTTGTTCGAGAGATACCCGCCCGCTTTCAAAGGCAGCTTGTCATTTTCCACGATGCTTTGTCGTGCACGGCCGTTGCGGAAAACTTATGCATTTTCCTGCTTCATGTCTAAACAATATAACGAAACACTTGCTCAGAGCTTGCTTACTTTTCTTTGTAAAAGTTTTATATTTATAGCGACCTTCCTTTTGATACATAAAGTACCGACAATACAGGACGAAGATAACCTATGAGATAAAAAGCTGACTTACATTCCAGCTGTTATAGGATTTGAGAGTGTAAGGAAGATCTGAACCAAAAAAATTCATGTAATGCGTAATTTATCCAGAAAACAAGCTTAATTTACTAAGGAGCAAAGTCAATTAAGCGGATGAATACGATAAGAGAAAATAAATTGAATTCCGGAGTATACACATTTGAGAATTTTAAATAATGTTTACTAAAATAGAAGAGATTATATATATATATATATATTGGAGAAAAATTATACAGAGAGAGAGTAGTCTGCGAAAGTCATTACAATTTAGGCAAAAGATACTCGTTATTAAAGGTGCCCGGGCAAATTAATTTCGTAATTAGCCAATTCGAAGATGTCTTAATTGGTAGCTTAAGTGGTTAATGGAAAGAGATGCGATTTCTCACAAAGTATTTAAGATTCCTGTTGCGATCTTCTTGAACATTTTCTTTGAAGGTTGTCGATTATAAAGTTGGCTAATCATCTCGATTCACTTTCGTAAGACGCCACGTATTCAATCCCGATGATAATTCATAAAGATTAGCGCGACACGATACGTTTAATTTTATTTCTTCGTCTTACTCCTCTCCACTTATATTTTATCTTCCTCAAAGATTTTCTGTCATTTGTAACTTTGAGCTATTGAAATCACGCAAAAGAAATTCGGCTCTTAATGCACGATGACGCAACAATGGGATATTATATCTTTTGTAAGTGCCAACCTCATTCTCCATTGTTAGCATAACACTTTTGTCAATTACAAGTGAATAATGGACAGTCAATGACGAATGGACAGTTATTTATTTTTTATACTATCTATAAAATACAAACGCGATAACCTGTACTTCAATTATTTGAGATGATGTCTTCAAGATAGGTACCTGAATTACAATATGGCGAATAATGATAATTTATAATAATTATTATTGTAATTAATTTTTATTTAATTTCATATTACCCGATCGTCACGTTTAATGAATAAGCGTAACGTTATCTACGTCTGCTTCCTTTTTTCACTTATGGCTTTATTCGTCATAGAGTCGTGTGACGTGGAATTACTCTGTAGGATGAGATCTTCTGAGGTAATCCGAGGTCGAAGATGGATTTAAATTTACTCATGTGCGAGGAAGGTGCATAGCACTAAGGTTTCCTGGCTTATCGTTTATAATATTGACAAGCATTCATTGACGTGATGAAATTGAAACAGCTGCCAAAGGGTAATGAAGTTATTATTGAACATATTAAAAGATATTTTATTTTATGTCTTGTTTCTATTAGTTCTTTCCGGCATTTTTCTACAGTTTTTTTTTCCTGCAGCATTTTCTTTCGTGGACTTTCTATTCCTTTTTATTACACCGCTTTTGTTTTCACAGCATTCTTTTCCTACGTTCAGGATTAGGATTACACGTGTTGAGAAAAATTTTACAAGCACAGAAATCCAATCCGAGCTAAGAATGATATACAGAAGACGCCACGAGGTCTCGGACTGTCAATAAAAGGAGCTGAGTAGATGTCTGTGTTACTTAACGAGTTTTTCCATTCGATTATGGTTTTTTTTTTACTTGCAAGGCTGCGAAACTGTCTGTATAGAAAATCATAGTGATTCAAAGTTTCATTCACCGTAGACTCTTTCTTATTTGTATCTTTATTCATTGTATTTTTCTTTTTCCATTTTCATAGCAACAGTCGAACCTCGTGCACTAGAAGTAGATGGAGCCGTCGAAAGAAATGGATGTGAATTGGTCTTAACTGTCTTTTGTACAAGGCGTGTTTTCATTTGGCTATCGTGCGGAATTTGCGACAGCGTTTAAATTTCTTCGTTTCACACTGGAAAACGGTAAAGAATTTGATTTCTCAGATAATGGAGGAGTCATTTGGCTCGTCGTTAGATCGCCGAGAATAGAGATCGTCCTTTACGAATTGACGGTGGGTCCAGTTTATTTTTTTTATTTTTTTAAAAGAGTCATGTTCATCGGGAGGAGCCAATCAATGTCCTGTAAATTAAAGGCGAACTCGAGCGCTCGTGAAAAAGGTTGCGAGAGGTAAACCGACAGAACTACGAAGACTTGAAATCAATTGAATAAAAAGAGTATTTAAAAAAAAAAATTCCAACCAAAAAAAAATGTCTTACCAAATAACTATGACTTATATTGGATTTTTTTATTTTATCAGATAACATGCTTCTTCAACGGTGCATCATCATTCTCAGTATCTTGGCCTGTTACACTTATGCTCGTGGAAAGGTGATCGACTGCGAGTAAGTTTTATAATTAAATAAATGTTATTAGTGTAAAATTATATATTTTTAATTACGTGTGTTTTCTTTTCTGATATATATTTTTTTTTCAGAAAATATCCTTACCATAGTCAGTGCAGGGGTTCCCAAACGAGGAAACGTTATATGAGCATGGGTGAGGATGTCGTGGGAGAGCCTGGCTGCTCTTCAAAATTGAAGTTTTTGAATAAGGAACAAGATTCCATTCCTGAACACATTGACTTTAATGGAATTTCAAAATCTAAATTATGGGCAGCCCTTCTTGACAGTGTAAGTATCAAATTCTAGAAATAACAAAATATTATATTGGTTAATAACGATGTAATCCAATGTACGTTATTATAATTGATTTTTTAATTTTTTTTTCTAGGGACTTAATGCTGATGGTCTCTACGAGGCCTACGTTTCCTCTTCGGAAAGGCACAAGAAGAGGAACAAGAACAATGGATTTAACGAGCGAAGAATACCCTTGCAAGAATTTTCATCCGAACTGGACATTCTCGATGGCGATTATTAATTTGACAAATGAATTTCCACCGGCGGCTCGACAAACGAATTCTCCTGGATAAACAAATTTTTGCGGAGGTCAATCAGAAACAAGTTTTTCCGTTATGGCAACGCGTTTTCAGCTTCAGTGTATTTTCATATGTATTACTGTAAAATTTAGTTTATCTTTTAAAGTATTACGTATATTCATCCTATGCCCTGATACAGGTTACCAGTACGTATAACAAATCTATCTTGTACACCGATCCGGTGACACGGTTTTTAAGGTATTTTATATTCTTTACCAAGAAAAGTAAAAAGTACATAAAAAAATTACGGAAGAATTGCTTTGCGAGCCGCATCACATATTGACGTGTGTAAGTCGGCCAGGTGGGCATTTAATTCTTAAAAGTATCTCGATCTTCTTAATTCTTGTATATATGTACAACTTGTTCAAAATTCTCTGCGTATTATATTAAAATATAATTAAAGTATACTTGGCAATTTGATCAAGAAAAGGGCTTTCTATAACATTTTTTTTATCTTTCGTATCGCACAAAACGCAGTTTATCAGTTTCTGGTTATACTCTTTAATTTAATTTGACTTGCATTATATTTTCCTTTTTTTTTCTCCTATTGAAACTCTTTAGTGAGTTATCAAGAAGTTGTGGAAAGTTTACTCTCATTCTGGAATGTCCGTGGCTGGAAAATCTATCGATTCCGTGTTGAGAAGAATAAGAACGATATAAAATATGGATTAATGATAAATAAGAAGCAAGAAAAGAAGGAAAATATAGAAAACGCGGAGAACGATTGATATTGTCTTCCTCTTGAGAATCTTTACACAACGTGATTAATTGCCCAATAATAAATAATTACGTGACGATTACGCTTTGTTTATCGCGAATTGCCTCTGTATAATTTGTATATGTGCTCATTCGTAAACATTAAAAATGTGAAACGTATCTTGTTCCATTTGATCATGTAGTAAATTTCATTCCTCGTTTTAAGCCTAGATGAATATTAATCAAAAATATTATATACTGTGAAAAATATTAATAAATGTCTAAGAGAATTTAGTTCTCTTTTTTTTTAAATTCCTATTCATTCCTCTATTTTTCTTCAATTTCTATCTAATTGGCCCCACTTTATCAGTACTTTGTCGGTATTGCGTAATGGATTAAAATATCAAGGTTTTTCTCGTGATCCGGACATTCTCTTCTTCTGAAGAACGGATCCATTTAACCACGTACTTCCGGTCTATGTCGAAGAGATCTAAAGATGTCGTTGGTATAGTCCACAGACCACTTATTGGAGACACGGCACTTCCGTGCTATAGACTGTTAGCACTAGCAACAGCGCCATCTTATCGGTGGGTTATATCACTATTCTGTGTTTCACTATATCCCATTGGAGTGTCAAGCCTTGGTATAGTCGTAACTAGAAACACGTTGAGGTTATGGTAGCACACTGTAACCTATACAAATTACTTTTACAGTGCGGTATATTTAATAGACTGTGAATATTGAATGATGTATTATTAAATAGAATTGAACAGATAAAGAAATGGGTGTATTTACCAAGAGACTTTATAAATTACTTAGAACGACAAAATTGTACAATGTTCGTGGTGTTGCTACTACTAAAATTTCATTGCCGGCTCGTGTACTGTATAAAAATAACAAGGTTGAACCTTCATTCCATCAGAAATGTATAACGAGTTCTTGGCAAGTAAGAACGATCGTTGAACAAGCTCAGGTTGAAGAAGACAAAGAGGACAATTCATTCTTCACTGAGAACAGCTTTGCGCATAGAGTTTTAAAGAGTAGTAATAAATATAATATTGCAAAATCACCAAAGCTTTTGCCAATTATTTCTGAAGATGAGGCTGCTCAGTTAATTCAACAAAACTGGAACCTTATGTCATCTGAAAATTTGGTGAATAATTTTAAAAATCTTGTATGTTATATTCATAATAATTCTGAGAATATATTTGACCCTAAGTATGACAATGTCATCGATGGATTGTCCAAGAATATTCACCGAATTACTGATACTGAACTACAAGAAGTATTGCGGTACTTGCAATTAGTACAAAATTTAAAAAGAAGACATGAAGGGACAAACGAGAGTTTGTTAACAAGTTTGGATAAAGAATGTGTACAACGATATATGCATTGGACTCCTGATAATCTTTTATTAATGGCTGATCTCTGGTGTCAATTGGGCCAGGCAAAGAAGATACACTTCTTATCACTTGTCCTTAGACGACTAGGGAATAAACCAAATAGACTGTCTTCAAATCATTTAGTTCACCTTCTATTTTTCTTAAACATTGCTCGAAAACCTCCTATTAATATGTACGAAATTGAGTACCGTTTGGAGTCCTGCATAAATACTTTAAGCCTAGATGAACTCGGTGTTGTGGCAATGGGCTTCTTTAAAACCCAAACGCGAATCAGAAATTCAAACATAGTAAATATCTATTTAGAAAAACTAATTGGTAACATTAAAGATATTCACGAAATAACTTTAGCATCAATAATGAAATTTTTACGGTAAGTTCAAAAGTTAATTTCAATTGTTTTCCTTTAACAAAGCATTGAATCTTAAGACCTCTATGAATATAATTTCTGTAAAAATTTAAGACTGCCTTATACTGTTACAGATATAACATGGCATATAACCACATATCATTGTTTCGAACTTGCTTGCAAAAATTGATACCTGAAGTACAACGTCTTTCTTTATTAAGTATATTACATATTTCGCATGCCTCAGCAAGTCTGCAAGTATATGAAGCAGAATTAATGGATATGATTATATCAAGGTATTATACTATTTAATCAAATGCATCACCCTACGGTACCTAATTTTTTGATTTTTCTTTTTTATACAGATTTGAACAAAATATAGATGTTATCCGAATGAAAGATATCGAACGAATACTGTACGTTATGACTATCTTCAATTATAGCATCTCAAATCCTCTTTATGAAAAATGTATTAAAGAACTGAATCGTCCTGAACGAGAAGAAGAAATCAACAAGTACGTACGCCTCTTATTACTCCTATATCTATAATATCAATTATCAATAAGTTAATTTATAATTTGACTTTTATAGATTCGGAAAAGCATTTATATGCGCTCTACATTATATGAGCATAGCAAACCTCTACCCAAAGAATTTGATTGAGAAAGCCTTAGCGAAAGATTTCATATTGCAAGCATATGGTAAAGATATTCACAAAATAAATAGAGAAGCTTTATTTTTGGACCGTAGTGTCGAAGTAGAGCTTCCAGATTACACAGGGCCAAGACTCGAAGCAAGAATGTGGAAGACCGTAGCGCAGGTAAACGGTACATAATTATTTATTTACTGCAAGACTAACTAATTACTTTATTTGTCACAATAGAAAAATCGCTGGACTTTGAAAATGAAGCAAAACCGAATGACTAATAATGCGGACACCTTGTTGCTCGACGTGTTGAAGACGTGCAAAGTATAATTCTGTTCCTTTTAATATCACAGATATATCAAATTAATTAGCCTTCAATAATATGGTCATTTATTCAACAGGAAATTTTTGGTTTCGACTCAGCGGCTGTTGTAGACCAGGCATTGCCGCATTATACAAAACCTGATATATATATTTGTTTGGATGGAAAGAAAAATCCTATTCCAATAGAACCGTTATTAACCGAATTACCGTTTGGTAGCATTAAAAGGGCGCCAGAAATCAATTTGAATAATTCTAAATGGATAGCCATTATCTTGGGTGGTCCTAATTGTTACATTAGGAATACCACGCAATACTGTGGACTAATAGCTACCAAATTACGGCAGTTACGGCAAATTGGGTATACACCCATTATGGTATGTTGAACGATATCAGAAAATGAATTATAAATTTCATTTATTCGCATTGGTGTTGACTGTAATCCCTGTATACTTTACAGATTCCACACTTCGAATGGTTTAACTTGCCCAATGAGGAAGCGAAGAAAGATTTCATTAAAAATTTTGTTCTTACCTGATGAGTTTTTCAATATATTATTTTATTTTAGCCTGCGCAAATAATATGAATTTCACTACTGTATGTACACTCATATTCACATAAATCCATTAGTTTAAATTACATTGAAACTTTTTTTAATGGTACTGCATAGATTTTCATTACTACACTATACCGAATGGTATTGTTCTAGAAAGAATAAAAGTTTGTTTTTCCATTATATTTCTGGAAATGTTAAACATTGTGTAAAAAAATACCTTTAGTTTCAATTATTGTCTTAATTGTCCTACCTCTTGCTTTCTCAAGAGTGAAATGGAACTTTAAATATATCGTAGGATGATGAAAGAACTGAATAAAGATAATTGACTTATTAATTGTTAAATAAATCGTTCATAAATTTTTTCGTATATTCGTATGTGACGAATAATGTGGCAGTTGCGGGTATTGTTCGTATGAGGGTTGGTTTTAATCCATTGTAGAGTGCTCCAACACCCTCAGTCCTTATTATGTCTTTCATTATAACAAGAGCAGGTGCTCTTAAATTTTGCACCTAAGAAAATAGAGTTACAACATTAAATTTTCTAATGTTTCGTTGTGTTTTAATAGCTGTTATAAGATTGTGAATACAAATTACCTGAATTCTACTTTTAACCACATCGGCTGGGAATATCACCAGCCATAACACTGTACCACCTACAGCTCCAGCTACCATTGTTTTTTGCCAACCAATGTCCTCTTTACTCTGACCTGGATTCGTGAGCAACTGCCTTGTACCTTCATAGCCACCAAAAAAGAAAAAATACCCAGGCATTTCTCTGGCAATTGTTGACGTCAGACCTCTAAATAAACCAGTGAATCCATCTCTACGCATGATCTGTCGTGTCAGTTCCCATGGACCAATAAAATTCTGAAAATTTTCATTTATGTATTAAAGAATGCTTGATTATAATTTGCTTTTGTTTTGTGAAATGATTAAATAAGATTTTACACCTACTATAGGTCCACCAGATATTGTTCTTTGAACTTGAACTTCTCTCATTGCTTGCAATTGACATTTTATTAATTCAGTTGGACATAATGTTAGAGATGAGAAAAAAGCAGCAAAGAAACCAGCTGTAGCATTTCCCAGTGAGCTCAACTCCTCCACACTTCTTGCTCCTAACAACAAAAGAAATTATTTATTTGGAATTGTGCTCAAATAATGTTCTGGAAAAAATTTTTAATACCTGTTAAGTGAGCAACAGCCTTTTGGCATCCGCCATAAGCAGCAAAAAGAACAGAATTCTCGGCAACATTAGCTACAAGTGCAGGAACAGTTCCTGCGTACAATCCTTTAGCTATACCATCAGACTTTAATGTTGTCGTAAAACAATTTACCATTCCCTTGTACATGGAAGGAAAGGTTTGCATTTTCACCTTAACGGTATCTAATGGTTGTCCCACATATACTAATGCTATCCCACCTATAAATAAAAAATATTTCTTCTAGTTATACTGAACTTTAACATTTATTCAAGTATATAACGAAGAATAAGTTTATAAGATTATCCACTGGAGCCTAACAGCAAGTGTAGTTTAAATCCATACAAAAGTACAGCAGCATTGTACGCAATGATATCTTTATATTACATGTTGCAACATTCAGTCACATATATACATAGTCCAACTGTGAGTAGTATAAATAATTAAAAAAATGTTCAATTACCAAGGGATCCAGCTACGAAGTCGATGATTCCTGATTTTAAGTTATTCAATTGATGAACATCTCCGTCCAAAGTTTCCAGTGTCATTGTTGCAAATGAGTTTTTTAACACTTTAATGATAATGTAAATACGGCACTGCCCCAACACGTGTTCCTGACACCTATTGCACCCCCCCGTATAAAAAGCGTAAGCGCATGCGCACGATTTATACCTTTGAAATATAACCTAACCTACGTATTAAAGACAACAATGGAGATTTTATAAATTTGGAGTAAAGAACGTTTGTCCGTTGTTTAAAGCTTCTGATAATCGACTAAACTGTCGTGATAGGTTTCTTATCGGATATTGGCAAGCTCTGCCTCTTAAGAAGCATAATTTCGATAAGAAATATTCCGAGGCTTTACTCGAGTGCAGGGTCATTATTGGTTTTACAATAGACCAAGATAAAATTTTCGTTTATCTTCACTGTCGTTATAATTATGTTTTATTTGTCGCTGATTCAAATTGGAGTTAGTACGGTAAATAAAAATAAATATAGTTTATTCTTAGATTATACGCATTTCCGCCATGTGTCATATATTCACATAATTTTTCTAAATAATTTTATCGCCTTTAATATATTGATGAATTTCACATGGAATTTCGCACAGAGAAAACTGTAACTACTTATCTTATTAGCTTTTGAATTTATTGAAAGTATTTAGCAGTTGACATAAAGACTGATAAGATAAAGTATAATAAAGTTTATGAAATAAGAGGTAGACAAACCATAAATATTTTTAGATGATCTGTGTCATATGTAAAATGTGTCTACAATGCGTATAGGTCGATGATAAATTAAATAATGCAGTTCTGTATTTTTCGTTGACAGTTTTCATTCCTAATGTCAATGTTAACTATTATGGAGTATAACCTCAGATAGACCATTGTGCAGAATGTAATAATGATAAAATCTAATTAATTCGAAAATATGATGCAGAGTTGAAGACGACGAAGCTCTTTAGAAGAATCTCACGAATTTCGTTTAGCATTCGTGAATTTACAGTTGGTCTAACAAATAGAATTTTGGTAGGAATGGAATATGATAAGGAGCTCATAGAACCAACTGGAATCAACTATTTTACTCCATTTTGACGCTTCGTCTCGTTGCTAAGTAACTCCATGAGGAATGAACGCCAAAGGGTCGCCATAGAAACGCAGTTCTGACATCTAGTAATAAAAAATCACTTAACGAGGACCACGTAACTATCCGAAATATAAAACGTGAATAATACACTCAGGTAAAGGAATACTCTCGATGGCATATTTGTGATTTCTAGACCGTGAAGATTGAATTTTCCCTTCGTTCTTGTTAGTGTCATTGAAAAGTATCTATTAAAATTCAACCTGATGGCAGATCCGGAAATATCACTAGATGAGCGTGTTCAAGGCACGCATGACGTACGCGACATTGTATAGTTCCAAAACAAGAAGAATCTGCGTGTTCTTTGGAAATCTTTAGCCTCGGATTTGGGGTTTGGAGAATTGAAAAATTCGGGATAATCTCGGAAGTGCAAGGAACTTTATAGACGGTTGTGGAAAGGTAGTCGTACGATGGAACTGTGATCTTTTGGGGTATGCGTGCCGCGGTCAACCTGCCATGATAGGTCAGAACGCGTCTTCTCCTCACGGCGAAAAAGTCTGAGATTATTGCCGAAATGCGAAAATTCTGCTATAAGGAGCGGTTCTTTACGGTAATTATATCCTCCTTTGGATACTGTGCTTTATCGTTGGATGTTCGTCAGACGAAAACGGGCCGACCTGGCTCGCGAATTTAGGAACGAATGTGTTTCGGGGAGCGCTCGGCTCCCTCTGCGGCCATTAGTGAACAGGGCATGGTCGCCAGGCCCCTTGTCAAATTGTCAAAATATTACAAGCCCTTTTTCCTATCCGATGGAAAATTCGTGCGGTTTTGCATAGAGCTTTTTCATTCAATTTTCCCAGTATTGTTACAGGCGCCGTCATTGTTTTCTTGACTAATTTCAACATTTTTTTTTTCTTATTTCAGTCAAGACCTGGGAACTTGACCCTGTGATAGGATTAATTTGTCCTCACCAAAACACCACTATTTCCTAACGATACACCTGTTTCCTTCATCTTTTTCCCAATAACTGCTTTCCTTCTTTGACTTTTGAATTACTTGTAATTCCTTGACACAATGATAGTATTTATAAATCAGTATTATGAAGTGGACTGAACTTTGAGTAGTGACCATTTACATATAACATTTTCATATTTTATCGAAATTATGGAGATGAAATGGACTGGATGCATCGGCTTTAAGACATTTCATGTCAATGTTGCTCTTGGCATTACGGTTTAAGAGATGCAGATTATATTTATTATTATATTTGTATTTTGCCATTGACAAGAGAATTGATGCTGTGAGTGGATAGATCTCATGTCTACTTAGCTATTCTGTTTTGCACGTCATTAATGAGATATCTTATTTTTATTGTAATTATATGAATTTGTAACAAAGAAAAACATAGATTTTATTATTTACGTTAGTGGAGTATTTTTCATATAACTTTCATTATATCTTTTTTCTTGTAATTAATGCATTTTGAGTAGTTTGCAAATGGGTGTACTCTCGGTTTATTATAACAAATGATCAAATTGCGTGTATGAAAAAGAATTTTTTTTATTTTCTCTAGTACTGTAACATTGATGCTTCCATTTTGTACTTAATATTTGATTGACTTTAACTTTACTAAACTGCGATAGCATGTGATATTATTATTGGTCACAGCATCGTTATATAGTATTACATCAACATATTCCCTTCCTTAATGCAATGAAGAAAACTTATTAAACTAATACAAATATTTCACATATTCCTCTTTGATAAATTCTTCTTGTTGATTCAACCAACTGTTATGTTTACAGTGAGAGCAAGGGTCGCATAATGGTGGTGGATTGCCTATCAGTTCAGGGCTCGGCAGCTGCAGCTAGAAAGCAGGAGCGGAGATTGGGTGGCTCTGTAGGTACAAAAATGCAGCCCAATATGGTTGGTGGTGGAGGTGGCATGACCCCCAAAGAACTTTCTGATAATGATGATCTAGCTACTTCTCTTGTATTAGATCCTTATTTGGGTTTCACGACACACAAAATGAACATCAGGTAGGTTACCAATAAGTGTGCCCTTTGAAGAGATGTACATGACTGATTAAATAGTAAGAACAGTATAAATAATGAATATACATTTTTTCCAATAGATACAGACCACTCAAAGCTAACAAAGATGAGCTCCGTAAAATCATCACAGAGTTTATTCAAACGCAAAACTATGAAAAAGCTTACAAAAAATTAATGGGTGGTGATTGGGGTGCACGCTTACCCCATACAAAATCTAAGCAACAGCAAATAAATCTCGAAAAACATGTAAATACAAACTGAAACATTAATGAATAACAGTGAAAAGGATTCGATAGTCATTGAATGAATAAATAATCATTAATTTTCAGATTTATCGGTATTTGAGGGTATTCGACAAGGATTCTGGATTCGCAATCGAGCCTTGCTATAGATATTCTTTGGAGGGTCAAAAAGGTGCAAAAATCTGTGCAACACGTAAATGGCTGAAGCATGACAAAATATCCTGTCTTGTTGGCTGCATAGCAGAGCTCTCTGAGAAGGTTTGATTTGAAAAAATATAAAAAAGAAATATTTGTTTACAATGTCAAATTACAGGAAGAAGCTGCGCTATTACATCCTGGGAAAAATGATTTTTCTGTGATGTTCAGTTGTCGGAAGAATTGCGCTCAACTATGGTTGGGACCTGCTGCATATATTAATCATGATTGTCGAGCCAATTGCAAGGTTCGGTTTTATTGCAATCAATCAACTGTAGCATTCGGTTCTGTATAAGCTCAAATTAAAAAAAAAATCTGATTGCCCTTCTTTTTATAGTTTGTTGCGACTGGCCGAGACACAGCTTGCGTCAAGGTTTTGCGTGACATTGAAGCAGGTGAAGAGATCACTTGTTTCTATGGTGAAGATTTCTTTGGTGATGGTAATTGTTACTGCGAATGTGAAACTTGCGAAAGACGTGGAATGGGAGCTTTTGCTAATCAAAAACCAGGGGAAGAACTTTCCTCGGGTAGGTATAAGGAAAGATCACAATCTTGTCTAAGAATCTAATCATTTTTTTACAACATAAGTTTTAACTCAATATCGTCCGATTAGTTTTTAACGGAGTATTTATTTTTAGGATATCGTCTGAGAGAAACAGATAATCGTATTAATCGAACAAAGCACAGACAGCAGCCTTTGAATGGCACTAAACAGCAGACAGATGGGACTCTCACTGAAAAGAATGCATTTCTCGTTGGCAATGCTGCGGTGGCACCACAATCTCTTAGCATGAAAGAGTTACGAAGAAAGGGACTAACCAAATACGATGCTGAGTTATTAATAGCTCAGGGTTGTAGATTTTCCGATATTGCTCAGCAACAACCTGCTATAATAAACAACAGTGAAAATTCACAAACACGACCCCACGCATCGTCAGTTTCCACAACCAGAAACCTCAGGAACAAACAGCAGCAGCATCCTGCAAAGACTGAAAATAATAACAACAACAATAGTCTTAAAAACAATCAAAGTCTGAGGGCTTCAAGGTATATTAGATTTTCTTTTATTTTGTGCTTCTCCATTGGTACACAGAGACTTTAATGATTTTCGTATTTTCTAACAGGCTACAAAAAAGAACAGAAACCAAAAGAAATCGTGCAACTGAGGATGGCAGATCTTCACGTTCCAACAGCTCAACTACAAACAATAGAGAAGAAGTTGAAATTGGTCATAGAAAAGAAGATTCTGATAGAGTGGCAACGGGCGAGTCAGAAGGTTTCTCTGGTTCGCCAAAGGAAGAGTTTCAGGATGATTTGGACAAAGATGCCTTCAGTGATAATTGCAGACTCGACATTTCTCATGGGAAAGGATCTAATAATTTTACTGACTTGGACCATCGACTTTGTACCAGCTTCGAAAAGGAATGTCCAGAGAAAATATTGAGACCTCAAACAGCAGAGAACCTTATGACAATGGAAACTGAAGAGACTTCCGTGGAGGACCAGTTTCTTCAACAACACACCACTCACGTACAAACCAACAAAAAGGATCCTTCGAAAAACTCCACCTTCGGACGAGCTCACTTATCAAATACAAATGCCTGTGGTACGAATCGCTCGAATCCGGTTTCTCATGAGCATCATTCAAAATTTGACTCTCACGTTGCTTTGTTAAAATTGGAATCAGGTTTGCGCGAGTCGATGAATTCCTCCAAGACATCCCATAGGACTAATTGTGCAAGTAAAAATGATCAAGAGGATAGAGACAATGCTAACATGCCTATGGAGTTGGCAATGTCGGGCGATTCCGTTGGGGATTATCCGGAATCTCACAAAGTGATTTCAGTCTCCAAGGAAAATACCTCTACAGCTTATAGAAATAGTCAAAGACGAGTGGATAATGATCATCGGAGTTCTTCGATCAGAGACAAAGATGTCGAGGAATATAATTTCAATGGGCTTGATCTCGATGAAACAGATATTACTCTTCACGCAGTAAATGAAAGGAATGGCGAATTTCATGGATTAAACATTTCGAAAAATATACCTCAAGAATCTAAACAGTCTTTGCCGAAGGAATTTCATAGGAAATGTGAAAAGTCCACTGATGCAATCGATGTATCGGATAATGTTGAATTCAATAGAATTAATGCAGCAACTGTGGAGAGTTTGCGTGGAAAGAATCGTGAATTTGATCTGAGATCCGGCGACATTAAAAGTGAGCCTAGCAATGAGATTCAGAGTGAGAATACAATTCTTCCCAGGAAGGAAGTTCAGGTAATGAGTCTGAAAGACCGTGACGAGTCCAGGTCGCGAAAGTATGATAATGCTGATGCGCATACACCTAATCTTAATTTTGAGGAGATTCTTAGCAAGGAAGAAAATCAGGATGCAGATTCACTGGAGCAGAGTGAGAACTCTGACGAAACTGGTAACGTAAAGTCTGAAAAGAATCGTCATTTCATCTTGAAAAGATCCTCGCAAAGACGAAACGAAACCTCGGACAAAAGTTTGCGTTCACGTAGAAACCACAAGCGATTGACACAACGTTCTTTGAAGTCCAGGTTGGAGAAAGACGACGTGGAAGGTCAAGAAAACATAAAAGATGGTACATCGGTGTCGTCTTCATCATCGCGAGGTCGTGGCAAAGCAAAAGCAAATGGCCGACTGACGAGAAGTCAGAGAAGGGATAGAGAGACGACAGTAGCGGCGCCCGTGGTGGGAGTAGCAGATGATGATTCTGGAATTCAAGGTGATATTTATGAGTTCAGTGAAAAGGAAAGTAACCTGGAGGATCTGAGTACGACAACGATAAGGCGCAGCAAACACGAGGATAGACAATGTTCTCAAGTGACGTCACGCCTGGAAGATAATCGGTATAGCGAAGAATTAAGGAAGACACAGCCTCCCGTTCTGTTACCTCAAGAGCCATGGCCTCCAAATGAAAAGCGACAGATTCAGTCAGTCGACTCTGACGGAAGCTGTCAATCCAGAGACAACTTCGCTGAAGTCAATGCAAGTCGCACCAGGTAAAAGCATTTTTGATACTCAAAATGATTATCTTCCACATAGAGAGTTATTTATTCACAGAATATATACATATGCATATATTTCTTACAGACTTGAAGATAGTGGAAATTCAAAAAAGGCTCCACCGTTGCCAGATTGTCAATGGCGAGCGAATCCAACGGATTGTCGAGTTTGTCCAGCTACACCAGAGAGAACTGGTGGCAGATTAAAGCTCACACTGCGAATGAAACGCTCGCCAGTCCTGGACGACGTAATCGAGTCGGGTACCAGCCTCAGCGAGGACAGTTATGAACCTGAATACGAGGTTTTGAGAGTCGAAGGTGTGGACGACGCTAGACGACGGAAAAAGCATAAAACCAGAGACAGAGAGAGGCGGCACAAGAAACGTGAATTGAACCTGGACCCTCCGCCACCGCCGATGAAGAGGTTGCGTCTGATATTCGGCAACGAGACACACACCATAGATTTACCGCATTCTTAACGGATAGAATTCGGTAATTATAGCATATTAATGTTGACTATCGCGACTATGAAGTATAATTCGAAGTTTTTAAATCGTAAGGAGTCTGTGTCCAAGAGTTCGTGCATAAAGTTTTAACTCCCCTTTCGTCACATTCATCTTCTCGAAGTAGGCTCTTCTTATCCCACGCTATCCCTTTATTTATCTACCCTTATTAGGTAACTTACAAATTTTCCCTCCATATCTTATTCCTTTATCGTTTCATCCTGGAGACAATCGTTCGAATGTCCTGATCATCATTATCAAATGATTATCCCAGGTTGGAATTAAAACTTTTTCATTTTCATTCGGTTTTATCCTCACGTGAGGATATGTGCCAGGGAGTTAGAACTTGTGACTTCCTTGGTGCGGGTCATGAACTATTTACAGAGTTGAAATGAGTGTTCAATGGTTCATGCGTGCGTGAGCTAATATGTCAGACTGGGGGTGGTCAGAGCCCAAGAGAGGCAAATGTTCAATCATCATCACGAATAATCAATGATCCTCCAAAGAAAACAAATCTTCGCTCTTACTTAAATTCGAATCTTGCCGATCTCAATCGACGGCTGGCCCCCTCCCTACGACTTAGCAATTACTCCTCTGCAGGAGTTTGATGTTCATAATCGTCATTCTAATCGTCGAAGTGAATCAGAGCGTACAAATAATACAGTTTCAATTCTTAATGTTGACCTTTCAATTTCATTATCATCCATCAGGCACGAATGATCTTTCGAATCAGCTTCAATTAAAAGTTTCACACTAAATGCAATTATTGGCTCGCAGGCATTGAACCGCGTTAGCGTTAACCTAATCACCCAGAAACTTATAAAGTTAATCGTCATTTTTTCACAATTCGTTAATTGATATCTCCCTCTCTCTCTCTTTCTCTCCTTCTCTCTTCTTCATTAGAGCGAGTCGACGAAAAATCCATACACAGACTATGTAAAATAGTTATTACGAAATAATTAAATTAGCTAAATATTAGTTAGCGATTATTATTATTATTATTATTATCATCATCAGCATCATCACTATCATCTTCATGGACAATTGATTATTATCGTTACTATTATTATCATTAATATTATTATTATTATTATTATTATTATTGCTACTACTACTACTACTACTACTATACCATTATTCACAATTGCGTGAAAAGATATCATGAAAGAATTGTATATAGGGCTGACATAAGAATTTCATAACAGTATTCTGTACTACGTTGTAATATATCATGCTTTGTCACTCAATTGAAGATTTCATAAAATTGCGCAAGGACATTCTCCTCGAGAGGATATAGAATTATTATAAAGGGTTCGCTTGGAGCGTATCGTCCAAAAGAAAGCCGTTACAATTTAACCAGATGGACAAAGCGGTCCAAGTCAGTACACGATTCTGGCGATTTTCTTCAAACGAGTCGTTGGACTCGAGATGGAGGGAATCGATGTAAGAGAAAAAAAAAAAAAAATCCGTACGACTGTCTTTGGAATACGATAATGAAAAATTGGTCATTTATAATTCTGTACAAGTTATAAAAATTGTAGAACCAATGTTCTTTAAAATATGAACGCGTTTTGTCTGCGGCCAGAGCGATTGACTATATACTGAGCGAATATCCAAAGGGATACGCAATAACGCTATTAAGCAGAAGCACGAAACCTCGAAATATAAATCACTAGTAAATTAAAATAGTCGACGCGCGGGGGAGGGGGATGAGTGGGAGATGATGACGACATTGCCCTGGGTCTATGGGGGTAGTGGTACGACCCTGTCCTTCCGGAAAATTTTGAAATCCTATAATTTTTCCCTGGAACAAAATCGAGCGCTTATTGTTTCGATAAAAAAAAAATTGTGCGGATATATCGATGTATATCTTTAATTGGCAATCTTACCTCGGTTGTGCAATAGATCGTAATTGACTCTTATAAAAATTATTATCTAACTAGAATGACGGCGATGTAATATAAATTAGACTTAAATATTAATATGACGTAGGTTCTCTTGCGGGGTGGTGTGCCGTAGTCGGCACCCCGATACGTTTGTGATATATATAATACTACTCTGTTTCAATATTGCGATTATAATAATAATAATAATAATAATAATGATAATAATAATAATAATAATAAGAACGGCCCGTTTTGCCAAGGACTCGCGAAATCGATGGTCAGCTTCATGTTTATTCGCAGCGGAACCATGAATTGTAATGAAAGGGATAAGGGACGGTGTGACGAGTTAAACGATTTTATTTTTAAATCTTTCATTTGTTCCCGCGAAAAATTTGAATTTCAACTGTCAATAAGAATCGCGCGAATGCCTCGTGCGTACTTTTGTACCTTCGATCAATGACGAGGCTGATTGCGAACGTTGAGATCCTTGGCATTTACCTTTCCCATATAACAAGAGCACTTAACGAAATTCTCACTAATTTATTAATCTTGTTACATTATTTTTTTATACACTAGCCAATCGTCGCCCTGAAAATTCAGTTTGTATCGATGCGTATAGCATGTAGTATAGTCATCGGTATCGTATTAAAATACCCACCCGTTATACGCCATAGTCCTTCGCTATGTATGACAACGACGGGTTACGATACGCGGTTATCTTAATTTCTGTCTAATTAGCACGTGAGTTTAATGAATATAAAAATGAAGGAAAAAAAAAAGAGAAAAATACTAAAGGTCTTTCGTGGACGGTGTTTGTTCATTCATTGGAAGTCGTCTAGTCTATTGATGTAATATCTGCTAACGTATGTTGTTTATTTTTTTTTTTTTTTTTTTTGGTAGTCTCTTTGATAAATCGATAGACAGGGACAGAACTTCCGTCACTGCCATTAGGACGATATTGTTTGCTAACTATACTTTTTGCGCTTATGTTCACGACTACGCGTTGCAATCGGTACAGAAAAAAAATAAAATGGAAATGGCTACGTGGTGTTGGGCTACGAACGTAACTTGTGCGTTCGGTCGTTATGCTTGTCCACGAATATCATCGCGAATTATAGCTGCGTCCTAGCAAAACTTGTAACGATTTGACATGCATAATCTTAATGTAAATGCGGACGGCGTTTGCAAACTTCGGACTAATTCTATCTATTGTTATTCCTTTCGCAAGCCGATCGTGGTGATATTTATGAAAAAAAAAGTACATTGTCATTGTTATTTTTATGAATTAGGGTATCACAATAAACGACTCAAGTAACGGTTTTGTGGTTTGTTAATTTGAATTTCTTGTTTGTCTTCTTTTCATTACAGAGGATTCTGAGAAGAAGATTCATTGAAGAAGACAGGGGGAGTTACGTGAATGGACTTTAGACAGATGTGTAAAGAATATGATGATTTTTCAAAGATTTTCCACTGGTTCTCTTTGTTCATATGGTAAAAATAAGGTGGTAACGTAGGTAAAATGAATCTAGGTTTATTTTACTATTTTTAGAATTCATGAAAATCGTTCTTTTGAATGGCGCGAAAATCATATTTTTTTGACATTCAAATGAAGTGAATTTCAAAATGGCGGATTTATAACATAACCTGTATTCTTATGATTGCTGTAAACGTTAGAGGTAAACAGATGCAAAGAAAAATCGAAGTGAAATAACAGTGAGGATGAATGCTTCAAAGAAAATAAACGTTAATTTTTCATCACTGGTTGGTTTAAAAGCTGAGCTTTTGCGTAAACAGTCAGAGGTAAATGATGCAAAAGCGAAAAATGAAACTGTGCGAACAATACCAAAACAACCAAAGGTTAGGACAAAAAAGGTTAAGGAAGAAAACTCCAAGAAATCTAATGATTTGATTATTGATATTGATGATATCAATGCACATAAAAAGTCTAAGTTAATGTTGGAGGCGAAATCACGATTGTACGAACGATTAAAGAAGAATCGAAACAATACTAATCCAATATTTCTTGTGGATTTCTCAAACAAATCTGATGAATCTGAAGAGGATCCTATCAATGAAGATGAGTATGACGAGAGAACTTCAGATCCAGAGGATGATTGGATTGAATATGAAGATTGTTTTGGGCGTACCAGAAAGTGTCTACGTAGAGATTTACAACAAATGCGGGATAAGGATGAACTTGTTAAAGATGCTATTATGAAAAAACCTCATAATGAGACAGATTCAAAGAAGGAACAAGAACAGCCATACAGCGGTATAATAGTGCAAGAAGCAGAACCTGAGATTGAAATAATGAGAAGAAAATGGGAAGAGCAGACAGAAAAACTAGCAGAAAAAGCAGATATACATTATCAAGATGTTTTGTTCGATGAGGCTCGAGCTCACGGTGTTGGCTATTATGCATTTTCTCAAGATGAGGAGCAAAGAGCAAAGCAGCAAGAAAACTTAGCCAAATTGAGAAAAGAAACAATGAAAAAACAAAAGGAAATGCAGGAGATGAAGGAACTTAGAAATAAGATGGAAGTAAATAGGCTAAAAGTGGCAAGAATTCGGCAAAGAATTAGAGCTGGCTTACCAGCTGAGCCTACCGAAGAGGAAACTATGCAGGAGTCTGCTGAGAATAAAGCAAATGATAAAAATGAAACTAAAAGTGTGGAAAATACTGAAAATAATGATGATGAAAAGAAAGATATAGATACAAAGGATGATTCAAATAAAGCTGATGTGGAAGAAGATAGTCTTGTAACCATTGAGAATAAAATAAAAGCTTTTGGTGAATTACTTGGTAAAAGAACTCATTGGTATGAAATGTCACAAGAAGAATGGGTGGATAAGCGGAGAAAAGATAGACTCGATGAATTTGCTCCTTCTTATAAAAATTTTAAGAGTGCAGGTTATTTGGAAGATAGACGAGAAAGAGAAACTAATAACATAGAAAATGTTAATGATATTGTTGAGACTGCTGGTGCCGATACACATTCTGTATCACCAAATATTAAAAGTGAAATGAAGATTCCTGTTCCCCATAATATTTCTATAGAACAAAGTACGCTACAGCCTATTGTACCAAACTCTGATGCTCACACAGATTCTGAGGAACAATCTGATACAGACAATTCCGACATTATAGGACCTCTACCAGCTAGTATTATAGATCAACAAATTCAGAACATAGTATCTAAGAATATGCCAATGAATTACTTCAATTCAGAACAATCTGGACTTCCTGATTCATCAGAAAGTCTAATGATGCCTCTACCAGGAGCATATATATCACCATCTCCAAGTATTCCTTGTCTAAACATTACTCCTGTAAGTATGGAAATTCAGCAACAAGTGAATGTACATGTGAAGCCTTCAAGTTCATCTGATCCATCAGAAATATACAGAGTTCCATATAACATCGCACAGAGTACAGTGCAGCCTATAAATTGTCAGGAACTCTTACAGGATATACCATTACCAGTTCCACCACCTAGTACTGTTGAATATCCTCAAGTGACACTATCAAACATACTCCATAATATACCACCTCCCATAACCACATTAAGTATGAACAACGAAAATCATCATATCGGCACAGAAGAGGATCACAACTCTGAGAAAAATATAAATCCAGAGACAATTGCTGCAGGACTTAAATACTTGAGAGAAGTATTTGAAGGAAAAAAGAAAACGTGATGGGGAAAGATTTGGATTACATACTTCAAATCAAAGTATGACTAATTATTAATTAAGATTTGTTAATGTAAGTTGTAAAATATGTAAATAATAAAAGTGTCTACTTCTTGTTTGAAAATAGTCTTGTATGTTAATTTGTCAATGTTTTAATTAAAATTTAGATTATTAATAGAACAAAGTAAGCCCTTACATTCTTAACATGATGTATGTGGTCGTTTGCGGGTAGATCTTTTCCTTGAGGTACTTTCTTGTGTAGATAGACTAGTGACACTTTCATCCACTATGTCTTGATCTAGATTGATATCTAGATTTTGTAATAGTTGTTTTACTTTTCAGATTTAGTTAATTTGAGTAAATAAAGTATTATTATACCTGATGAATTATCGATTGCCATTGGTTGCTTACAATTGGGACATTTCATTGGATTGTGCAGGCGGCCAAAATTCGCTAAACAATACAAGTGTAACGTAACATCACAGTGAGCGCATTTATGACCCTATTGAACAAACAAAATTATAAAAAAAACATTAATATGAATGGATATTTAGTGTTACGTTCGCCTTACATGAAAGATAACTTGTTTGCAAAGAAAACAAGTATGAAACGAGTCTTGCTCATAACATGCTCGGAAGTAAGGCATCAGTTCACCGATGCTCCGTACACCCATAAAAAAAATTCCATCCTGAAAGCCAAATTCATTGGCATATGATTGATAATTATACTTAAATCAAAGTTATTTAACATTGTCATTACAATATAATCAATACATTACCTTAAAAAATAAGTATTTCAGTTCCACCATCATCTTTAAAAAGTCTTGAGCATCAGATATACTTATCTCTGACTCTACCGAACTGCAAAGGTTTAAACAATTTGTACTTGCTACACTACCAGTATCGGATTCAATGATTACAGTGAATATTTTTCTGAGTAGTTGTAATTCTCCAGGAGAGAATTCAGTTTGAAATCTGAAAAAAGTAACAACTTAAAAATCATGGTCTAATTCAAACGAATCACCAATTATACTTGGCCACGTCGGTTTGCACAGTACTACTCAGCATCCAATATTTATCTCCACTAAGTTCACAAGTCACAGACTTTACTTCCATATTCAGAGGTTGCAGCTTTGAGTTTAAAGCAGTAGCAAATAACAGTACGTCGTCATTATCTGAAATAGAATGAAATTTTGAGTAAGTGCACCATCCAGTACATTGAAATAATAAAGGTTACCTACTAAACAATTTGATAGTTAATCCTTGTGCCTCTTCATTCAGTATCACACCTTTCTCTATAATTTGTTGTAACAATGCCTTGTGTTTATTATCATAAGCCATATTAAATGAAGTAATTTAAAAACAACTTGAATACAATAACGGCGGGAACTTTAACAGATATATTCAAACTATTTTTATTACTAATGCCCATTTCCTCCGACGTTAATTGAAGTTTAAACTCTGGTTACCCTATCTTAAAACTATGGTTTAGTTTCCACCGCGCAGAATTTAAATAAAGTTAAGCAACCTCATTGGTCAACACCAACTAACTCCTATACGTGATTTGTTAACTCTGTTTAAACTCTGCACGGTAGAAACTAAGCCAATATGTAAAAAATTGAACCAGGCTTAAACCATAGATATAAAAAAACAGGGATGAAACATAAACTGGTATTTTGGGCGAGGCCAGTGAAACCAAAATGGGGGGTGGGCAATTCGCTGCATAACCAATCAAATTCAAGCTAGACCCTGCCTCACTATGATTGGTTCTCCTTGTGCGAATAAAAAATCGTCGGATTACGTAGCACTTTTACGTCACTGCGCTTGCTCCCAATAGCAACCAATCACAAGTAGGCATAGTGTACCTCCGCAACCCCCCTTTAAATGGCGTCTTCACCACAAACTTATGCTCCATCCTTATACTTCTATACTTATGGTTTAAAATCCTCGCGTTGTGCATCTTCCTGCTCATCTCTGGGGTACATATTACGATCATGATCACTCACTCATGGATATACTCTTAAAATTGGCATTTAAATAACAGAACACAAGAATTAGAATACAACTCTTCTTCAAATTCAAATTGATTCAAAATTAATATTGCAGAAGAAACAAAATCCCACTGTCTGTGAATAATCAATATTGAAATCATCTTACTATAATCCACACAAAGCAGATTAACGCAATATCAGTTGTTTCTGATTAAAAATTACATGATAATGGATGTACGTTATTCAGAATCCAAGGTGTAACGCGATACGAAGTTCATTATCAGTTAACTAAAATCTGTTGAATTTTCGTACATCGTAGAAAAGTTTCTTCTGTTTTTTTTTGTATCTGCTTATTAGATTATTGTCTTACCTACGCAAAACTTAAGCTTTACTATAAGCAATTGAAGTATCTGTCTATCTGTAATTTACGACTAAGTATGTACATGCAGTACCGTCATACAGTCGAAATGTTAATTTGAATATGTTAAATACAAAAAAATTCGTCAAGGATATTCAATATGCAAATCGGCGAATAAACCTAAAATTATTCACAAAGTTTTTTCCACAGCAATCACGTGTAGATTGTTGATCACAGAATGTATATCTAAGAATTCGACTAACCTCACAGATAACCAGAATACAATGATAGTAATTGAATTATTAAATTATGCAATACGGTACTAAGCATATTTATATTATCCTATGCAAGTGTAATGCATGTTAATCGAAGTTGAATGTACGAATTTTACGTATGTAATATGGTGTAGGATAGTCATCGATTTGTTTAAATTTTCACAACGGGATATGTGAACTGGGCATGCGTCGTTATATGTATATATACTGTCTAGACGGAGAGTCATAAAATGCGTGATTTTGTATTCAGTTTGTCTCTATTATAAACGCAGCTGGAAGAGACACGTGAAAAGGTAGTGGGGTGGAACAAGATTGTCAGAGTCCAGAGCTTAGCTATCTGGGAGTTATCTGATTGTTTGTAAGTCTGGCAGTTTGGCACTTTATAATTGATATCAAATATTTGAAACGCATTGTTAAAGATCATTGACTGAGTTAATAAATGTACAAAGTATTAGAACACTGCAATAATCGATTGTACTTGGTCTTTGTCAAGACTGTGAGTCGCATTGAATAACTTTTTGCTTGTGTTTTGGAGAAGTTATTGCATTATTGTAGAACTTGAGCATTCGACTTAATTATAAATTGGAACGGTATTGTTGCTGTTGGTCAGTTACAAAGTTAAATTGTAAGTACAGTTACATATGTTTGGAGATCATTTGAACTTTGTACCTAGTGTATGCAAAAAGTGCGACTTTGGTGATAATAATATATCTTTGTAAATATTTTTAGAATGGTATTTTTTTAGGGTTGCTAAAAAGTTATGTTCATTGCAAATATTTATAAGTTTGAATATATTTTTTTAGTCTAGTATTTGAGCAATCCTGGTGTATCGGAGCAAAATAGCCACAATGATGATAACAAGGATTGCAGCGTCTTTGATGGGGAAGAGCCAGATCAGGCAGTATTTTCGGCCTCAGTTGTTGACAAAGAAACAGAACTTGGTACTGAAATATGTTTGTTATAAATTTCATGCTTGAGTGTTGGAAAAGCATTTTGATGGAATATATAAGCGAGAGGTTTTTGTAAATACTCAAATTATCTCCTTTTAGTATGTTCATGTAGCAGCTTGCCGATTTATATCTGCTCATCATATTACAAAGAACATTGAGCTCGTCTCGCAAGACAATCAAGTAAAAATTAATAATAACGTTGTTCAGAATCTGAATAGTCCACAAGATCGCCCACTTTTAGTTTTATTGTGCTGGATGATGTCAAAGCGTAAACATATAATGAAATATGCCAGCTTTTACATGGAGCAAGGATTTGATGTTGTTATGGTTTCTATTAGTCCATGGCAGCTCATGTGGCCCATTAAAGGTTCTCGTGTAAGTACCGCCATGTCTCCCATTACTTTTAAGTATTATTCTCAACATTTTTCAACCTTTCAGTTGGTTGCACTGGACTTGCTTAAATTTTTGGAACAAAATAAGGGATACGAGCAAATATTACTTCATGGATTCTCTGTGGGTGGCTACATGTGGGGAGAAGTCTTAGACTTTGTACACATGGATCGAAAAAAGTATGACAATGTGATAGATCGTGTTGTTGGACACATATGGGATAGTGCAGTTGATGTATCTGAACTTCAAATTGGAGTGGGTCGGGCTGTTTTCCCTAACAATGTTATGTTACAGACAGCTTTGCAAAAATATTTAGAGTATGTGTAAAAGATTTCATACGTTAATGACGCTTTTAAATATCTTCAAGATATTTTACTTTATAAGTATTTATTACAATTACAGTTACCACATGAAAACTTTTTATAAGCAAGCAACTCAATATTACATCCGATCCAGCCAGCTTTACCACACAAATCTTGTTCGTAGTCCAGCTCTGTTTTTGATCAGTAAAACAGATCCAGTTGGAACAGTGGAGAGCAACATGAGAGTAAAAAACTCTTGGGAATCATTGGGCGTGGAAGTAAGATGAATGATAATAATAAAAAATACTATTGTCACATAACAATTTTTTTTTTCACAGACTTATGTAAAGATATTCGACGGGTCCAGCCACGTTGGTCACTTCCAAAAACATCCCAAAGAATATATAACCGAACTGTACAAGTTCCTGGATAGATTACACTTAATACAGGATGAGGAAAAAGTCCGAGCTCGTCTCTGAAATAACTGCCTTCATTTTCGATTTTCGAAAATCTTCATAAATTTGCTGGAACTATCTCAAGAACCAAAAAAAGTAAGACTCCTTTTTTTACTTCACAATGCAAGTTATTGTCATATTGCCAATAAATATAGATACCAACTGTCTAGCGATTATTGAATGAAAAATATCAAATTCAATAATCTAAAACCATCTTAGTACATAAATCGAAGCATAACTAATTTTTCTAACATGAACTTCAGTTTTATCATGTAATTCCTACTTTGACGAATGTACGCTTTATATATCTTCTACGTAATTATAACATATTGCAGTACAGTAGATATATTGGTTAATGATACAGCCAAGTGCATAATGTTTTTATTCTCTCATATACAGTTATGTTAGTCACCATTAAAATTCTACAAGCGAACTGAGACCTTTTCAAATATCTGTATTTCATACTAGAAATTTAATTGTTAGATTACATTGACTTATCACGAGTGCCTAATCATGAACAGTTGTGACATCTGCTAGCGAAAGCCTTATAGGCAAAACAATTGTTATTAGTATAATTCTATCGGTGACTGTGACTTTAGAGTTTATACCTTGCATTTTTTTAAATACGAATTAAGAAATACCTAGGAAATAATATATTTTGATATTAAATATCTAAGAAATTTTCTATATGGTCACTACGTTGGATACGTTATAACGTGACTTTAATATTAATCTTTCCAATGAATGCTGTGTTAGTTATTATAATTTTAAAAAATTTGATTTATTATTTGGTGTCCATCAGTACGCTAACCAAAATTAATTTATATTATATCGCAATGTGATTCGCATTCTACGAAATAAAGAAAGTATGGACAAATATTACTTTTATTGACGAGTTATAACTAATAAGATTATTAAACATTTATCATACAAAATTGTACAAAATGCTTCATACCACATGATAATTTATATTCATTATTACTGTGTCGTACGTGCATTATCAGTATTGTCAATTTAATAATTATGAATCAAGGATTAACTCACTTTCGCAGCACTCTTTGTCTTTTTAGGTTTTTTACATTTTTTTCTCCTCCTTAGAATTTCCTTTTCTTCTTCATCAGGATCTTTTCCTTCCATAATTAACTTTTTTCTCTTGTTAATCATTTTTCTCTCATAGAAGTCAGTTTCATCCAGCTTTATTTCGGCTTCGCGTTTTGTTACTGATATTTGTGTAAATATTGTGACAATTTCTTTGTCTGAAATTAGGAAAATAACGAAATGAAAGAACATTTAGAAAATACAAATTCTAAAATCTGAAATATTTGAACCTTACCGTCCACTTTATATTCCGTCAGTTTAGTCCCAATGGTTTCTTCGATAGCATGAAGTAATTTTATATCATGCGGAGTGACAAGACTTATAGCCATTCCACCTCTACCAGCTCTCGCTGTTCTACCAACTCTATGGATGTACTCTTTTGGTACGTTCGGAATTGTATGATTAACTACTAATTCTACTAATGGTATATCCAAACCTCTAGCAGCGACATCAGTTGCAATTAAAATCTTAACATGGTTCGATTTGAATTTGCTCAATGCTGCCAGTCGTTCTCTCTGTTTTATCATAGCATGCAGTGCTACATTTGTAAAATTTATTTCATTTAGCATCATAGATAATAGTTGACAATGTCTAAAAAGAAATTGCAGATATTATATTCCATGTAATATTTATATGAAAAAAAGACGACTTCTTATTTGTACATACTTGCAAGTATCTGTGAATACCATAATCGATCCATTTTCATTTGATTCTCGGAACATCCTAATTACTTCTACTAGAAAGGCATCACGAACATCGCTAGGCGCTAAAACATATCTCTGATCTAACTCCTTAACTGTTGCCACACCAGAATCATCCTTAGATTCCCATACAAAGACTTCATTAGACGTAACACTTTTCACTTTGTCCAAAGTATCTGTTATTGTAGCACTAAAAAGCAAAGATTGTTTTTTCTTTGGTAAGGTTTGAAATATTGTCTTGATTTGTTCATCAAAGTGTCCACCAAGTAATCTATCAGCTTCATCTAGCACGAGAAATTGTATCCTTTGAAGTGAAAATGTATCACAACTTTCAAGATGATCTGCAAGACGTCCAGGGGTTGCGACAACAATGTGTGGATGCTTGGCTAACTCTTGAGCTTGAATAACCATATCCATTCCTCCCACAATAACACATTTTTTCAGATTAATTGTTTTTCCAATAACTGCAAACTGATCAGCAATCTGGAATGCTAACTCCCTCGTAGGAGTTAATACAAGAGCAAATATTCCATACGGATCTTCACATAGTTTTTGTAAGATAGGAAGTGCAAAAGCTAATGTTTTACCACTTCCCGTTTTAGCACAACCAATACAATCTTTTCCAGCTAAAATTTGTGGAATACAATTCTCTTGAATCGGAGTGGGTTTCTTCAAACCTGTAATATGAAATAGGAAAGTATGAAACAGTTGACAGAATTGCTAGAATTTATAAGTAATTCAATTTACCAATAGATTCACACTGTGTTACGATCCATGAGTTTAATTTTAAATCAGCAAATGAATTTATTTCGTTGTTCATCTTGAGACACCTCTCCTCACATGTGTTACACAAACTCTTCTGAAAACACAAGAGCACTGAAAAGTTATTAGTAAAGAAGGTTAACCACCTAGGACTTGTGCAATTAGCACAAATAGCCGTCGGTAAACTTGAAATACCTGGTGATAAAAGTAGTATTACCTTGTGAACAATTTTGTAGTTATCGACCTACATAATCGGAAGTTCTTTCTCTGGTTCTTTACTAAGAAGTTATCAACTTCATTGCACAAATTTCTGTGCACTTTTGTGTTCTCACAAAATGCAGCAACATGGTTCTCGATAGTGTAGAACGCGACTGCGTCGATTGCGTGATAGGAATCGCATGCGCCATAATACATAAGCAACAAGTGTATTTTAATTTGTGAATTTTCAAATAATTTTTAGGGTGCAGAATTAGTAATCGCACGTAGAATTATATAAAATATGGAGAAGTATGAAGTACTTGGTCAAGTGGGTGAAGGATCCTTTGGTCAGGTGTACAAAGCGAAGAAACGCGCCGATGGCGACATTGTGGCTTTTAAAGTAATTCGAAAAGTAAGTACATGTAAGTGCAATTACTGCATCTTCATCTGCGTGGCAACAACTGATTTATAAATAACTTCGTCTCGTTAATAGATACAATGACGTTTCTATTTATAGCGTGGACGCTCTTTCAAGGAATTGAAGAGTTTAAGACAAGAATGTGAGATACAGCGGCACCTTCATCATCCTAATATTGTGCAGATGCTAGATTCTTTTGAAACTGAGAATGAAGTAAGAATATGATTAATAATTATTATATGATTAATAGTGATCTTTATGTTTTTAAATGTATGTCTTATTGATAGATAGTCGTGGTGACAGAATATGCTGACAAGGAACTGTACGAGATATTGGGAAAGGCTGGGCGACTATCAGAGGAAAGGGCACAAGTGATAGCTTGCGATCTTGTTTCAGCTCTGTATTATTTACATTCAAACAGGGTCCTTCATAGGTTGGTACAAATGAAATTTAATAAAAAGAGAGAATTAAATGGTTGTTTTATATTACAGAGATCTGAAACCACAGAACGTACTGCTGGAAGCTAATGGAGTAGCTAAGCTATGTGATTTTGGCTTTGCACGTAGTATGAGCACAGGAACACATGTTCTTACATCGATTAAGGGAACACCACTGTACATGGCTCCAGAGCTCATTGAAGAATGTCCATACGATCATAATGCTGACTTATGGTATCTGCATAATAAGCAATAAACAGGCTGCAATTGTAAGGGTTACATGTGTCTAAATTTCAGTATACTCTTTGCAGGTCTCTAGGTTGCATCGTATATGAGTTGATAGTGGGTACACCACCGTTTCAAACCACATCAATTTTGCATTTGGTCAGATTGATCCGTTTTGAAGCAGTCAAGTGGCCAGATTTTATTTCAGCAAATTGTAAGAGCTTTTTACAGGTAAGGAATTTCTCCAGCACTGCAGTGTATGATGACAGTAGTATATAATATGTAAATAACCTTTACAGGGATTACTGCAAAAGGATCCATCGCAGAGACTAACTTGGCCTGAACTGCTTGATCACCTGTTTGTGAAGGATAGAATCCTGATAGTCGGTGGTGCTGTTCCAACACCATTCACGACTCCGTTATCTGCGAGTCAAGCGCGAGCGAAACAACAACAGTTGCAGAATCTAGCAATGCGCTCGACTACACGTTCAAAGTATGTCTTCTTACGCGCCGCGTAAATAAAAACCCTTAATAAATGTGGGTCCGCAATTAAAAAGTTTTGCGACGACACAGGGTCTTGGAAAAGGCAGTGCAGAAGGTGCAGGAACAGGAACGCAAGCTCAGAGAACAACAGCAAAGAATGTGCATTTCCCAAATACATTGTCCAACCAACCAGGGCTATTGTCAGCATGGCCACACGATGCATCATTGTCAAGCGCTACGTCACAGCGAGCCCAGCGGTACAGAATCTAGTGCCAGTGTGGATGTACTTCTGGGAAACTTAAGTCTTCGTGCTTCTTTAAGAAGCGACCTCCTAGTTGCAGATCACGCTTTATGTCGCAGCGACTGTCCTAACAGGACCGTTATCCGACCGATACCTCTGAGACCTCTAGAGATTCCACGAGCAGAACACAAAAAAGAGAATATGGAGGATGCTGAGGAGCTGGTATTACCTCCAGTTAGGGAGAGATTGGAGGCGAAGGACGTGACAGGGACAAACGTGAACATTAATGTAAATGCAAATGCAAGAGGTGATGGCATAAACGGAAATGAGCAGAGAATGAAAGTCCCGCCAGAAGAAGATGCCTGTAAAGGGCAAGGCGATTGCGTGCAAACCCGACTAAGTCTAGATTATGAACAGGAATTCGGTGGACATTTGGCGGAGAAACATGTGAGGTTACCTGATTGGAATCCTAAGGCAGTGGAGCGCCCGATAGAGAACGAGGAATGGGTCGTCTTCTTGCACCGGTCCATGGAGGAAATAATGGAGGGCGAGATTGGTTCTCTTCTTCAGCAAAACTGCGTTTCCGTTTTTGTTTCGCCATTAAGAAATTCCGCAGCTGGTTGTCGAGTAGTCGAGTACGTCGCTTGTCTCCTTTCACTACCTTTCGTCGTATCGCTGGCAGCTGAGGATCTTGCTAAGATCGAGCGCGTCTACCTGGACGTGCGAGTCGTACCTAATCTCGTTTACGCGACAAAGCTTCTTATGTCTGAACGTTCTGAGGCTGAGTCAAATGCTAGCACTAGGTCGGCATCTAGTCTCTCTGCTGATGAGCTTCAAGCCCTGGAAAGCACTATGCTTGTTCTGTGTCGCTTGATCCACATCCAAGAACAGTTCCTGACGCAATTCTGTGACGCTGTATATATAGTAAATGGAATACCTTTGCTCCAGCAGTTGCTTACGCTTGAGAAGAGGAAGGCAAGGGTGGTGGCAGATTTAGTAGCAATATTGATTAACATCCTTAGATCACAACCAGAGAATGCTGAGCTCGTCGAGAGAGTCGTACTGCGCACAAAGACTCCTGGTGAGCATCCACATCGGTTGTGTTCCGTGCTCTGTCTAATCATTTGACAATCTTATATAAATATATAGGAGTGACTGTTGAGCTATTTGGAAAATTGCTCACCCACCGACAAAGTATTCTCAGGGCGAGGACCTGTACTCTTCTGCGACTGCTGGGCAGATTCAGTTGTAGGGCGCTGCAGCAGGTATGGGGTAGACCTCTTAGGACTTTATTGGAAGCTTTAACTATGGATGATGGTCATACAGTAAGAGATGTGAGTGGTTACATTTTTTAAATCAATTATTGTGATGAGTGAAATTTTTATTTGTCTTTTGTGTAGGCTGCAGAAGATGCCGTGAACGAGTTGAAGCAGTTGCTTTATTACAATCAGCAGAGTCCAGCTGGTTGACAAAAGATTATTAGTTATCTGTTAATCGAGTACTATTATTAGATCAAAGAGAGACTGTATATCACAACGGGGGAGTTTATTCAAAATGAAGATTATCTGTTAATTCTAATAAAAGTTCGTTTTCTCAAGTTTCTCAATCTCTATATCATCTATCCCTGACGTCCGGTTAGTCAATCAAAAATCCAGCCTAGAATTCCAGAATCCGTAGTAGTGGTACTAGTGACAACGCTTCCTCCAGGTTCACGAGAATCGCATTCCTCTTTGTACATAAACTGTACCTTGGCCACATCTTTTTCGCTAAGACCCTTTCGCTGTCCAATTTCCACTTTTTCTTTCTAAAAATTCAAAATTACGCATCCTTGAACAACCCTAAACCCTTTTTTTTTACTATCACTAGAAAATGACTTACAATTGGACTGATAGTAGGTTCTCCATTTTTGGAGAATGCATGAGCACTGTAGTGCATAATACTTTTGTAATCATATCCAATACCATAATCAGTCACAGTATCACTGTCATACTTGTCAAAATTATGTTCCTTCCCTACGAACAAAAATGGCAGCCATGCATTTATACACAAAGATATAAACCTAAATATTTAGAAGTCTCACCTGGTTCTATGTTGTCCCAATGTATTTTAACCCATTCATCCCTATCAGCAGCGCTTTGTTGATGATAAAATCCCAGGGCGTGCATTACCTCATGAACAACGACGCCACGATGGACGCAACCAGGAGTCTGAAGATTAAGAACTTGCCCTTTTCCATGACGTCCAACCAAAGACCAGCAGCCAGATCGTGATCCTTGTATAGTCACGTAGTCCTCGTCAGTCTCTTTGTAAGGTCGAAATTTGAGGCAGGTCTTTTCGTGATATTCCTCGATGGACTTCTTGATCAGCGTTATTTCGTCCTGGTCTGCCTTCCGCAGGGGAATAACAAAATGGCCGCCCGTTATTTTATGAAATACTATCATATAGATGATTCTATAATAAGTCCCACTTGCCGAAATCATCTTCTTGGATATAATAAGGTACAACACCACCAGGCCATTTAGCGGTTGCATCAAGGAGTCCATTTTTCGTGTCGTGTTCGTCAGGGTGCAGCATAATGTCACCTTCGTAAAGGCCGCTGAGTTCCCATACGTTCTGATGATCTTTTGGAGTCCAGGATCTAATAGTCTCCGCTGTTAAGAAATCCCATAAGGTATTAACTCCTCATTTTAAATATTATTAATCTAGTAAAAGTATCAGATACCGATTTTATCGTGATCATGATTGTCGTCGAAGGCGCCGTCGAAACGTGGCGCCGGTGGAACTGCTTTGCCGTGAGTACCGCGATGACTTACAGCTCGGGAACCAAGATAACTGGCACTGATTCCAGTGAACGATACAATTAGCCAACTAAGTATCATTTTTTACAGTATTTTTAAGTAAAAACAGCACAAAAAATTATACTGCAAATAATAACTGCCAACCTGCATTTATATCCTGCGAAGAAGACATTTTCCAGTGGGGTTTCTAAGATAGGCATTAAACGATAGGCAAATCGACCTGGTTATCATCCCAACGAATGTCTAAATTCCTTCCGGAAGGTGTTCCTGGCCAAATGGCAAGGAACGTATCTACTAGATAATAGAGTTCACCTGTTCAGAATAATAATTTACAAGCTTACAAAGCTACGCTACAATGTCGTCAACAGATTGTAATAGAGTTCCTTTATTCTGAAGATCGGAGCACTGGTTGTCCGATTCGTAGTGTACGTGGTAGAAAGAGCATTGGTTGGATCAGCTTGACGCAAAGAATATCTGAACGCCTCGAGGCAGGCGTCCGCACTCTCTGGTATCTGGACGCCTGGGGAGATCGCATCTGGGTCAAAATGATTCGGTAGCCGAAAGCCGTCAGGCGAGTATATGTGACCCATCAGCGTTATCTTAGTATCATTAGGATGCAGTGGTTCATACCCTGAAGATCTTTTCTTAAGAGTATAAACATGGAAAACCCTGAAATCGAAGGAAGTAGAGGACGACGAGATGAATTAGAGTCGAACAGGAAGCTCCGTCACGGAAGGAAGGTGTCTTCGGTGTATCGGGAGCAGAAAATGACAATGACAAGAGGTTTACGAAGTAAAAAGGAACAGAATTAAAAAAAAAGGTTAGCGAAGAAAAAGACGGTGCGGATCGTAAAGAATTAAGCTACCGTTGAGGTATAGCGAGAATAAAGAGAAAAAAAGAGAGAAACATCTGCTCCAGATAACGCCAGAGGATCATCCTCGTATTTAATGAAGCTCACCTCATCGGTATGGAATTCTTTAAAAAACACCGTGAAATCGAACAATGCGCAGCTCGATAAAAAAAATCGGAGCAAACGCGGTCGTTGACGTTGGTCCGATCGTGAGCTATGTTGACCAGGCCTGATAGATCCTCTTTTTGAATTTCAGCGGAGCAATGGAGCCAAGAAGAAGAGTCTATGGCTCTCGCGTCATCTGGCCGTGATCCGGTCTTGCAAAGTTTTCAGCCTTCATAGTTGACTGCAGGTTTGACTATCATTAGCACCAGGTATAGAGTCTCGTCCATTGACTGCACCTGGTGATATACATCTTTATGTAAATTTATACAAAAATATCCTTAAAATTGCAATCATTACAGGTAAACTCCAGGGGAAAGGATACCATGCCTTACCCTTTCTCTTCCCGCCGAAAAAGCACCAGTACACCTGGGTACACCAGCCAACCTGGACAACCACTTTCGAGCTCCACACCTCAAGGAAGTAACAACCTTTACGTACCGGTACCTCTACGTAGTCCATGTATATCCACATACTTGATTTTATATTTTTGTATCACGTGTATGCACTTCAAGAGAGGCTTTTTTTATTCCCCTTTGGTGCCAAAGAGAGGATCGTGCAGGTCGCACGATCGCAGGCTACACGATTCGCATGAACTGCCGAGTGAAGGGGCTGCCAAGTAAACTTACGGATCGGAGCGGATGATACGTAAGGGACGATAAATTAGCAATAACGAGGAGTCCAGCAGACTGCTGGGGGGCTCATTCCCCGTGAAGACGATAGATATGTGCGTTAGATAAACCTTAGCTTGATGATGATGATGATGAAGTGGGGGAGAAAATCTTAAGGAAGGAATTGTACGTGGGGCCAATGACCGAGCTGTTCCAGATTCGGCAGGAGCTCCTCATAGCCTAAATTCTAGCCGGAGTTCTTGGAAGAGCAAGAAGAACGCCTCCCTCCTTTTCTTTGTCCTCTCTTACTAGACGCCTCTAAGATACGCGTCCTTCTCGCGAGGATCAATACGTCCATGGATCTTTAGTTGCTTTACTCATTTTACCTCATTTCTACAGGAACCTGTAACACATCAAGATTCTTGTTACCCTCTTATCAGTCTTCCACCTTACCTTAAGACAACCTCTTGGTACTCCAGGTTGGCTAAATAGCCCGTTACGTTGACGCAGAAAGTGGGAAAACCAAGCCTGGATGTTCCTCGTGAAATCTTGCTGCGTTTGCACGTGCTATTCCACGTGGCAGCGGGTCAACAAACTTTGATAAGAACGGCTCTCACCTAACGTGCAGGAGAGCATCGAGATTACGCGAATACCAAGAGGGATACATCGTATGTGTCCACGTAACGGAACAGTGGCCGAATCGAAGCTGTACTATATGACTTTGCGTATACCGTTTGTACTGTATATATATTCAAGTACTGCCTAACCCTGGACGTACGAACATGGTCCTTCTTTCTAGTAAAAGAAAAATAATTAACGAATGAAATAGCTCTTCTCGTTCTTCTTAATGCAAACGACTTTCTTATACATACCCATAATTGCTGGCATTTTCGATTCTTCACAATTCTTTAGGACGAAGTCATGATTTATACCTAGGTATCGGTGCGTCGGTACTCGTGCACGCATTTACGCACGACATTTGAAAATTAATAGAAGTAGTACATATATGTATGTATGGCCGACGAAGAAGCCTTACATTGCACCACACATGCCCGTTATGTACGAAATATAGATATACGAAATCTAACCTGAAGAACGTGTTGCGACACAACGCACGCGATAAATATCAATTCTCATTCATACCCTTTCTTCATTTTTCCGATTTCACCAGATGTTTTATGAATTCCGAACCAATTGTCATTGTGGTTATGGTTTATTGGCCGACAACCGTATAACTCTGAGTGTTTATAAGAAACGACGTCCAGCCATAACCTATACGGCAAACGTAATCTATACAGGAAAAGGCGAAGCTCGGTTCACGGATTTTCCTCGTTTGCACTAGGAGTTGCGACACACGTTTATGTCCACGTCCACGTTCTCGCGATCGATCTTGAGATACACCTTTTGCAAAATGCTAACCGGTAGGCACGAGCTGTGACGCTCTTCTCTCGTTATTAAGGACCTACTTCTATGTCAATGACTCGCGTCTAGTAATGGCCGCCTGATTATTTCCCGCTAGAAACAAACACAGTATTGTGTATAATTTTGAATAATGCAAGTCAAAAGTAAGATAAACGTATATAAGGGCTTGTACGTGGTATAAATTTTAAATGACTTGAAATTCAAACTTGTTCAAAAAAGTGGAAGTAACTTTCTAAAATTTTTAGTCAATTTTCACTCAACTTCATCTACTATCGTTAGATCTTCGAGACATCTTTTGACTCGCCGAGTCGCTCTCTCGATCTTCTATCACTCTCTTGCTAAACTGTATCCAAATGATGCTCATCAATGCTCATGGTACACCCTATATTCATCCCGAATTCCTAAAGAACGATTTTACTCGTCCAAACCGGCTATCGCAAGAGAGAATGCGAAAACAGGCTGCATTATACGTCGCTGTCGCTGCTACTACCAACACGGCGCGTAAGTGGATACAAACTTGTGAAGGTATACGTATCGCAAGCGGCGATTACTACACGCACGAACGCAGAACTCAAACGTGGACGAAGGTGGAATCGAGATGTAACCAGCCAGCCTGAGGTGCGACGGATATTTTTAGCGACTCAAACAGTTAACCTCTTTATTTTGCTTTACGATCGGTACGCTGCCATTTTTATTCATGCAACTGTCTTACCAGATAAACTGCTTGTACGTACCCTTACGTTTTAGTACCAGATATATATGTGTATATATATATATAATATTATATTTATATATATATATATACCTTGATTATGTATATAATCAGCTGATTCCTACCTTTAAGACTAGTCAGTCCTACTCGAAAAAAAGTACCTTGATGGTACTTTTGGTACCTTCCGTACCATCCGCATCAATGCCATCGAGGTGTGGATAGTGGAGACTCACAAAGCGCCTCATGAACCAGTGACCCACTGGGAGAACTTGGGTCCTCTGGGACCACCGGGCTAACGCGCTACCGCCTCAAGTGTATTTTGGTAGTGAGTAAACTCGCTGGCGAACGGCGCTGGACGTTTCTCGTTCATTGACCTTTCTCTCTCTCCCTCTCTATCGCGCTTTTTCTCGCTCTCATTCTCTCTCGTCTTGTTCTACCTTCGTCAGTTATACTCACACACTCTCTCCCCGTCTCTCCCTCTCTCTCTCTGTCTCTCTCTTTAGCACTCAGAATCATTGTCCCCCCGATCTTTCCCTCCTCTGCTCTCTTTCTCTCTCTCTCGATCTCTCCTTCTCCATGCTTGTATTGCTGCTTTCAGAGTAGTCGACTCGACTCGGAGCAGCTCGTGGCATCGTACGGCGTCGATGTAGCTGCAACGTTACTGCAACGGTGGCGACAATATCCCTTTAAAAAAAAAAAGGAAAAAAAATAGCCAAGGACCACAAAAACGGCACGCAACTCGCTTTTCGCATTGTTAATCAGCTAATGCGACGACGCAAAATGGAAGCAGGAAGTTAGTATTCATCTAAGGAAATACCTAGGTACGTAAATCGATTGGTAGTAGAAGCTGTGTTGTGGGTACATAGAAACGTGGCATAAGTTGGCACGAGTAGCCGTAAGCACGTGGTCGTTGGGCCGTTATCTAGCGGACCCGCTGAAGGTATCTTACCAAGCCAATAACTCTCTACGCCAGGAGAGGCCGCCGATCTGGGGGCCTCATGCTCATCAACCGACGGGCCGCTCGATGCTCGGCGTTCGGTCATGCACCTGTGAGAGTGAAAGTGTCCTCCGTCCCACCTCATCGTCTCCTCTTCCTTCTCGGCCTCCGACAACTCTTCGTCTCCATCCTTTTTCTTCTTCGTCCCCTCCTACTCTAGTACTGTACTGCTACTGCTGCTACTACTATACCAATGCCACGCTACTATTTATACTATCTTTACTGCCATTATCAGCCATTAGTATTTCTTGTAATGATACGACCACATGATTATTAACCCTTTTTCTTTTGTTCTGAGTTATTTCACTGATACAGGTAATTGAGATAAGATGACGTCAGGGTTATCAGAGTACAAGTTCACAATATTTCTTGCTCAATATTTTCACTCCTCCTCACAGGCTGGCAATACCGACGAGATATTAAAAATAATAATTTAACACAGCGCAGAAGAGACATTTGCAAGAAAGATGTTGCAGGTAACTTTACTCGGATGAGAACCCCTGACTGATTGGCAGTTCAGCCACGGGCTAGTGGATAACCTTTACTTCATTATTCATTATCATAAATTCGAATTAGAAATTTCGTTAATAGACAATATAGCGAGTTGCGCATGCCGATGAGCCGGGAAAGCTTGGACTTTCGAGTACGTCGACCCGTGACCCAAAGCAACCAGCCAAACGTTGTCCGTCCTTTCTACCATCCTAACCTGAGTTCTTCTCGGGGGTCTGGTGTCCGGCTTTGACCGATTTCTTAGCCAGCTAGCTGGTTATCGCTATCAAATTAACGAAGGCTCTAATTTTCTCCTTTCAGATGCAACTGGGCATCCCGCGAAAAAGACTCACGAGAAACAGTGATGTCCGACGAAGTCAAAACAGCAAGTGGCGTAATGCTATTTTATAATTTCAGAGAAGGAGGTCAGTGACCTTTCTCCTGGAGTACAAATGCGAGTGAATGTATACATCTATACGGATAGGAGCTAAAAACACACACGACGCCAGTGACCATGTGTGATGCCAGTAATGAATTCTGCCGGAGTGAAACGACAAATCCGTAGTTTGATAGGGTAGGCCCGGGTCCGCTCTCTAAAGCAAACTAATCGTAAGAGCTGGTATGGCGAGTAGCGAGGGTCTGGTAGCAGTTTTTTTTTCCTGACGTCAACGAACGCTCTCTTAACGTTAACCAATCTCAGTACGGGCCAATGATTCTTTGAGATTTCCATCTGGTACAGCAGGAATATCGGTACTATCCTTATCCGTTGTGTTACATTGCCAAAGAGCCACGAGAATCCTTTGAGCATGTAAAGCATAATTGACTGTCTCATGATCCTCTTCTTGCAGAGCCTCCTGGTATCCAGACAAGAAAGAAATGGAATTTTAGGCAATTTGTCAATGTACAAAATGTCCTATCTGTTACAAATGGGACTTACGAAACTTCACTGGACCTGAACGTATCGAGTGCAGATTGCCGACCAAGCTGTAAAGCTGTAAACCCAGAAACGCTTTGGCTGGGTCCTGTCTTCTTTCACGGGGCAACGAACTCAGCTCTCGCACGGCACAAATGTCACTTACGGCGGCTGACGTTCACACACAAACACGTTCAGCTCGGCAATTGGAGAAACGAGCTGAGGTGTGTCCACCTTTGCGTTTTGCGTTCTACCTCTTATCCTTGTTCCAGGTATCTAAAGTTCCGTATCTACCACGTCGTGGATAGTTAGTTCAGGACGAAGAGAGGGCTCAACAATGTCATAGGAAAAGTGCACTCTTTGCGGTACGATATCATCCTCTGGACGATGCACTCTGAAGATTCTGATAATACAGAGATCCTGGTGAACGTTTTCTTTCGAGATAGATAAGACACGATCTCGTCTGTCCTTGGCATTCTTGGTTTTGTTTTTTTTCTTCCATACTAGATACTCCTGGAAAAATAAGATTTTACCGTACAAGAATGGCCAGCGGACGGTTCCTGATGATGAGGATCGAAAGTTTTCTGGGTAACCTGTGGAGATATTCAATGCTCTGGGACACTCGGAGAAACAACCAGGCTGGTTGTTTCGTGAGGGTACATATAGCATATGGTCTGTTCGAGTGTACGAACGCCGTGAACGTAGTGTAGGTTTAATGTGGGTACGCGAACGTGAAAATAGCGTATTAACGAAATTAGCATAAGAGGAGAAAGTCGCGGTCGTCGGCCGCTCGAGTCGGACGCTCACGCACTCAGTCACGCATTTCAGCTACACAGTCGTGTAAAAAATTGAGAGGGAGACACGCAGGTAAAGCTACTCGAGTGCCGAATCTGCAAGCAAACTAACCAGTTAGTCAGTCAGTCAGTCAGTCAGTCAAAGGGTAGGGCAAAAGTATACTGTCCCATTTGGTCCCAGTATCCTATATAAAAGAGACTTGATAATTGATGTGATTAAAATAGCCAAATATATTTTCAACTTCCGGCCCCCTTCTTACCTCATTTTGTTTATTCGCTCTCTTCGTCTCTCCGCCACGATTCACCACTCTGGATATACGTCCCACCTACCATGATATGCATTTCCGCAGGTACGTCTATATGAAACGAAGAGAGGTGTCATTGAACCGTGAGAAGAATCGCGATCAGATTGCACTTAGGAATTAACATTGAAAGACGCCGGTTTGGATGAACGCCCCAATTTCCTCAAGGTATCAGACTTTCAAATCGCAGCTGGAAATAGTTGTCACTATGGTTTACCAAGTAAGAATCCATGTGGATTCTGAGAACGAAGACGTCACGACGCTTGACGTCGCTCTCTGAATTTTTCAGGTTAATTATTTTAGTCACTGTCATTTTCTTCTTTTCAATCACAACTGCGAAATGAGCATTACGTGGGTGCGAGTGCAGTATAGAAAGACACTATGGGACCGTCTTACGTACGGAGAGTGAGGATGACCCATATTTTGGGGAATTTGGGTTGCGGTCTCTCGTCGAGCGCCTCTCCATTGTCACGAAGGCTAACGATCTCGGCCGGATCCGTGTTAAGGCGCTCTTTGTCCAAAGACTTCCTGTCGCTACGATCGGAGAGCCGAGAGTCAAGATGGAGATCAATGATCGAGTGAGTGGGCAGATTTCGATATGCAAGAACATCTCTCTCTCTAACTCCAGTTTTCGATCTACTCAAAGAAAAAACTCTCTGGATGCGTCAACTGTATCGATGAGACGTAACAAAGAGAAAAGAGACATTGATACCTATAGAAATGAAGAATGAAGTCAGGAGGAAAGGCTTGGACATGGTGAAGCGTCAAAAACGTGAAGGAAACATTCCTCGCAAGGCTGCGTGTCGGAACAGGTCATTCAACTGTTGGCTAGAATTGGGCTATAGGGTTCTTGAGCTACAAGGCCCAAAACTGTAAGACCCGCCAACAGTCACCTCTCTGCTCTAGCGAACAAGTGGGTAATGACCCATCTCATAGACCGGGGGGCCTGTCCTACTGCTACAATACACTTTTACACTCTCTTCGGTAGCTCATCGGATCTTCCCTCGGATGAGAAGGCGATGCCAGCCGTCGAGACGCGACGATGTCCATTGCCATCTTGAGTCGCTGGAACGTCCAATCTAACAGTCATGGAGAACGGATAGTGTACTTGAGGTATGGCTAAGCTTCTGACTTCATCTATAGAGGTATGGTGGGTACTGATGTGGGTTGGAGAGAGAAGACGTCGCTCCTTCTCTTCTTTGAAAACTGGAGCAGTCGCTCGTACAGTTAGAAGAAGGCGAGGATATCTCTAGGCCAGTGTCGCCGAGGTACAGCCAGTAAGCTAGTACGAACCAGTACCAAGTAGAAGACTCTTCGTTTTGCATTTCGTCTGGCTGGACTGCTGGGGTATAGTCTAGTCCTACTGCTAGATAGCTCCGTAGCTAGGCAGCCAATGAACCAGTCAGCTTCCTCCTGGGACTCCCTGGAAATAGTTGAGAATCCTAATTCAATCTTTCCTGCTGCTTAGAAGCGACTGGTCTAGTCGCTGCTGAATTCTTCGCGACTCAACAAGGCGGGGGAGGTTCCGATCTGACCGATAGTACACGAATCTGGGTTATCAGAACGCAGCTCTCCTTGAACCGGTTACATGCGATGTTTTCTTTGTCTTCTTCTTCTTCTTCTTCGTCTACCGTTCACTTCCAGTCTCCTCATCTGACCCTGTCCACCTTGCGATCGTCCACCCACGCACCACCGCTTCACTCAGCACCTCTGACATTTATAGACGATTGCTGAGAGCTGATCAGTGACGCGAGTCCAGGATGAGGTGTCCTCATGAATGTAGATGATGTTTTTTTATAGATGGAAAGGTGTTATTTATAAAACTACCGGTGCATCTGACATTTGGCATCGGTGCGACACGTCATCGAAAAATGATTGTGACGTCGATGTCTAAAAACCGTCCAGGCGTTTCTCGACACCTCCTTCACCTTGCAAGGACATGCACCCGTCATTCTCGTATAGAAGAAGAAGAAGAAGAAGAAGAAGACTGAGAGAGATACTGGCAAGGTTCATGAACCTCCTCAAGTCGATTCGACAGGCTGCATTCTTTCGCGGTGCCATCCCTGACTGTCTCCAGGTATCTAGTTAACCGATGCCTAGAGTTAGCTGCACCAGGTACCTCAGTGAGTTAAGGTGTATAATTGGAAGATCTCACGTGGAGCATGAAAAATATAACGAACCGTCTAGACTCTGCGACTGGATCCATCTACGTGAATCAGGAGAAAGGGTAGAGAGCACAGATAAGACGAAAGGAGGTGAGACGAGATGAAATTGAAAATAAGAGAGTCGAGATATCGGCGGACAGCGCTGCGCTACGTGATGGAAAGTTCGTCGATCCGAACAAAACAGCGTCGCGATCTGGCTGCCGAAGGACCCCAACCTTGATAACTGGATCCAGCCAATGACCCCGGTCGTTCGTTGCCCGGCGCAACGTATCGGCGAGGGTGGTGTAGAGGTAGTGCGTTGCACCTCAGGTCGCATTCTCACTCGAGTAAGTCGAAAAAAATTCGCCTCTCTCAAGGCGGGTTTCGAGTTCGGGTCGCGGGTACGACCGAACGAAGGACGAGTCGGTAGTTGGCATCTCGAAGCGCGCAGAGATCACCGGCCTCCTGGGTTCATTATTCTCTGAACGCGCTCGACAAAAAGCATCTTCCTCGGTCCATTAAGATGAGATGATCTCGACCCCATCCACTCAAGAGAACCCAAGACACCAGCCAACGGTCGCTACTAGCAGACTATGAGGATCTTGCCCCAGAAGCCACCGCCAGCATCACCAGCAAGGAGCAGCAGCAGCACCAGCAACACGCAACCCGACCACCACCATCGCCACCCGACGACGGAAAAATTGGTTCCATCGAACCCGGAGTAGTCGTCCTTAGATTTTAATAAAAATAATTTCATTACCCGGAGCCTCAGGGCCGGATCTATTCATCTTGAAAATGTTCCCCTCTTCTTTCTCTTCCTCGTCGTTATTCCCTGTGGACGACGTACTTCGTACTTTCACCATTCGCGTCACCCTCGCTCCACGGATATCCTAACCCGATTACGATCATTCTATCGACTCGTTTACTCTTCCTCGAGACGACACATCTAACAGAAGGTTAATGGCGCCGCCCTGAGGCTCGGAAGAGCAGGGTTGGTACCCCGCGCAAGTTGCATTCATTGTCAGTGCATTCCCCCTGCGTTCAATGCACGGGACGTTCTAGATGGTGATATCTAGATATCTAGATGGGCGCCTGCGTCTGCCGATGCCGAGAGTGAGAATCCGGCTTATGCTTATATGGAAACGGGGAGGCCGTAAATAACGGCTTCGTAGAGTGTCCTCGAGTAAGCTACATCGGGAAAACCCTCGCTCTCGGCGCACCAGCTTCCTCGGCAGCGTATAGAAAGCGAATCTTCGCGAAACTCCAAATGCTTCTAGTAGCTACAAGTGTCCCAGTAATGGTTCTACGGAAACTCTTTCTACCACTCTGATTACACTCTGTGGTTCATTAAGGCTGTCGACACAGCAGCGACAAAACTGTCCAGAGACCCCCACGACGTCTCCGTAAGCAAAGTTCATGGTCCAACCTAGGTCAATCTGTAGTTCTTCAGCATTCCAAAAATAGCCAGTTGACATTTCCTCCTGTGTCAACAGTCAAATCCTTATGTCATCTCCGTACGAAGTAGTCGTCAATCCTTAGACGAGCTGATCGCCGCCATCTTAGAAAAGATCGAACAGACTGAATTTTTGTTCTTTTTTTCATTTCAGATCCCCACCCACGGGAAGTGGGTATTGGATGCTGGCTTACGTACCTGGACTAACCCAAGTGGGACGGCTTTAAGCTAGTATTCAAGAAAGGAGAGAATGGAAGATGAGATCTCGTAGCAAATGCAGATTTAACGTCACGAGTGACCTTTGTCGGTCGTTGCACGTCCCGTCGAAACGGGCTCTCGGGTACTATTGCACCGAGTTCCGCCAGAGCAGCGCATACCAGAACCTCCTGACTCCTCTACTGGACGACCATCAGCCTGCCAACCGTTCGCTCGCTCTCTTTCTCTCTCTCCGTGAGAAACGCTCCTTTATGCTTTCAAGTCCCGATCCTGATTTGTTGAGTCGTGCGATTCGAGTTCCGATCGGAAAATATCCCGCTAGCGGTGCAATGTTATTTGCAATCGTTACAGTCGACCGACTCCGAAGGTAAACGAAACACGATGTGTACGTATAAATAACCATGCACACATACAAGATGCAGTTTGCACAGAGATATAAAGGAGCGCGCGAGTGCACGGTTAACTTACAACTTGCATAAAATTGCATCACCTGGTTGAATTGGATGGACTTTGATCACAGCCAAATTTGTCAGGTTGTTTTACTCGAACTTTTTCATCTCAGAATTACCCCTAATGCCCATATTCGTGGTCGTTCTTCAACGCGAGCTTAAGCTTTGCCTCCACGAAGGGCCTTCGACTTTTGAGGGACTCTTATCTCCAATCACATCTCATAGACAGTTTTTACTTTTTGTTTATGCGGTAATGCACGTAATTGGCTATACGCAGTAATTAAAAAGTAGGTACGTAAGGAATGGATAAAGTATTTGTGCGTAACAAACGAACGTTCGTACATTATTCTCGTACACTACAAAGTATTTTCATGATTCCGGATGTAGCGCTTTTTTTCAGGCTACGTTCTTTCTCACTTTCATTGCTAGTAAAACTTTCATAAAACACGTCAAAATCCTCCATTCCTTTAGAACTTGTGACCATGAATAATTAAATAATTACGTTATGAACAGTAACTCTCACAAGTAACGAAGGAAAAGCTTTTTCGTATAACCTCAAATTTTCTGCAGCATATAAACAAATTGACGGTTGTGGTGTGATGCCATAGTTAAGTCAGTTCATTCTCGACCGTTGGAGGCGCTGCAGTTCAAGATATCACCCTCGAGGGACCCAGGGACCTTAGGGATGTTCGATATCGCAAAAAAATCGATACTTTTCGATACGTCAAAAATCGATTGCGCGAGCATTCCAAATGACAATACGCGAATACATGTAATGTTTAAACGAGAGGAAAAACGCTATTACGTACTTACTAATAAAAAATTGAGCACAATTTTAATTTATGCATATAAAGAAACATGGACAAAACGAAGCGTCATGACGCAAAAATCCGTACTTCGGTAGGTGAGGGGAAGAACGTTGGCGGCCAACTTGGTGGGATAAATAATTGCTGCCATCTGCTGCTAGACGCGTGTAACCAGAAAGAAATCGACCAGATTGAAGCGTTTTTAGCTTCATTTAGTAAAAATTGATGTTTTCAACATTGAACGTTTAGGGAATATCTACGCAAAATAACAGTCGAATATTTTAAATACATTAGCTCCTATTAGCTCTTACGGAATTCTGGCACAAGCAATAAACAGTTCGTGTAAAGATACATTTACAAGATCGATTTCAGTAGACAAGTATCGACAGTCAGTATCGATCGAACACGAAAAATCAATATAAAATATCGAAAATCAACTAAAAAATATCGATACAGATAAGTATCGATTTCGTATCAATCATATCTACCCATCCCCAAGGGAAGAAGCCAATTGAGTCCTCAGTTTCGACTACGAAACGTGTCCGCGAAATAAGTGAGCCAACGAAGGCTCCTTATCCCTTGAGGGACGACTATGAACACGGGCACAAGAGACTTGTCTGGATAGACAAAAAAATCTAGATACGTCAAAGTAAATATATCATACATATCTTTTCGTACGTGTTCATATACAGAGTCAGTCAGTAGAAACGCACCAGCTGAAGTTGGGCCCAAGTGGCAGACGCGGCAGTGTACGCATCAACACGTACGTAAAGACCTGGTAGAACGACCAATCAGAAATCTCTCACGTGCGCGCGACGTACTAGGAACGACCAATGAAAAGCAGCAGAATTACGATCTAACCTGGGATTGGCACAACGTGCAGTTCTGATCACGTTTTGGGCTAACGACCTCAGGATCCGAGGTAACGAGGACGAGGACAAAGAGACTGAAGTGTCTTAGAGATGATTTAGGGGACGCCCCGGGTACTTAAATTCGTCGAGTTACATAATCCAATGATACACGTATGCAGAGCTCACGTGATGCCGAAAAGGAACATCTATTAGCAAATGAATTTCTCTTCAAGAATTATGCACTTATAAGGGTTCCTTCGTACACGAAAACAGCTGCTCAGGTTCTTCAGTGTGGATCCGAGCTTGCTCCAGGAGAGGAACAAGTCGTTGGATTGAATTTACATGAAAAAAAAAGCGTAAATTATTAAATTAGTTTATTCATTTCCATGCACTCTTAAACTGCTCTAAAGTGTTTAGCTACTATCAAACCCTCCTCGGCCAGGTTGAGCTCCTGAAGACAGGTATCAGTTGGGAATTCACTCTTACTTTCATTAAACTCGGACTACTCCTTCCCTTCTCTTTGGATCCTCCGTCGCCTCTCTTACTCCTTCCAATTCTCCTACTCCTTCTACTCTTCCTACTGCTCATCCTCGACGAGACATAATTTTTTTTTTAATTCTCTACCTGTCAGCCTTGCTCCATCTTCCTCGTGGTTCGAACTAGGGAATTAATAAATTTACAAACCCTAGCTGGTTGTTAAGTTAGGTTATCGAATTACCCTTCAATGTGCACTGATAGCTGTAATATTGAACAGTGAGAATTTTGATAACAGCGACAATGGTACTTATCAATGTTCAACTTGTGTCACACGAGTTTGTAAACCGGCGCCAAAATTACTAGGCGCACTGCGGCGCTCTATGCGCCAGCATCCCCACCTGCCGGTGCTATAACCCCGGCGTGCTCCGTTTCGATAACGCGATCGTCCCTTTCGCCGGCTGTCATCCGACCAAGACGGACGGACGTTTTTTGCGAAGAAAGGTATGTTTTGATACCACGTCAGATAATCGTATCCAAAAGATTCTTTTTTTAAGGACAACAAGAATATTAAATCTTGTGAATTCAGTGGCGAGCAGTCTAAAATAATTCACAGCAATGTTTTCAGGAGCTAGACAATTGCTTTGAACAAATAGGGAAAATAATAATGGAACGTACCTGCATGTACTGAGTACGATTCAAAGATGTGTACGGATATATATATATATATATATATATATATATGACTCTTGCAGACACTGATAATCAGCTGATATGCATTTCCGAAGACGTATATAAGCGACTATCGGGTCGATGCGTCTTCTGAATTATACGTGGCGAACCTGCCAGATCCTTATTCCAGTCGGATACGAATCCACAGCTATAAATAAGCAAATCATTGTAAACATGAACGTCGAGATCCGACACTGCGCTTTTATACGCATGATGCCTATATCTATTCTATTGGATAGCATTCGGATTAAAAAGAAGAAACTAATATTCTATCATGATCAAGTCCACGAATTGCGTTAAATTCAGTATATTTGCTTGATTAAAATTAAAAAAAAAACATTAAAAAATTGTTTCTACCCCCTTATGGATCTTTCGCACGAGACCAGCCCCCCTGACCCTCTACTAAATTCTTATAAGCAACACGTGGCCGTGTTAGTAATCTCGCCGTCTGCAGTTCGCATTTTGCGGCGCTGGTAGTCAAGTGGCGCTGTGCCCCCCGACCCCCGTCGTCGTAATAAATATTTCGTAATATGAAGCCACTCGCATATTTACTTTATTCCCGACGATTCCCCACAACTTAAATAAAAGTAAAAATGATAATGAAATACCATATAATTATTATAATTATAATTTCGCATTTTTACTTATGCTTTTCATTTTTTCATACTATAATTTGCGTATGTCATACTAATGTTCAATTTACAGTTTATAAAATATACATGAAATTTTGAGCTTTATTTAGCCAAATGAAACAGGTTTTGGGAGTTTTATTGCCTATTCAAAGTAGCATTATGAACACGTTAAACACTCACCACTACACAAGTGGACTAGCAGCGCCGCGCAGTGGTTGGCGACGCTACCAGGACCATACCTTAGGTTCTCTGTCCATGACTCGAGGAACGAACGATAAAGATCGTAAGAGAATATGAAATCGATGAATTTGGTAGTCAATGCAGAGACCTTGTCTACACCAGGAGTAAGAAAGAAGAGGCTAATCGTCAGTCGCTGTCTTGCTGGGCTACCGAGTAGATCAGATTCTCTTATTACTCACAAATATTTATATAAGATACTTTGATCGTCGTAATACGTTAAACATTATTCGAATAACCCGCGAAACGTAAAAGCTTCCTTCGTCGTACGTTGAGAGCGCTGTGAACGAATATCGCATTCTGCTGACATTCTACCGAACTCACGTCGCGAGGTAAGGCACCTGTGAGTATTGTCCTCCCAAAGGACACAGAGCATTAACATTTTCCCTTTATAAAATAAACAACAGCTAAGTTACCGTCGATGTCGTTCAAACATCGCAAAACTCCACAGCGTGCCGTGGTGGTAGTACTGGGTAGGACTACGGCGCCGGTTAGTGTACATTCCGCAGCCACGCTTCCTTCGGTGCATTTGATATAATCTGTGCTGCCGACCCAGCACGTGCCTGATCACGTGCTGGCCCACATTGTAGACTGTGCTGCACACTGGTGGCTGGACGAGACAGTCGCCCGGCTAACTCGGCAAACAAAGGGACATCACCTGACACTTAGCCCTCTAGCGAGGGGATAAAGGCACACGGGGATCAAGAAGAGATAGCACAGCTGATAACGACTTTTTACACACTTGTGATGGTACCTCGATGACATTAATGTTTTCATGTATTTTCATAGGAAAGTCAAGTCATGCCGCTGCTTCTTTTTATCCTCGTCGCCCTGCTTCTTCTACTTCTGGCGATACTCGGAAGCATCGGACGCGGGCAAAAGCGACCCCCCGGTCCCTGGGGACTTCCTGTTATCGGATATCTACCCTGGATCGATTCCAAGGCGCCTCACGAGACGCTGACCAATCTAACACGTCGATACGGTCCCGTCTGTGCTCTTAAAATGGGATCTGTCTACACCGTTCTTCTATCCGATCCTCGTCTGGTGAGACAGGTCCTCGCCAAGGACTCCTTTTCCGGTAGAGCGCCACTCTATTTAACTCACGGCATCATGGGTGGTTATGGTGAGTAGCTTGAGAAAAATAAAATATTAGACAGCATACACGACTTATTTAAAGTTACAGTCGGTCCACGAGTTCATTGTGTTTTTTCGACAGTTCCCGAAGAATGTAATCCTTAACAAGTGACACGTGCATTTGTATGAGAATATCTAAATATATACTAAAATTTTAAAAAATTCATTTATCGCAAAACCAGCCACGTACATACTTTGTCAGAAAAATTCTATCAAGAGTCACGTGTAGCTTGTCAGAGGCTTCTCATTGTTTTCGATCTGTCAAAAAATCACATCGAACTCCTAGACCGACTGTAAACATTTGTTTGATACGAGATAGAATGTTTTACTGATTTCCCAGTATTGTAGTGTCCTTTCGGGTATGATCTCCAGTGATTCATCCTCGACTGTGTTTATCTCTCTCTTGCTCATCCTCGTGCACATAAGTCTGTCCCCCTCGCACTCGCAGGAGACATAGAAACCACTCAAGATCTAAGGTCAAGGCACCCTCTTCGTTTATGGACTAGTTTCCGTTTCATTAAAAAATGTCCGTGCTTAGTATTGCCAGCTTCAAATTGCTAATGTAAATCATACCTTCGATATATTACGGTACGAAGGTACCAATTTGTACGTCTTTCATAATCGATACACGATATTACAATCTAACGTAGAAGAAGCTGATAGTCGCGAAAAAACTGAACAGATACGAAATAACTAACCAGCGAAAGAAACACACGGCTCTGCACTCTAACGGTTCTGCCAACTTGCGAATCTGTCAACGTGGCACGACTAACCTACTAAAGACGCAAAACGAAACTCCCGCGGCAGAGGGGAATTCGTTCCTCGTTCCCAGCCGTAAAACAACAACTACATAACTACAATTACATAAGCTAAATAAACGGTGAACGAACCGAACGGCCGCGTCCTGCTGGGCCACGAAAATGGCAAATCGACACGGAGCGAGAGCGTCCCGAATAAATTTCATGAAAAAGTCTTTCACCAGCGGCCATGTCAATTTTCGAAAGCTCCTCTTCTCTTCCGGCACTGTTTACGAGGCGCCATCAAGTCGAGTCAACGTCCTCGCCGAGTCTCAATTTCTCCATTCATTTAATTTCACGCCTGGCATCACGAGCTCATCTCGTATCTTTTTTTGTCGTTGGCACTACTGTACCAAAAAGTGTAAAACTTTACGCCCGTATACTTCGACGAGGGCGATAACGGCTACGGTGGTACCCCTCGCCAAGGTTCCACCAGGTGGACACTTGACTTCCCTCCACATGGATGAGAACCAACGCCCCTCCGTCGGGCTGTACCGAAAAGTCCTCCTTCTTCCACCAGGGCGAGGTTCCTTTCCCCGCTACTGTAACGAAAGGGGGGACCAGGCCACGCCTTCAACAAAGTGTTCGGACCGGGTGCACGTGCACTCAGATACTCTGGCTACGCCGGTCTCTGGTTACGCTCTGATCTCATCCGATCAGAGAGAGAACGGACTAGCCTCGGCCTAATGCCATTTGCTCGGTGCCTCCAGTGGTACAAAGCTTAAAGTAGTCTGACCAGCCGCATGCCGGCTGACACCTCCGACTTGTACTACTGTATCTTTACACCAGGGCGTCGGGACGCTCGTACCGGTGATTTCGACGAGTGGCCCCCCCACGGCGTCACAAGCTCACTCGTCCCAGCGTAGATCCGATGCCTCTGAAAACCTAAACAGACAGGCTTTATTACAGCTGTCCCACATAACATCTTCGTTGATAACGTTTTTACGAGCTCGATAATTTACAAGAGACATTCAATGTACACCTGGTGCTAAGAAAGAGCAAAGAGAGAGAGAGAGAGAGAGAGGGGGGCGTAAGAGAAAGATAAAAGAGCAAAGATGAGAGAGTCGAGATCAGAAGGCCTCCGGCGCGTGCCTCAGAGCAACCCGTGATTACCGCTATATTATAAGACTTTATACCTGGGGCTTATTTATTATGCAGTCTGTAAACTGGTTACCGGACGGATAATGTCGTGCGTAATGATATTAATTTATTATAGAGCGCAACGATAATGCGCCACGCTCCGTATAAACACATTATGCAATTTGCACTTAATTCCTCGGCAGCTCCGAGACGTCTGCTCCCGCGAATTCCTCCGTGTATAATAATATAGAAGCCGGTATATATCGATGAGACGAGGTCGCAGCCGTCACAGCTCTTTAAGTCCGCGATCCGCGGATAAAATCGACGTTATGGATCGATCGCGATGAAATTACCTATTGGCTCGAATGAATGAAAGGAGCGCGGCCATCGACACCGGTTACCTAACGCACATTGCCGCACAGCCAACCACCTTAGCGAAGGATTTATACGCAAGAAAGCATCGCCGCGAATATTGCAGAGTCGTCGCTCTGGAAACTCGACGGAACAATAAGGAAATTATCCTTGAAGTTTTTTTTTCTTTTTTCTTTTGGTCGATTGCGAGTGTCAGGATTTAGTACCTGGTGTTGTCCTGTAGACGATTAACGGGAACCATGCTGTGTACTCCACTTGCCGTGGAAGAGGATGAGGTCAACGATTGAGGAGGACGAGGCCGAGGAGGACGTTGAGTCGTCCGGATCGGAAATACCAGGCGTGCCAACCAGACGGCGTGAGCCATAGAAAGCGAATCCATACGTGAGACCGACACGACATTGCAAACCGCTACTATTAATACGCTTCTTGGAAGCAGACCGAAAGCGAGAGTAACATTGAACCTGAGTCAGTGGATACCGGGTACCGGATAACCAGGTATACACCAGTAGAGAACATCGTGTATAGTATAGAGGGTAGCCGTATATGCTATAGGTATTATACACAGGAGGTGTTTTAGCCTATTTGTTATTTTGAAGCTGGCCAATTTTTCACCTGGACATCGCCACAGCGAATACGTAAGGGGCTAAGACTAAACTTGACATTCCGTAACAGAAGTCTTTGAGAAATCGGCAACGTCACACGGAGTAGATACTTATTACGAAATTACATAATTATATACCCTTCGCGACCGGGCGTCTAATTATATTTTACAGTATTAACGAAAAGGGTCTCTTAAATATCCATGCGATACCGCGGTTCGTCACACAGCTTTTTTTTCTCACTATCGTACATATGAATATACATTGGCTACGTTTTTACGGTAGCTGGAAGACCGTACGGAATTCAAAGAAAAATCGAGCCGGAGTTCGTGGGTATTCTTGAAGGTGTCAACGTATGTAATGTATATATATAAACTTGCCAAGCGGGGAAGGTGCAATCGTAATGGGTGAGATTTTACGATTACGTCGTTTGTGACGGTTGCGCAAGGTTTGGCGAGTTCGAGGCCGGTCGTACGCAGGTCCACTATAATAATGGGCTGGGATAGAGCGTAAAGAATCATATTACTTACCTACTGCGAACTGCGTGCGTCGTAGGATCGTCAACAGTCTGACTAGACGGTAACTGGCATCGGCCGACTGAATTCACGGCGTCGGCTGCTGCGACGTTCCTCAAGTGCCGTCGACCGCCTCGGCACGAAGCAAAGTCGTGTTCGTCCTCGTGCCCACGTAGTAGCGCCCTTCTAGTCATACGTCTATAGTCACGGCTGTCAAGGTCGGGAACGAGAAGACTTACTCGATCGGACGTTTAATCGCGAATTTACGATCGTACACGCAAGGAATGGAATGTGCGTTGGCGTCGGGAACTGTTTGACTGTGATTAGTAATAACTACGGTGACTACGTTTATACGACGGTCTTAAAACGACTTAGTTGATACTGATCTAAGGGAATGGACGAATCATAGGCATTTCTGCTTGTAAGGGATACTCGGGATTGGTCAATTCCTCTGGATCAGTATTAACTAAACCGATTTATGATTCGTGTAAACGTAGTCGATGTTGCGTCCGAACAAAAATGACGGCCATTTTAGTCAGTCTGGTCCGAATCGCAATATGCTACTAAATTGCCTTTTTTTGAGACGACGCTTGCGCACTTTTGCTCGGGATTGGGCCTCTAATTACCGTGGGAAGAATGAACAAGGTTGGATACGAAGCGGAATTGATTATAAATATATTAAAACGAACGAATATCGCCACCAGATAAATAATATAAAACTTCGGATATTTTAGAGTCTGTTGCGATTTAACGAAATTGAGGAGTTCCTTCACCCAAACATAATAATAAGTTGTTTACCTTGATCTCGATGATTAAGAGCCGTCAAAGGTTGATGTATGGTGATAGAACTGAGAAGAGATTGGCGTTAAGATAGAAAAAAAAATATTCAAACGAATTGAATGAGCAACAAAGAATTTATTAAAAAGCAAAGCACCAGGCAAAACAAAATTAAACAACTACTCGGCGGACGGGCGGGAGAATCAGAGTGAACTGAACAAATATTTCGGTTGGCGGATCAGCAGAGAGAAAAAAAATGATAGCAGACAACAACTTTGGCTGACGAATCGGCGGAGAATGAGAAATCCGATCAACCATTTCGATTGACGGATCGGCGAAGAATGAGATAGTGAGTCGTGGAGGATTTGGTGGACGTTAGTTAGCGGGTGGTGGATTTTTGGGGTAGGATCGAGGATTCTTACTATTGATTGATCCAGGCAAATTTTTTGTAATGGCGGTTAAGGAAATTGGATCATCGGTGCTGGAAATTTCGGCGGAACACTTTGCATGGGGGGTCGAAAGATTTACAGGGTCAGCATTGCCAGAGGATGATGTCCGTGGAGATAAGTGAGGAGCTCAGTGCTATTTACGAGGAAAATTCGTAAAATCAGGAATACTCGTAACCCCTCGAACTCAGCTCTCTTTTCCTAAATCCGGGAGCCATACGCTAGATAGCCGGTTCCAAGGGTGCTATGTGATAAAAACCAGATCCCATGTGTTGCTCTTTTGACATTCGGTTATCGGCCGCCAACGTGTAACCTGATCTCGCACGCGGACGTAACATCGTGCGAGACTGATTTGCGGAAGTGATTTGGTTTTCAGATCCGAGCAATCTCGATCTCGTGGACTATTCATAGCGAAGGTCGTTAAACGAACGAGTCTGGTGCGCGTAAAAGGGTCCGCTTTATGAATAAACAAATTTACGTCACGAGCCTTGAACGCGGCGAATGCCCTTTTGCACTCTGAATATCGGATCCGTGCGTCTGTCCTGCCTGCAGATACGTTCTTTTGCCTCGAAGGACTCTCACTTTTATCGGTCTCCTTGAGGGAAGTTCCCCCCGTCATGCGTTCTGCTCTGCATCCGCGGGGAATTACAGTTAGAACCGCAAGGACGGGCCGATGGCCTTTCACATACGTTCTACGACTTACCGACGCTTCTCCTTCTCTGTCTCTGTCACCTATTCCCTCGCGTACTCCCTCCCTTTCTCTCTCTCTTTCTCTCTCACTCACTCAGTCACCCTCTTGCGACGTCTGACGGCGGTAGCCCGAACCTCTTTCGTAACCGACCTTCTCGACTGACATCTTTTTGTCATGCTGTCTCGAACGAATCTTTGCATGACTTTTAGCATCTTTTTTTCTTCCTCAAAATTACATTACCTCCTTTAGGCGCGGCATCTTACAAGATTCGTCAGATAGACAAAGACGTGGCCAAAGTCATGTTTCGATGCACGTGGAAACGTACCAGACGCCGCAAGGAACAACTCCAACGTCGGGGACAATGGGCGGCTCTGTCAGTACGTTGTATCTTCGGTAGATCATCCTTGTCATTGCATTTAACTTACTGACAACAGCAGACCATCATTTTTTGATCTTGTTGGAAATTATACATCAGACATAATTACACGTACGCTACCGCGTAGTATCACGCGAAGTGCATCAGCTCTTAAACGTCCTTGGATTCTCTCATTTTTCTCACTCTCCTTCTCTCGCTCTGGAAGCCTATCCACTTCCCCCTTTTACTCTCGTAGCCGATTCCCGGTTATTTCGGGCGCTTCGCCAATTGGAGAGCGTCCCCGTCTACCTGGCTAACCGACAGCTCAAGCTGCCATTAATGGCAGGGAGACTGACAAGGCCCATGACGTCACAGGTACGAACGACATTCTTATCATCCACGAGTAGACCAGTTTGAGGAATGAAACAAAAAATAAGATATGTTAAATGGTTATAGAGTATTTATCGCGAGGTTATGAGATCATTTAAAATATACGACGACGTTCGATTCTCTTCGGCGCCATTGTTGACATTCCTTCGGTACCTTGATCGTAAACCTCAATAATCTTGCGTGTCGATCATCAGAATTCCAAGATCATTCTCGCTGGGATGTGAGGTGGGTACAAAACAATAATACTCAGCACCCTGCCCGATTGGCAGATACTATGAGCTAATGAATCTCTTTTGCTTCTTCTCTCATAGAATCAATTCAAAATGGACGTCCCCGACTGCGCACTCGCGAACGAAGAAGAATCGTAGCCGGGCGACCATGCACTCTGCCCATGAGAGTGCATTGATATTTAACGAAAAACCGGACCGCAAACCTGCTGACTCGCATTCGGCAGTCGGAATCAGCCACCGAGACTCGTGTCGATTTCTCAAATCGGCCTCCTCTCGATTCTTAACGGTTTTATTTGAATCTTCATTTCGAATGATTATCGCAGGACACGAGAATCGTGAGGTACTTTAATCGTTGCATTTTAAGTTTTGAGCTGGTATTCCCATCCTCGTTACATCTGGCACAAGGTATCGGCCTTAAGGCCTACGTGGGGAGTTTGTGATAACTGTGCCAAAATGAATTAGCCTTAAGCTATTCAGTAACAATGAAGATCGCGAGACTTTTGTAATACCACTGAGATCATGCCATCGACAATTCAGTTACTAGGTGCTTTTTATTCAAATCGAAGATTATCCTTCGACGAGTTCAGTGGCTGCGCCTACTTACGGTACGATGGTCCTCGGCTACCGTTCTCCTTCATCCTTATTATCGAACGCACCGTGCATCGTGTACCGCGCCTTCTGTATGAGTTAAGGCCGTTTAGATAAGATATATATATATATATATATTATAAGATATACTGTGTACAAGACATTGTATGGACTTACAAACGATCATAAGGTACGATTTTATTTATTGCTTCTTTAGGACTGATATGCGCCGAAGGTAAACTCTGGAGGGAGCAACGTAGATTCGCTGTGTCGTGCCTGAAGAATCTTGGAATGCTTAAATTTGGAGCTAAACGCGATCAACTTGAAGGGAGAATAATTGCAGCCGTCGACGAGAGTGTATCGGTAATGAATTTACAAAAGATCGATCGACGAGCTCGCCACGTGATTTTAAATCGTTTGACTTTTGATTCTTGACAGAAGTTATCGGCGCATTCTGATAAACAAGGCGTGGATCCCTTCGAAACTTTACATCACTGCCTGGGTAATCTGATGAATCGCATTGTCTTTGGTAAGGATTACCGGGAGGACGACGTCGTGTGGAAGTGGTTACGTCATCTACAGGAAGAAGGAGTCAAGCATATCGGCGTAGCAGGACCGCTTAACTTTCTACCGATTCTCAGGCTGCTGCCACGATTTAGTAAAATGTTTGATTATCTGATCGATGGGAAGCGGAAGACTCATGAAGTATACAAGCAGATCATCGCTGAGCACAGAAACCAGGTTGACAATGGAGAAAAGCCCATGGAAAGTGTCTTGGCTGCGTTCGACAATGAAATGAGACGTCGGATGGACAGTGATGATCCTGGACACTTTACCGAGCCTCAGTATCTTCATCTTCTTGCGGATCTCTTCGGCGCTAGTACCGATACCACTTTGGCGACCATCCGCTGGTTCCTCCTCTTCATGGTTGCATATCCTGAGGAGCAGCTCAAGATTCAGCAGGAGTTGGATGCTGTTCTACAGGGGAAGAGCCTGTCTCTCGAAGACAGAAGTGCTTTGCCGTACCTCGAAGCTGCTATAGCGGAAACCCAGCGTATCAGAAGCGTCGTCCCCGTCGGCATACCTCACGGCACCACTGAGGTCGGTAAAGGAAAAATTAGTGAAAGAAAAAGAAATCAATGAAAAAAACATTCTTTTTATTTTTTTTTCCTTCCACCCAGGACACATTGATCGCCGGTTACGAAGTTCCAAAGGGAAGCATGGTGGTTCCCTTACAGTGGGCCATTCACATGAATCCAAAATACTGGCAGGACCCAGCGAAATTCAAACCGGAAAGATTCATCGCCCAGGACGGAAGTCTCGCCAAGCCAGAAGCTTTTCTTCCCTTTCAGACTGGTAAGTACGTCAAGCGAACAATACAGTTTTGCATTGTTTTATTCTCCATCCTCTGTACCAACAGGCAAGCGGATGTGCCTCGGTGAAGACCTAGCCAAGATGATGCTCTTCCTTTTTACCGGTCGAATCCTCCACAGGTTCGACCTAACCTCACCGGAAGATCAACCGCTGGACTTGACTGGGGAGTGTGGCATAACTCTGACACCGAAACCATATCGATTAATATTCACATCTCGTGCCTAATGATCTAAGCTAAGCTAATAATCTTCTTCTCTTTGCCCATACGTATAAGCATATATACACACATGATATTTAATCCTCGTATGTATTCTTCGACAAGATAATTCCTCGCGTGTAAAAGAGCGTTTATTTTTGCTAAATAAAGTATGATAGAAAAAGCTAAAGACAAGAAAAGCTAAATGACAGCTTTATTAGTATAATAATTCTTAGCGCATGCGCGTCACGCTCGATTGCTTGTCATTGAACGAAATCCGAGGAAAAATGATATTCAATTAATTGTTCCCTTCGTTCAGCCGTACGGAGTTTCCTCCTTGTTCGATGGAACAAACGTCTCGCCGTAGTACGATGTAACTCGGGACACCTATTTGAGAAACCTTGCCCGCTCTGGCCGCCGGTACGTATTACACAACTCACGCTTGCAAAGCAGCGGCCTTGATTCAATCACAACACACCGTTCACCTACTGCCGAAATAGACAAAATTCTTTCTAGCAGTAACAGACCAAAAAAACAAACTAGGAGAACCGTACGCCATTCTCTCTAGTCGATGGAATAAGAATGCGGATACCATGGGGATTATTTTAGGTGAAGATGATTTATAAAAAAAAAATACAAATTACCTGGCATGACAGTCGATAACGCAAGAAGGCTATTGAATGTGATTCATGATCTGGACATGATCGATTATTCGAAGCAAGGTGGCGTTTCTTGAGGTTATGGCAACGAGGGTGCCAGTGCTTGATATATATATATATCTATTTGATATTGCAGGAAATACACTTAAATTTGTACAGTCAAATCGAATGGCGTAAGTTGCTTAACTCTCATGTGGCTTGGGGCCACTTGACTTTCGTGTCATTAACCTTATGTTATTCTACTGCTGATATTTCGTTAGAAACCCAGAGCGAGCAATGGCGAGTTTCTCTTATGTAAGTAATGATCTTAGGCGAATGTCATCGGCGTTTTCTGTGGACACGGTAGACGTGATTTCAGTCGATATTTCGATAGTGAAGTTTACACAGGAATAAAGTCGACGAATCTCTCTGGTTCGACGTTTCTCTTCCTTTATCGATGGACACACAATTTTCTTACTCCTGGGTCGAGGGAAACAAAAAGTTTCGCCACTCTTGGACGAGAGGAAGAAAATCTAAATAACGAAGGACAACGGTAATCGTGACGATTTTCACTACGTTTCGTTATATTTGCGAACGCGAGCTACGAATCTAACCTAACCTACGATTCTACACTGTTCTCCAATGAATCTTATCGGAGAGCCTCAATCGGATGATTGGATTCCTTATCCATTTCGTATGCGCGTTAATATGAAAATTGTACTACCTAATATATTAGTTGTTCGAAGAGAAAGCTAAGTCCACGGGAGCCTTTCGTAGGCTCGTTACGAATCAACAGTGGGCCCGGAGGATCGAGATCGGAATCGAAGGCCAAGTCGAATGGAGCCAAGAGAGCCTTTGCAGCAACCGGTATGAATTCGCCTCTTGTTCCCTACGGCGAATCATCATAGCGTCATCAGTAAAGAAAAAAAAAAAAGATAAAATTATCAACAGCGAATTAGCTCAAAGCACTTATTACGGTTCTTGAAGTAATATAATCGCTTCTGTCTAGTGAAAATGTGAAATGAATCGGCACTTCCGGTATTGGGATCTCACATTTTCACAAAGGCTACTGGCCGTTGCTGATAGCTTTTATAAAAAAAATTTAATTCCATAAATCTTTTATAAATTTGAAAGGAATTAAAGCGTGTTTATTGTATCTGTATTTTTTATTTTTAATTTACACTTTAAGAAAATTTAAATAGTGGCTCTGAGGCATCGCTCTGTTCTCGTCGAATTCTGAGCATGATGCTCAGAGTATAGTACTTTCTCGATTTCGCAAATACATGACGTATCCCTAAATTATTCATTGTGAAAAAATAAATTTTTTTTTTCGATAACTTCCTTTTTCGCTATTCACTTTGATATGCAATTTCGTGTCAAATCAATTCACGCACCAATTTCGGATTTTCACCAGCTGAGAACGATCGTAATTGGCTGAGTCACTCAGAGCCCAATCACACTCGTCAAATACGGGTTTGGACGCAATGCTCGACCAATAACAGAAGGTAAGTTCCTATGTACGCGTTGCACCATTGGTCGACAGTTAACGTTCGAGCGAAGGATTTGACGCGTGCGACGGAGCCCTGACTGTCGTAATTATCGCCTGATCCACAAACCATAATAAGTCCCCAGATCTCAGAAAAAATAATTGCCATTGGTAATCAGTCTTATGAATTTTCATTCTTCACAATCCGAATTTGTATCAGTAGCGAAATGTTACAAAATATTTATACAAATTTTGTCATATTTACTATATAAAAAAAAAATATTAAAAGAGTTATGATATCCAAGAGACATTAAAAAGCGCTTGCGAATTCAAGCAAAGAACCAGCCGTTGCCTCACACGAGTCTGGACGTGAACGTAGCGCTTGAAGGACAAACTTCCATTGTGGGAAATCGAGGGTGTGACAGAAGAAAGAGCGTGAATAACTTGAAAAATATGTTTAATTCGTAGAAAAATATCATATATCGCTATAACGTGTCGCATTCGACGATGAACACAGTGCTGCGTTTCTAAGAAGTCAAACAAACGACGACGCACGCACAATGCGGAAGAAGAAGCTGCGTTGCACTTCTCGACCGTAAACACAATTGCTTATCATATGGGTGAAGTCCATGGGAGATTATTAGAGGACATAATCTCCCACGTCTCAACCCTCGTAACGTACCATAGCCATAAACAAAATGAAAAGCTACATGGGTCGTCGTTCGTTAATTTTCTTTCGCTTTCATAAAACTTAAAAGAATTATTCGTAAAATCGACATTCACACATGCACTCACTCACACACTCTCATCGAGTTCGACTGGCAAAATACAGAACACACTTATTTAAGAAATGTATGTTTATATATATATACACAGAGAATGACGAAGGGATGGAAAACGACTGGATGTGATGAGGGGGGGCTGAGGGTGATGACGATGAAAAGGAAAGAACGATGATAGAGAATCCCACAAGCGGGACGAAGTATATGGTAATACGTATATGCTAGATGGTATTATATATGAATAATGGTAATAATTAATGCTCGCTGAAGAAACATGACTTATTACGTTTATAGGAAGAGAATGACGAGGATACGATTTGGCAACGTGACTGCCAGGATTATCCTTAGGACTATGTACTAACCAACCAGAGGATGGCGTTTGTGTCTCTCCGCGAAAGGAACTAAGGAATTGACTAAGCGCACGCGAATAAATAGGGTAATAATATGAATGTATAAATAAATATGGCGGCAGGATGGATGAGCAGGTTCGTAGGTCCAGGGCTCCTTTTGTACTTACTTTTTTTTTTTTCTTTCTTTCATTCTTTCTTTCAGCTGAGATTTTGTGTTTCAGGACGCTGACTGTTCACAGAGTTCATCGTGGATGCCATTCACAGGCTGAAGGTACTTTTCTAAAACCTCTGGGCGAGCTGTAACTCTCGCTCTCTCTTGAGATGGAGATTGAGAGAGAGAGAGAGAGAGAGAGAGAGAGAGAGAGAGAGAGAGAGAGAGAGAGAGAGAGAGAGAGAGAGGGGGAGAAAAAGAGAGAGAGAGAGAGAGAGAGAGAGAGAGAAAGAGCGATTAAGAGTTGAGATCTTGAAATTCGCTCTCTTCTCAATAATAGAGTTACAATGGCCAAAGAGGGTAGGAGGCTGTCGATCCAGGGAAAAGGGCACTTCGAACTGCTGTACGGTAGGAATGCGGTCTTATCTTCTCCGTGGCTCTTCCTCCTCTTTTTTTTTACTTCTTTGTCTCATCCTTCTTCTTTCTCGACCTGATACCTCACGTCGATAGGAACAACTACCGTTTTCCGTAGTCCGCAGAGCGGCTGATCAAGCTCAATGACTACCAACGTTGCGAAGTGGTCCGTTACCGTCGGTGCACTCCACATCCGCGAGATCACCGTCTAAAGTCCTTTGAACGAGACAGACCTTGAACCGATCTGGGGTGACAGTGATACCGACGTTACCACGTAGACTTGGCAGGGAGGCACCCTCGGGTAGTCGCAGGTCGAAGGTGTGAAGAAGGGAGCTGAAGAAGAGGAAGAGCTCCATGCGTGCCAAGACGTCACCCAAGCACATGCGTCTTCCTACGCCAAAGGGCATGAAGTACTCAGGCTTCGTAACTTGGCCCTCTGAACTCAGAAACCTGCCTGGTCGGAACGCCTCGGGCTCTGTCCAGAGCTCGGGGTCCATGTGAATAGCGTGCAGGAGTGGTACCACCTGTGCTCCAGCTGGGATCGTGAAACCGTTCAACTTGACATCGCTGAAAGTCAAAAAATAGAAAATAATTAGACAAGCAATAACAGAGAAAAGACAAAATCGAATAAGGGTGTCAATGAGTCCTCGAACCGGTCACGCTCTTTCTACCGTAACGCGTGCTCGTCCACGTGTAACTTTTTCACTGTTAGAAGAGAAAACGCCCGGAGTATCAAACGGGGGTCTCTACCAATCTGCGAGAGTATCAGCGTCCAACGAATAATCTAACTTTTTGAAGAATTACCTAGACTTTTTGTCTAACACGCGGTACAATCGAATAGTTAAGCTCGCATTGTCGATATAAGATCGAAATCGGGATCGGGATCAGTGACCGCTGCTCCAGGTACCCACTTGCCAGTGGGAACGTGCCGATCGCCCTGGGACCCATGGAACGAGTGAGTCCACTTTGCTTTCACTTTTGCCTGCCAAATCTAACGCTCGCTCGATCGCACACCTGAAGCACCTGTCGCTGATTGTCAAGCAGGGCCAAGAAGGGAAGAGGAGGAACGCGGGAACGAAGAGGAGACTCACCGAGTAGTGGCGTGCGTCGTTCCCATGGGTACGATGCTTGAGCGGCGTAACACTTCCAAAATGGTGGCTTCGGTAACAGGCAAGAAGGGTTGATCCTCCAATCCTGGAATCCTTGATCGACCGACGACCTGATCAAGCTCCTCCTGAACAGCACGTGCGGCCTCAGGATAATGAAGCATGAAGATGACTGCCCACTCAAGAGTCGTCTTCACGGTTTCCATTCCGGCGGAGAAGAGGTCGCCAAGAATTTGTTGTATCTGACGATCTGAAGCACGAAAATATAAAATGTCTATTGAGATAATGTTTCTTTTTGTCAGTCAAATGACAATTTGAAAAAAAATATAATCAATTCTCACCATGATTCATTCCTTGGAAGAGCGTAGCCTCGCGCCCTTCAACCTTCGCTTTCTCGATCTCTAGAAGATACGTGTCCACCAGGTCTCTGACTTTATCAGCGTTAAAGGTAGCGCGATGCTGGTCCACCGTCTCTTGAAAGAAGTTCGCCATCTCTTTGCGATTTGTCGAAATCTTGTTGCGAATCGTCTTGTGGAAGGGCAAGTATCGCACTACAGGAATGAAATTAACGGCGACGATACTGCCGAAGAGTTTGAAACCCTCCTCGATCAGATCCATGAATCTCTTGAATCTGGTGTCGCCGTGGTGAAAGCGCACGCCCATTATTATCGAGCAAATAACGTTGCTGATGGACATGCCTAAGGAACCCGACATATCCGTGGGTGCACCGCGACGCAGAGAGAGTCCTTGCAAGAACGTGTCGACTTCCCGCTGCAGGACAAACAGGAAAACCGCACCGTTTAGATTTTTGGTTCGATGGACTCTTCGAGGTACTTCCGTATGAATAGAAAAAGATTTCTTTTTTCTTTTCTTAAATAAAATCTCAAACACTCACCATTATCTTAGACTCCATAATTTTCTTGCCGGCGCCCATATACGTCAAACCGAAACTACGAAGCTTCTCTTGAATGAACCGGCGTTGATTCTTCCACAATGCACCCTCGGTATTAATGATACCTGCAAGAGCATCGGAAGACTCGTTAAGTTAATTCAAAATTGAAAAGAAAATTTTCTTTCATCTAATAAATCGATCCTGAATAAATTCCCTCTGACAGCACGTAACCAAGAAACTCAAGTGAGACTCACCATATCCTCCAAGGATGTTGCTGAACTCTGTATGCGGCCTCCCGGTGAATTCCTCCCGACGAAACGTATCGCGAATTGTCTTGTAATCGCTGATAACGACAACGAACTGGGTACCAAGTCTCGCGCTGAATATGGAACCGTACTTCTTAGCGAGTTTCCCAAACTGCAGATGTACGTCGCTCTTGAGAAAGGGAAGGTAGCCTAAGACCGGAAGTCCCCATGGACCAGGTGGCAACGAGCGAATGTATCGCAGCCACTGTGCACCCCGTACAAGGGCAAAAGCTATGAGGAAGACCAGGAAGGTATAGAAGACATCGGTCCTCGTACCACCCATAGCCTGCCAGGCCCACTGTGCTGCACGTTCAACGAACATGTCGAATGTATCTTCAAAATTGTCTTGACCGCAGATGCGACAGGTGGGTAGATGTCTCTCTGAGTAAAGTCTTCACCCACAATCCCAATAGTCAATTGAAAAATCACCACTGTATCTCGGTCACTGGTAGTGGCGAATAACGTTCACGTTCAAGGGACGTAGATAGGAGAAATGAAAGATTGATTAAAAAAAAAAAAGATAGAAGGAAACGTATCAAGATTAAGAGTCGAATGAAATAATCGACGTATAACAATGTCTTTGTAACAGCAATATTTAAAATTGTTTATCGTCGAGCGTCGTCGTGCATCGAGCGTCGAGCGTCGAGAATCTGAGGTCAGTGGTGCGTAAAGCGGTCAGCACCGAATCGTGTGCGAACCACGAGAAGAATGAGTGTGTACTAACATACACCTTCTTGTCCTTGCTGTCTTATATAGTGACTCATCCGCGATTGCAGCGGCTCGCAGAGAGGGGAGGCGTGGACGCGCAGTGGGGAGAGTATGGGTCATACATCGGAGGGGTGGGTTACCTGGGTGCGAGGGCGGGCCAGCCTCAAACGTTCCTGGTCTCCTCGATCGCCTCGATCTCGTAGCTCTACTCTACACGATTCGTTGCCGATCTCGTTGGTTGAGGGCCACGCGGCCGCGGAACGTGACACCAGGAGGGGAACTAAAGCCACGACGACGGTGGGGCCTTCGGGGACTTACGGTGGGGCGACGCCAGGTCGCCGGCCTGAACCGTCCCACCGAGTCCTGCGCCAACCAGACGTCGATCGGCCGAGCGCCGCGACGCTACGTCTTTTTGGCTGTCTTGGACATAGTTCTTTCATGTGATTAAGGGTACCTGATTTAAAGAAATTATATTAATCAATTGTTGCTGTGATTACGGACGCATTGGGATGAGATCCAGGTCGATCCCTTGATCTTTGACCCTTCTCTATTTTCGGACTGAAATATAATTATCATACGTTTGCCTTCCGACCAACCCTTCGTACCGTAGGTCGTTGTGCGGCTGGATCCTTTTTCCTCCTCTTGAGGTTGCACCTGGTGCGGTAGGTCCGGGAGGACGTAAAATTGTCCATGCACCTGAACGTTACCCGCCAAGGAAACACACCTCCAATTTTTCTGGCGACATTCCAATTGTCTGGGTCTCCATTCTCTAACCTGCATCTCTCTACCTGACTGAGGTCGATGACCTCCATGCCTCTCTCTTCATAGGTCAATCCACCTGCCTAGACGTTACCAATCAAACTTCACAATTGTCCATAATTTTAGGCAGTCTCAAGCGTCGCTGGGGAATACGTTGTTATCTATCTTTCTCCTGGGTGATCTTAAAGTGTCAATGCACTGATAAGAAGGTGGCAATGAAACTTTATATCAAAATTTTGTTTGCCGTCGAAACAGAAGAGCTGTAACTAATTGAAAATTTTATTAAGCGTTACAGGTGAAAGGTTACTGAGTTAATTAGATATTTTCACCGCGATAACAGGCGCATTAACTAGGGATGTCCCGTATGGGGGCTCGTATAAAAACACGAACATGCTGTTTATGGATGGTTATGAATATCGTTATCTTTAGCGAGTTTACCGGAATTTATCTTTGCTGGGCTTGCAGAGTCAGGCCGGTGTGACCTATTTGGACATATTTATTCGTCCGGTACGGCACGACCTATCCAAATAAGGGAAGCCCAGCGGCAGCCCATTCGGACAAACCATCGGAACTCATAGGAGTGGGATTTCTTATCCGTGCCTGTTGACTTTTCTCCAGTTCTCATGATCAAAATGTACAGGACCTTTCAGTTAGACTTGACAACGTTGCTTTTGGCATCATTGATTGGTAGTTGGCATAAGAAAAGCCCTAGACATTAATAATGTTAATTCTCAAAAGATAAATTTTCAAAATATCTCTTAAATGGCTGACATAAAAATTTTCCAAACCCTTCGATATGCATTTTGCATGGAAATAATAAGAGTCCCCTTACGTCTCAGCGTTCAAATCCCTGATAACATCAGAACGTATCTGTTGCTTGGACTCTTGCGTCAGAACCGAAGTTCTAACCGTCGCGACGCTCATTTCTAGCCAGTTGCGTGTAGGAGAGGGCAAAGACGAGACCGCGAAAGTGCAATAGACGTCTCGACGCCAAAATCGCATTGAATAGCCTTGATAATGAAAGGCGTGCGTAATCCAGATGAGCACGGGTCAGAAGGTCAGCAGCAGTCAGCAAGCTCCAGCGACAAACGTTCATCCGTTTCACTCGTGTCAAACAGTACACAAGTACGATTCCTGTATCGGTTTGACGTAACGACTCGCAGCTTTGAAAATTCTATTTTTCATGAGTAATTTTCCTGTAAATTATATAAGTCATAACTGCGGGTGAACTTTGAGTAACAAGAAATATTTTTAAATTAATTACGTCAAACAATAATCAAGTAAGATTTCCATATCGGTTTGACGTAATGTCTCGCTGCTTGGAAAACTCTATTTCTCATGAATAATTTTCCAGGGAATTATATAATCTATAATTTCGGATAAATTCAAATTCAAAATTCCAATCAGCTACACGTTAATCGGAATTACCATGAATAAGAATAAACTAGATATTCAATTTCGTGAGTGACATAAATTTTCAAACGTTAATTAAATGGACGATGTCCGGTAAGGATCGCTCCTCGATGTCTGAATTCCTCGAAGAAGATGTCCACGTTTGTAGCGAGACTAATGATCATGCAGCAGGTTACGCTTAAGCATACCGAAGCAAAGTGCAGACAGCCAAACTATACCAAGGTACGAGGTGTCCGGAGAAGAGTGAACACGTAGGTCGTTCACCCTAAGTGGATGGGGATCGCGTATTCCCGCCATTCAGAAGGTGAGCGACCATTGAGTCTTCTGCTGGGTGAAACGCTGAGAGCGCCAGGTAGACACGTATGTTACGTCCGAAGATCCTTGACACAAACCAGAGATATTATTGGGTTGGGAAGAATGAAATTTTTAGGTTATGAACGAACCTTGCCCTTTTTTTCCTACAAATTTCATCGTTGACGACCTCATATAAGGACTGTATAAATATAAAAAATGATCTTCAAGTCCTAAAAAGCATTCAAGGCGTCAGGATATTCGTGTACGGTATTTATGAGGCGCCGAGACGCGAGAGAAAAACCGTTAGAAAAAAAAAGGAGAGATACCTCGTGCCAAATTGCCAGGACGAACATCTGTGGAGTGGACGTATGGATGAGGCCAAAATTGTGGAAGTCGTTAGATTCGTCATACCATTCTCAACCTATTACAGCGTCTCGATGGCATCGCGGGGTCAAGACACGCTTTAGGATTGGCTGAAACAACAGTTAGAAGGAATCCTAATCGATTTCTAAGTAACAATAAGTTGGCTCACGAAGACATTGCTCGATTGACAGGAAGGCTGCTACCTTCACTCGTATATATCGATACTTACATATCGCTACGTTTACAGTCGACTATAGTTTCGATTGTTTACATGCGAGGTCGTTGCCCTGAACGCCTTTTACTTTACATTTTGACTCTGGGGGTCGATTGTGTAAGGGCCAATTTCTTCACCTTTGGATAAAATTTATCCTGCGGACAGATCCTCAGCTAACTAAAGATAAACTTTATCCGAAGGTGAAGAAATTAGCCATAACTCGTAGTAAAAATACTACGAATAGTGAATAGCTGTTAGCCAATCGCGTGTGAGGGTCAAAAGAAGAGACACACAACGATTGGCTAACAGCTATTCGCTTTTAGGATTTTCACTACATTTGAGTTACACAATCGACCCCCTGCTATGAGTACGAGGAGAAGTCGAGTAGGTAGACGGAATAGAAAGAGCAGAAAGAAAAGAATGGCAAAATCAGGATACATCTTCATGTCTCTAACAGATTTTAGAAGAAGTCAGAAAGTCAGAGAGAGAAAGATAAAGAGACCTCTAATAGTTTAGCCGGACACTTTTAACATTTAAAATTTGTTTTCTGTACTAATCATTTAGTGATGATTGGTGGTCTAATTAAAAGGATTTGTAGTCAATAGTTTTTCTGCAATATTTAAAACAAATTTTAGCGAGAAGTTAGCCGTACATATTTTATTGATTAACCGATTTTGTTCGATAAGACAGTAAATCGATGCGAAATCATTTAGGGGTTATGCATAACTTAGTGACAATTTTTGATAGTCATTGATTCTGCACAAAAACCTTAGAAAACTCTAAGTGCAATAATGGCGGAGGTAGGTCACACCATGACAATGAGTTGGCCGGACAAATATTAATTTTTGAAGTAAGAACACGTGTCAAAGGAAATCGTAGGTACTAAACGATTCCTGCGCCTATTAATAGAATCCTAGTAAATTCACTTACAACCGCCAATTTAATCACAAAGCTTGTTACAGCTTCCGATTCAATGATTTCACCGCTACTGAAAACTGCCAGATTCCCTTAGAGAGATTTCCGCTAGATCTATGTATCCTATTGGTGGATCGTTTGTCGCTGGTTAGAAATCCGCCAATATCTAAAAGCCATACAGCGTCATAACCTCAACTGTTGTAAGCAGCAAATGAGTATTCGGTGAAGTGTACGTGGAACGTTGTCAAAGACTTTGTAACTGAACTTCCCTTTCAAATGGATGAAGTGGATGAAATGGATGAAATGGATAAGGAAGAGAATCTAGGTCGTAGTGGATACGAATGAAAAGGTTGTTCTGTCGCAACAAGGTATACCTCCTTAAACGATTGACATTGTACGCAGAATCAGCCCACGTCGACACGCCCTCGAATATCCAGCGAAGCATTCGATGATTTATCATTAGATTACACCTACCATATAATCTCTACAGATGTATGTCTCTCCATACAAATATATATAAACTGGAAGTGATACCGATGAACACGTTGACGTCGACGATATCAACCGAATCAACTGACAGCGAACGAGTAGCGGGATTTTCGCGCTACAGGATCGAATAGGTAGTATCGTTTCGTCTTTCCTGAGCCCTGCTCGTTTATTCAAATGCAAAGAAGTGTGACGCATTCACTAAAAACTTTTTAATTCCTCTTACAATCTGTGGCCATTTATATACAATTTTTGACAATCTAACGAATATTCCTATCATTGTTTCATGTCATCCCCTCTTTTGGACAACCGACGCCTGGCGTCGGAGACAGGGACGCTCGAGTACATTTCGACGCTCCGTTATATCTCCCGTTGATAAATTCGCCAGAACCGAGGAGACGCTTTTATCATAGCTATTTTTTATCGTGTTTCTCCCTCCTTTACTTTTTGTTTCACGACTTTTTCCTCACTTGTCACTCTTTTTGTTTGACTTCACACGATACGAACAATCGGGTCAAATCACTGAATATCTTCTTATCTTTACAGGGAACGTCGCTATTATCGAAACGATGCTCAAGTCACTCCGGAATTAAGTTCGTCCTTGAGGATTTTGACTGTCAGAGATAAAAGATAAGAAGAAACGATCAGCTACGTCCTACTTCAAGTTGAGAGTACTAGAAGAAGTGTATATAAGACTATATAAAAAAAAAGGTCTGCAGATAACACTTATCTATTATAGTAGTAAGGTCATGAAATCATAACGTTATCGACAGAACAGTGTCTCCTCTGTTACGACCGTTCCAATTTCCTTATCAGCTTCCGCATTGACAATGATATACAAAGTGATGCACGTGCTTCGCCAGAATATCTATTTCTAGTTCCAGAAATCAATTGAATCGTTGATCTAATAAATTTACCATTTTCTCTTCTTTCTCTTCTTCAGCGATTTCTTCCTCAGTCGAACCGACGCCGGCACTTACTTACTTGGGCGCTTACGTACGCCTACAACGTGCACCAAACGTTATGTATAGTCGTTGGTTGTGAGGTGAAGGACCGAGGAGCACGTATCGGAGAAACGGATGGACGGATGGACAGACAGACGTACGGATCGAGGAACGAACGAATGGGCGAGGGAACTGGTGGGTTCTTGGGTTGGTGACCCGTTACCATCACTGACCACTGCCAACGGGTCGATAACCTCCGCCTTTTCGCAGCCCAAATTTTCGACGATCTCTCAGCCGGTACGAAGGATCCAATAATGGCGCTGATTACACGTACAGTATATATATCAGGGTTAACTTGACTTCTAGTTGAGACTTTTGGCAGCTGCTATCGCAACGCTTATTGCTATTTAGAAATACGTGACGAGGAGGTCTATAAGCCTGGAGGAGAATTGATACAGAATTGGCAATAAATGAGTGAGCGGCTGTCGGAGTTCCAGGGTGGCCGACGAAGACGACGACGACGATGATAGTAGGAAATTTTAGCTTGTAAAAATTGCTCAGCTCGGCCATTTCGCAGGCGCGTGGTATTGCTCCTTCGTTTTATATCGTTTACGTTGTTTCACCACCTATGTTATTTTTGCGAATAATAGGTCAGGTTATGTAACGCTTAATCCGCATTATCGAGTCAATAGTGACAGACTACTGGTACGACGACGCTTCCCGCTCACCGCGTTAAGGCTGAGCTGGCACTTTTGTGAAATCGCTTAGCGACGACGTCGACGACGACGACGACGACGACGAAGACGAAGACGACGACGACGACGAAGACGATGTTGCCCAAATTGCATTAAACGCATTCTTCGATCGAGTCGATCGAAAAAGTGGATACTCACCAGAAGTCATCGGTTACGAGAAATTTTGCTGCATTCTTTTGACAGTGGAATTTGCAATGAGTTATTGGCTACTACCAGCAGTACTGGGTGCTTGCGACATGACGAAGTGTCGAGCACGGGGTACGTCGTGGCGGATTTGTACAGCTCTTTGACTGTCACGATGACAGTGACGTTTGGGCCTTTGGGATATAAGTAAAAAATATATGTATAAAAAGTGGCAATGAAGGAAGTAGGGAACGAAGGTACGCGAGAACGGTTCGTTGCGGGCTGCCGCGAGCGAGCATTGTGCGATATTTAGGTAAAATAACGGGCCACGCGCAACGAACGTCACTGTCAAACCTGTCACTAAAATGTCACGACCCGTTCTCTTTCTCTCTGCCTCTCTGACTTCTTTTGTTTGCAGATAGACATCAAGCCAGACGACAGTGTGGAGTCCCCTTGTGGTTCTAGTCCGTTAGAAACATTAGCCGAAGGTGTCTTGGTCCTGTGGATGATCCATAGGACGAACTGCAAAGAAGAAGGAGGACCCTGGGTACGCGATAAGGAAGTCGATGGACTTGGCAATCGTCGTTAGAAGTCACGTGGGGTGAATGACCTGCAAAGTGGTAAGGTTTCATGTGCGAATACGTCCTTCGAGCAGTCATGTAGTAGCCGACTGACCGAAAACACAATTTGCCACAGGGGGAAACGAATTTAAGCCAATTTCAGGCCGTTGACACCGGCCCGAGTAGAAGAGGAGTAAGAACGACGAGGATCAAGAGTGTCAAGAGTGCGTTGACAATTTGGCAAATTGCACGGACGAAGAGGAGGATGAAAAGGAAGGAGGGGGGGAAGGGGTCGAAAATTAATCGAATTTCGCGAGGTCAACGAACCACAGGAGCGCCGTGGATCTGTTCGATCGATCGGTTAATTTATCGCTAAACGACCAAGTCGGTTCAACGACCTCCTGGACCCGACCGCAAGACGAATTGCTGGACCGTAGGTGACGGCGACGAAGGCGAAAACTCAATAGCAGAAAATTAATTCCGTCGCCTCGACGCTGACGTAAAGGGGAGACCCCTGAGAGAGCAACGCATTAGCCATTGGAAGATGCGATAACAGGACGAGGAGAGACGAGCTCAGTTATGTCACGAGTGATTCCATCATCTCGTCTCTCTTCAATCTACTCTCAGGTCTCTGCACTGCGAACAAGATTGCACCTAATGTCTGTCCGTTACGCAGTACGTTTGCCTTTTAACGGTTACATTTGACTTCTGGTGCATGACAGGTGCGCCTCTTGGTCCCACCCGATTTACCTGGTGACAGTCGCAACTAAGATTTAAAGAACGCGTCAGGATTCCAAGGGGATTGAGTTCCAGCAACCGTGCAGCTGGTACCAAAGCCAGTGTCCTGGGGAACGGCGGAGAACGCATAACAGCCGAGGGCGTAGTCAGGGTGCGTAACTCGGATACCCGTTCTCGCCTATCAGAGATTATCGAGCTAGGTAGCGCAAGAACGTGCGTATGAAATGTCGCTTGTGCGTGATCTCGAGGGAAAGGCGCGTGCATCCGAGAGACCGGGGCAATGCACCTGTGCCAATAACAACAACAACGATGACGACCACGATCGCCAGGAGACGAGGAGTCAAGAATGAGAGAGCGTTACTGGCTCTAAAGCCGTTCACTTATATTCATTGAGAACACTTGCGGTACGCGTGCACTAGCACTGAATACAGCAGCTATGTATACGCGCCCTTATAATGTCGTACGCTGATACAATTCATCTGGAATTCATTTGCACGAGCGTAGGGATCTCTTTGGACGTGCTCCTCGCAATGACCTGGAGCAAGAACTCTAGTGTGCTTGATGAACCTCGTCTTCCGGAATAGAGTCTAAATATTTAACAGGATAATTGTAAACTGAGGTGGTATGCAGTCCGGAGGATGTAACGAGGCCGAATGCGTGGGTGGGAGGTACGGAGGTGCGTGCAACGCATCGACGCACACGTCTTGCAATCGAGTGTTCGATTAAATTGACAAGCGGTCAATGCTCGACTGACCTGTGGGCAACAGTAAAAGTGAGGTGCATAGCTGCGGCCTATCGGGACGCCCATTGTCATTGGCATCGCCATCCGACTTGATATCCTTTCTAATCCGTTAAAGGTCCGAGGAATAGATGCGACGTAATGCAATTGCATTGTAAGAGGTTAACGACCCGATCGGATCGGGGACTCCCCTTTGCAAGAAAGAGTAGCAGCTTTATCAGAGGCGTGAACTTAATGAGAGCGATTGCGCACACTGGGTCTTGGAAAAAGAAAAATCGCGACGCATGCGGAAGTTTAAATTATTGCGGTAACGCATTTGCCAGTGAATTCGATACATCGATATGCAGTTTTCGATACGTGATTCGAGAATCGTATTTTTTTTCGAGAGCCGTTGCCAGACATAACCTTGATTCGCTTTGTCGAACGACAAACGTGGGAAGATCCTGTAATTTTCTTTATGCAATTCAAATATTCGCTGTATGTCGATAGACTTCATCAGTTGCAGTTTTGTCTGTATTAATTTTCAGCTTAGATCTTCGAATTGAACGCCGAGTGTTTCCTTAACTTGAGCGTCGGTACGCGTAGACGTGTTGACCATAGTCAGCCACGCTTCCTATTCGACTCGAGTTACGTCTACTGTGTTCTCCACAAATTTTGAATCATTCGCAGTTATATGATCACGGATCACGCGATGACTGTAGCGTACATGCATATAAGTGAAGGAAAAAAAAAATGAACGTCGCACTCAGAGGGAAACGACCCGGCAGAAACTGCGTAAAATACACGGAGGTCGAGGACCTCTTCTCCTTTTCCGTTTCCCTTTTTTTTTCTTACAGTGCTCCGCTGATGTTTGCCACTGCGATCACGTCACAAAGCCCGGACGCCATTTTGAGTTTCCTCGAAAACCTGGAAAAAAAAACGACATCGTTTCTAAGAATCGACAAGAAGCAAGTGCACGTTTAATATGTCGTGTCCTTGTCACTCGATCAAGTAAGTTAATCAATGTCACCAGTCATTCATGCATATCGATAACGACCAAAACTCTTGGATACTGATCCAAAGGATACGGCATGGGATTACTTGAGACTAGTATATGAAAATAAAAGAATCTACCGTCGAAATATTTTACTACCGAAGTAGTAAACAACGTGACCATGAGAATCTCAAGGATGCTCCATTTTAATCATTTTTGATAACACAACGAAAGAACTCGTGTACCGCCTGATCTCACGTACGTCCGATGGTAACGTATATCAGGAATCTGGTTAGGATGGTCGTTGACCATGGTTGGTCTGAAGGCGATTGCGTCACGCGGATCGGATATAGAAACACTGTCGCTCTCGACGCCAGTGTAAACGGTAGTAAACACAGGTCGAAGCCCTCTCCGTGGCGGAATCACTTTCGATTGTAAGCAGCAGCAGCCGCAACAGGAAAATACATTGTAGACACGATTCCGTGTGCTTATCAGCGTTTCGCCAAGAATAAATAACTGCCGCTATTATTAGTCCAAGCCATTAACGGACGATCCTCGTAAAACACGTTGAGCCGGGACATTTGAATTTTACTTTGGATCCTGCCTTATCAATTTTTCGTACGTTTCTTTTCTGTGATTCAACATCGGCAGAACGAATTTTGTTAGAAGTAATCCAATACCAGTTTGGAACCAGTTTTATCTGTGCAAAGGTAAACCAAATTTATAAGGACATTCCATCGGTACACGTGATGATAAGCAGATGTTAAGTTACAAGTCCGTGATGTAGATTTCACGTAAATTCATGGGCGGACAGTTCTGAGGCTTCTTCTTGGAGTAAACACGTCGAGGACGCAACGTGACAATGGAAACAAATAAGAAGGCTGTTGATAATAAGGATAAATATAAAAAAAAAAACAAAGACTTAATAATTGTCCCAATAAAAGTGCTGCATTTGAAAATTAAGCGAATAACAAGAGGATTAATCGCAATGGCGCTCGTTTGTATCTCTGGCCGTCGGGCGAGTCTGCTGACGTAACGGCGTCTATTTTCGCCCATGTGCTTCCATAATTACTGATCGTGTACGCCTGTGAGACATATATATATATATATATATATATATATATATATACATATAAATGATTTTGACCGCGCGTGAAGATGAAAGGCGAAAGAACCCTCCGGCTTGTCTGACACCTCGAGGCCACGTAAACACCAGAAGGACCAAGGACGAGGATAGCCTACGTGCGTCGGTCGAGTTAACGCATGGATCTCACGAAGGATCATCTAGCTACATGACATGTCTACTATGCGGTCTGGGTATGTTCATCCACATGATCCAGGTGGTCCTAAGCTTCTGGCAAGTTCCACCCAGGGAACTACTCAATCATAGGATCTGGATGATCTGGCGTGCGCCTGTTCGGCCACGTGTACCTGGCGTGATCAGTATGTTTCCAGCACGTGGGATCTTTCCCGGTAGATGCGTCACAAGCCTTCTTGAAAGGGAGGGTCCAAAGGTATCCTTTACCACGGACGCCATCGCCGCCAGCAGGGACGACCTTGCCGATGAATGAAAAATACGCGTCTGCGAGCGCGAGCACTGATTCATTGGGGTGAACGGGATCTTGATCGGATTTACCAGAGGCAGGGATGCTGCCGGAGTAGCAGATGCACTCAGGCCATGCGAGGTCAATGAAATTCTGTCACAACATGCAACGATGCACGTAGACACACTATGCATAATGCACTCGCTACGTGAACTCGGCCAGAGCCAGTCGCTTGGAAGGTATCGAAAAAGCAGTGCTCAGCGTTACGACGATACTCGTATTCGTCATCTTGTTTACCGAGTACTTACTAGCTCGCGGGTTATCGCCTTCTATCCCTGGTATCGCTTGAGACGGACGTCTGCGATGCCGTCATCCCCATGACTCCTGGGTTAAACCTCGCTCCTTGGGCACTCTATTCCTATAGTCGCATTTCGTTTTTCTCGCCGAGGGGTCCTGGCGAAGACTCTGACGTCAAATTCTTCCAGGACGTGCGTCGATGGCGCCGCTGGAGGATTCTTCGTAGATCGCGTGACGCACGTTGGAATCTGCCGGGAGACCTCGAGCGCGGCCACCGACACTGCCACCGCTCCGACGCCGTGACTCTACCATTCCAGCTCATCCCGTCCCATCCCGAACCCATCTTGCGACCCATCTCATCCTCGGCACTCCGATCCCACTCAGGAATTCTCATTCGCTCGATAGAATCAGTCTTCTTCTTTTATCCTCTACTTTCCTCTCTCCAGTGATCACTCTCACTCTCGTATCTTGGTCCAACCTAGCTCTTTCTATGATCAACGTGAGAGAAACGTTGCGGCTAATGTCACGTGTAGCTTCTTGGTTTATTGAGAAATTGCATAATTTACAAATATGGCGTTACCACTTAAACGTATGTATTTGGGTATTTGGGTATCTGGGTATTTGGGTGTTTGGACAGTCTCCGTTTCATAACCTTGAGCTCATTCGTATCTTCCACCTGCTATAAATTTGACTTTTTTTTTCTCTCTTCTTTTCTTTCTTACTACGCACACTTCGTCTTACGGGGTGAGACTTCTTGGTCGCTCTCACTGAGAGACCGAGATGATCGAACGAGCCGAGTACCTCTAATGTTACACAACATCTTAACAGTCTCCGTAACAGTCTGAGGTTCCTCGTGTGTCTTATGCATATCCCGAGCATTCATGCTGGTCCATAAAAAGGTAGAGCGTCCCGGCGTCAAAGTGGAATCTGTGTCTTGGTGTTTCGGAGCCAAGGTCCCTTCGCGGACACAGCCGAATTGCAGCACAACGCACGGAATGTTAATGCAGGTCGTGCTTGCGTTCGATCTTGCGCCACTGCTGCCACCACCGCCAATAATGGTATTAAACTTTGAGAAATAAAAGAATCACACTGGACCTTTCTACTTTTTCCAGCCTCCCAGCTGACCGGCCAAAACCTTCGATCACTCAATCCGTACCGCATCATGCATTATTTGGAAGAAAAAATTCGTTTAAAAAATTAGCCGTTACGTAGCACCAAATCGAAAAGCAATGGTGAGCAATCCTGATTTGCTTATATTATACTGTAGTCATTTTAAATTGCCTTTCCTTCTCCTCGCAACAGTCTTGCCAACCTGGCTCCGGATGTCCTGCAAGACCATCGCCTCCTCTGGAAAACTGTCCTGCGCGTTTTCGCTGTCCGCCAGTGTCCCCTCGTGGTGTCTGCATAGTACCTCCCATACCTCAGGGTCCTCGATGGTCACCCTGCTGCATCCGGAAGTACGGTTTCCCGTGTGCAGCTCATGCTCGTCCTTATCATTTCGTACGATTCAACAGTTTCGACTTGGCCTCGCAATACTGAATTATAAAAGAAAGAAAAATCAAGAACGAATGAAAGAACAAAAAGAATCAGTCCCGGAGAGATTAGGATTCTCCGACTATGAAAAGTGCATTTCTGTATATTGTCTTACTTCTGAAATTCACTGAATCGTCGAAAGGAAACGGAAGGATGACTGATAAGAACTATCTAGAAATCGTCCAAGTGTATATCGGGCGGAGCCGAAACTCGAAACGTCCTGCCTTCTCCATTTGCATCTCGACTTTATACGCACAACCGCACGTGCGTCTCTGCGTACAGCTGTTTGCTTGGTTCATATCAAGGATGACGATGATAATGATGACATCGGCAACGGCGGAGAAAGCGAATGCGTGCTCATCGAAAACTTGCTATTCGTATTATTAAGGTAAATTCAAGATATACGATACGAATGCGCCTAATACCTGGAATCAGGATAAAGATGAATAATAAAAATAAAAAATAAAACGACAATAGAAGCAAACGAAGGATACTTGATACGGATCGATTCACGTTCTAGATACTTAGGGAGGATTTTGTCCCGCCACAGTAAAAGGAATCAAGGGTGAGAATACCTGTGCGTCGGGAGCAAGGGCTTTTGATCTTGAAGTCCCATGAAGGGATCAGGAATTGAGGTAGGCCTTTGTAGTGGCCCAGGGATACCTCTGCCCGAGGAGGGCAAGTTCGTCGACCTGGATCCTTGCTCGAAGGGATCTAGAAAAGAAACAAAAGTGAGAGGGAAAGGGGGATGGAGGTTGAGAACCAGAGAAAAAGGTAAAAAAAAAGGAAATGTTAAAAGAGGGGGTGAATAAGTCGAAGCAAGTTGCATCCTGTCGACGTGCCAGACCCTTCCCAAATATTTGGTCTCGCCGAGTGCACCCTCATTAATCAAAAGCATGGAATTTTCTCGTCCAGTCCCTGGCACTCCTGGGGTTCAGGATGGGAAAGCTTATCCGCGATGCTCAAACTATGAGACGTTTATTGGACGGCGCCAGAGTTCCGGGCGTTGGCTCATCCCCAACTAGAAGTAGTAACAGGGATAGATGGAGAAAGAGTAAAAGGAAAAGACATAGGTGGGCGATAGAAGCAAGAGAAGGATAAAGAATTATTTGTGTACCAGTTGAAGATCTCGAGCGGCATCTGCGCCATGTTAGCCAAGAGTGTCAACGGGTGTGACTAGACCTGCTTGCGTCATCAGGAAGGGACCCTAATAAATTTTGGAATTTCTTTTTCCAATGGACGCCCGACAATTATCTCGCTTGGTCCACATTTTTTTCCCACAGTGCGAGGGTTGAGTCTGGTTGGCTAGGGTGTCCCTGTGGAGGGAATCCCTTTTTTTTTCTTCGCATAGATCGGAGGACGTTGTACCCGAATCCGATGGCCTTGCATCCCCGACGCGCCAGCAACGAGAATTTTCTAAGGATCCACCGATGGCCCTTTTTTTTCTTATTGGTCCTCAAACTTTTAAAAACCTACAGCGATCGGTGTAGAATTGCTTTCTGCTTCCCTGTGGGAAAGTGCATCGAGTTCCTTTCCTCTACTGGTTTGACCTGCCCTTTCTCGCGTCGACGCATAAAACGTACCATGTGAATAAGCCTAGCTAAGGACCATCCTGGGCGTCAGGGAGTCTCAGCAATTTCTTAGAAAGGCGTGCCAAGGACTTTCCAAGAATCACTGGATCAAATGCACTGCCATTCCGTCGAGTCTTCGCTTTTCCTTTCAGTCTGAATTCTTTTTCTTCCGCACTGTTACACCATAGCGCTATCATATTCTGTCCTACAAAAAAAGAAAGATTGTAACTATCATTAAAAATTTATTTATTTTCTCAAGAAGCACGCGATTGTCTCCGTTATTCCTGGAGACTAGGGTGATCGCGCACGTAATTCTCTGATAAACGCTTACGTCCACGTCAATCTCGTACCCTCTCTGCGTAAAGTACAATGCACGATGCACAACGTACAATAATAAATGTACATAACCTCTTGGTAAACAATATTACAAAAACATCCTCAAGAATATTCCTCTATCCTGACTGAGAACCAGCCACTTTTTCCTCCTGGCAGACTCCAAATAGCAGGGTAGGGTGAAAGCGCCGGTCGAGGGCGAGGAAAAGCCCGCAGCGTAGGCGTCGGGATGCCGGGCGCCTCCGTATTGAACGTTTCTATGCTGAAATTGCCATTCTTCAACCAGTCGCTCGTGCAACCCTTGACATATACATACGTGCACTGATTGTTCAGCGAAAAAAATCCTCGAGGAAAAAATGCCAGGATGATATCCTAAAAAATGCCAACCATTATTCAGAGTTTAAAAAAAAAGACAAACTACTGTCGACAGACAATAATTTAAAAATCTTACCGTTACACTACACCCTATACACAACACCATCCATTTTTACACTGAAGAATATCGCTGACCTCATCAGAAGGTCAGGTCGAAAGGTTAGTTCCAGAAGCATCGAAGTAGCAAGGCAAAGGTAATGAGGTAGAGCTGGGGAGACATAATGCGCAATGGCGAAGCGTGACCGAGCAGCAAGAAGCCTTGTTTTTCTCGTGAGAAGTCGAGCGAGTATATTGGTCAAGGGCGATTTCGAAGGGACCAATAAGCCTCGAGAGCAGTGATGCCGGCGGCCCCAGTGCCCTTCAATGATTCTTAATCGGACGGTCAGTCACCCTATAACAGTTCCTATAGTACCACTTAACAACGATAGTACAAATGCTTACGGACGTATGAAATACTATGGCTAAGTAGTCATTCTGTATAAAGTTGTTCGAACAATTATAAGTACTAAGTTGACACTGATACAAAGGACATAACACATTGAATAAAACAGAATACAGTATTAAGTCCACTAGCTAGATATTTGACAACGAGACCTTGGCACGTTAGACGTCCGATAATTTAGCCACTGTTAGTGTTCATTTGTGCATGATCCCAACGAACCCCTTTCTAGAGCTACATTTTCTTCACAACGCTCCTACTCCAAAAGACATTTGAGCGGATGGCCGATTTTCAATAGGATTACCACTGGTATTAATTGGGTCACAGATTTATCTGAAGGAAACCAATACTTCATTTTCTATCGAGGAATTGTATTGTTCGAAGATTTTTATTTGAGAGCTAGTTTAAGAAACTCTCCAGTATACAGAGAGTTAGGTATACCAGTGTCACAGATGCTATACGGTATCCTCTTTGTGATGAGATAACGTGTAAGAGATTTAGATGAAAAAATAGATAGAAAGATTATCTGAGAGGGTTCAAGATAACCTATGGCGATTTCGAACAGGTGTGCGATCGCAAAGCACGCCGTTATAACGTTTTCTTCGTTCTTATTGCGCCATGGATGCTAATGTATTCAAGGCCACGACTTATTCATAAATCAGATCTCACTTTCATTCATTGCCAGTAGCGTGTCTACGTTTCTCACCTCAGCGGCATCCTTTCCAAAATAAGTTACGGGAGTACAGAGAGGTACAAAAGCGACGAGGATGGTCCACGTGGAAAAATACTTGACGATCCTTCTCTAGTCTAAGTGTGTAACCTATACGTGGCCAGAAGACGAAATTATTTTCACAATCGCTGTAGTCGACTACGAGGAAAATCTAACGAGGAAAACGTTAGGTTAGTTTACGCTAGGGGATTACTGAGCGGCTAGTACTACACGAGAACGTAGGCGTCGCCATTAATTCTACTCGCAAGCGGCTGCTAACGGGCGTAGAGTAGCGGCGGGTTGCGCAACGACGCCTTAAGGTTCGTACTCATGAGACCGGACTCGCTTTCAGCGTGTCAAGGACAGCGGCAGGTCCTCGCGGGCTAAATCCCTTTCACGAATTGACGCTTACACTCGTGCGTACGAAGCTCCGCGAATCCTACTCGAGGAAGAGGTTATGTTTTCTCTATCTAATACAGGTAACTTGTCACGTCGAATTAATATCGCGACTCGGATAGAGAGAGAGAGAGAGAGAGAGAACTGGGCCAGATCAGAGACAGACGCATTGTCCTTGGCACGACAGGATGAGATGCTCGGCTGTTCCTTGGAAATTTATTCTATCGACGACCGAAAGTGAAATAAGTTATTTAACTAGTAGGAACGTGACACGAAAATTTTAAGGAGGTACGTCACGTTTCTAATCGGCGTACCGGTATTGACGTGGAGTTTAACGCTACCTGATAATTCCGTTGGCATTATTCCTTTCTTATCTACTGAGAGAGATTCTGTCTCGTAGAAAATTACTTACCATAATATTCCGTTATGATTGTTTGTCTTTCTTAGATTTTTTTTTGTAACAGCTGACTCTCAATAGACTCAAATCTCTCGTAATCATCCTCATGGACAGAGGATAGAGCAATATGTTAATCGCGACAAGACAATGGACTCTGCCGGCGCCCTCAGGAATTAGAGAATTGCGAAATCGTCCGAAATGTCTTGGCAATTTGTATTCTTCGTGTGGTCATCGTCTGGACGTTATCACGGTGCCCAAATGAATTTGCGCAAGATGGCGGTGCGTGCACATCGCCATACGCATAATTACCAGTTAGGTGCTACGCCTGTCATTGCGCAACCTCTTCGTAGCTCGCCTTGACAAAACGGAATTCTTCCTCCTAAGAGTTTGGGACGAGTCATCGAGTTTAAGTGTCGTAATTAGCCGGGCGTCAATGCCAAAATCATTTCAAAATCATCATAGAATTTCGTAAGCTTAGCCCATAGTGAATCAACTTGCCGTCCCACCATCCCTCGCTATTTCAGACTCCACGTGAGTGGGGAAAAGTCTAATTCTCACAACGGGATTTCGAATTCGAAAGATAGCTACCACGTGGCATAACTATGAATAATTGAATTTGGCAACGCATGCGCCGTACAGAGCCGACGGTGAGGATCACCGCGTTCCCATAAAAATTTCCTATACATCCAATTTATCAGACTATCTTATCCTTGTACAATACACCTTTACCCCCAGATACATTTCCTTTGATCTGCAGAAGTCGAAGACCAATGGATCTGGGTGCAAGAGGCCCCGGCAATGAACCAGATAAGAAGAGGCGACCTGGACCGTGTCTAGGTTAGTAGTGACAACGTACGTACTATCTATCTAACATATGAAATGAGCATGTCATGGATACATCAGTGCTTCTCAGCTAATCTCATCGACCTCAACATCAATCAATCGAACAATCAATCATTCAATCCTTAGACCTGCCTCCTTCTTCTCTAGGATGAGAGACATTGCAACCATTGCTCTACGTCAATCTCCACATGAGCATTGCATATTTATCGCTGCACCAAGAGTCGGCTGGCAATGATCCACATATGTTAGTCTCATTGAATTATCATCGACTCGTGTTACCCAAAGCACTTTGGTATGACGAGCGTCGCGACGCTTCTGCATTGCCTATATATAGACAAGGGGACTAAACGATAACGTCCACCGTATATGTATACCGTATAATAGAAAAACTAAACGGCATAAAATAATGCGAGTGAAGTAAATAATAAAGCACAGCGATACTCAGAGATTCTATAAATAAATGTAGAATTAACGTAATCGACGATGGTCGTTGTTTTTCTGTTTTCACGATCAAGTTTGCAGTGGCTGACTAGTCGGTGACACTGGCATTGGCCTACTCTCTCCACGGCGTCGTTCGCTCTCCTGCTTCGCTTCGTGTTCTCACTCTCTTTCGTTTCGTCGCTGGGGGCGCCTTGCGTCGCTACGTCGCTTACGTCTCTACATTGCAGGACGCCTTTCCATATCACTTATGTCAGACGATTGGTTCTTTCGAGATGCGACAGTAAATATTACAAAGTTATGATTGGCCTTCCGAATTCCAAGGATCCCATTCTAACTGATTGACACTGATCATTTCCGGTATCTGCAAAATATACAAAAATATGTATTATAGGGAGAGGGAGAGTAAGAGAAAGAGAGAGAGAGGAATACAATTTTTTTAGGATAACAAAGGACTCCAAGAAAACCGCATTGCCCTAGATTCGCATGAGGTCATCGGCACCGGGGTTGCCTTTACCCGGAATGACAACAAAATGTCGAAGGTTGGAGACCTTAAAAACCACACGAGGTCTTCCGGCTTTCACTCGCACCAGGCCGAAAGCAGTTGGCAAATCAATTCGTAAAACGGCAAAGCGATGAGATGAGACAAAGCAGAAGAGTGAACTGAAATTTTCCTTTCTTCAAGTCAACTCTTATTATTATCCTCTAATCGTCCTGAGATATAGTCCTAAGTTCATGGACCTCGACAAGAATTTCTCCTTCTAAACTCTAAACGATGCGACCTCGTTTCATTGCTGAAAAATTCACTTTGCTTCCATTCCTCTCGCTCTCTTGGGCCGAGTAACGTGCAGACGATCGCGAGTTGCAGGAGTCAGCGAAGGAGAAACAAAGCAGGGAGTAACGAGTGAGCATTGAATCATCCTACTTGAAACTGGAAAGGCTCTCTCTCTCTCTCTCTCTCTCTCTCTCTCTCTCTCTCTCTTTCTTTCTCTCTCTCTCCCTCCCTCCCTCCCTCCCTCACACTTTCCTTCCTTCCACCAAGATCAACCCTCTCTCTTTCGCTCTGTTATGAAAGTGCTGCAAGTGGAGCGCGCTGCGGCAAACAAAGTTGTACTTTTATTTATAACTGGCCGACTTATCGTCAATGTAATAGAGAAGAGAAAAAGGCAGATGAAGAATAGGAAGATGCTGTTTATAACAACAAGATAAATACAACTTCCTATCCAGCCACAACTCTTACCGCCAACCATTAAAGCGACAATTCGCCCTCTTCTTTATGAGGAGTACAGAACTAAATGCTCCTTTTAACGATAACGACCATTCAAGATAAATCCAAGAAAGCGTCGTACCACCAAGAAAATCCATCTAGTTAGCACAGCGTGGTATTATTTTTCAAGATAACCTGCTTCGTTTTCAAATTTACAGCCATGCAGACTTGGCTGAGGCTTCTGTAATAATGTCTTCCTTCTGGCGTCGTTCGATCCGAATGCTCTGCTGGTTTCTAAAAATGACAAAAAATGACTTAGTCCTTTAAGCAGCTACACTTTCCCATCTTTGCTCGACCGGCGCTTCAGGCGGGAAATTTGATTCTGATCACTGGAGAATCAGCGGGCGAAGGGAAAAACGAGGAAACGAATGCTCGTGGCGCATCGACCTCGAATGTAGGTCGGTTGTGGGCGCACGCAATCGTTGCAATGATTTTGAAAAATGGCCGTCCCACTTGCAGGGAGTATTTTCACGGTCACTAACCCTCTGGAGTAGTGCGAGTAACACGCCGCTCTAAGCGTCCAGGAACGCTCACTCTTACCAGACCTGGTGGAGGAAAGTCTGTGCGCGCTCACTTGAATATATGTATAGCCTTAGTGCATTCTGAGTGCAAATCAATGTCCTGTATAATTTTCATCATTCGTTTTCTCCCTTTCTGGTAATTAACATCCATCCAATTGTAGTTTTACTGCCATTCCTTGTCGGGTATTGCCTTGGGGCTACAGAAGAGAGAAATTAGAAATTATGAGATTAAAGTGGGATCAGACAAATTAAATACAGCGTGACTGTATACCTTAGGTAGAATCAACTAATTCCTATCAGCGTGAGCGAATCCTATGGGGATCGGAAAGTAGCGAAAACAGTAACGTAGCCACGGTTAACGTGCATCCAGATAAAATTGTCATCTCGAAAGTTGGCCTACTATCTCCATCATCGCAATAATAGCCAGTCACGATATCTCTCAGGTAACGTAACGTAAAAACCATCTGCACTTCCTTCCTTACCTTCCCTGTTGAAACGTTTAGAATTAGATCATTAGTTTTAAAGTACCTGTGGAAGTATACTGTATACTATTTAGGTATAGGATATGCTAGGATATACATTAAGATCTACAATGCTACCAGTAGCTTCTGATGATACACCGGCTCTTCGTAAAATTATCCAGACGCAACGGATGCTGATCAGAGAGCGGCTAACGTCGTGACTTTTTTCCTGGCGTAAAAGAAAAAAAAAATTAATAAATAGATAAAGTCCTTGTGCTGCGAGTTGGCAATACCAAAAAATTATTCAATCAAGATTCAAAGTATTGGTCGTACATGCAAATGATTCCTTGATGATATTTTAGAACCTGACTGGGATGCTGTGGGACTGAACGTGCATGAAATAAAAGATGTCAATGAGGTGCAGAGCTGGCAGGGAACCCTAGCTGGGGGCTGCTGGCGTCGCAGTAGTTTCACTCTCAATCAGGCTGGGATACGTTGATCTTATTTGCCTTTAGTGAAGTAGCGGGAACGGTGGACCATACACCCTGGTTCACTATTGAGAAGAATCGATAGCTCAGATTTTACGCATTGCGTATGAGGACTCGAAGACGCAGTACAGTTAAAGTTATCGAGAAACGTGTAAAGCTTCTAGAAGCTTTTGAGATGGGCTACCTGAGATGGTGCTGCATTTAATGAACTTCCTGGCTGTCAAAGCCAATTTCCCAAGAAACTTTGGACACCAGGATGGACGCGTCAATGCAGCCAGGATGCACCGTGTCTCTTTTGGCAATGGCGGCAGGGAGGATCGATCGTCGCGTTGCGGCCATGGACTAGATTGGTTGAATGATCGATTGAAACTTTAGAGTGGATTCCATGAAGTACAATAACAGTCTCCAGGTTTCCTGCAATTCTCAGAATACATAATGATAAACCCGAATAAAAAATTGCATTGGATGTTCGACCGTCATCTGGCCTTGATAATGCCTCTATGCAAATCAGATGGAATTTGGTACCTGGCTGCACCCAGAATGAGTGTTCTAGGAAACACCTATGCGAATCGACCTTAGCACGTTTCATCCGGGATCATCCTGAGACGGAACTCAAAATACAAAAAACTTGCATAAACAAGAATTGGCATTCAGATAATTTGGCTTTCACGCGGGTTACCAAGATATTGCTAGCAGCAAGCGACTTCTCGAGCTGGTGAATGGTAAACGGGAATGGAGATTTCTAGGATGAACTCTCGTAGCGTAGATCGCAGTAAGCGAGAGTCGATAGGGTCGGTCGGAAAGTAGTGCAGCGCTGACTACGATGGAGTAGAGTGCCCTCCAAGTAGGACAAGGGTTCACTGCATCTCTATCAATTACGTAGAGACGCCTGGGTAGAGTCTACGTCGGCTATGATGAAGTCAGGTTCATTGGCACCCTAGGACGTTCAGGAATGGACACCTTTGGGATGTCTTCGCCCTTTAAGTCGGTCACATCTTCCACTTCGTCACTGAAGAATCAAAGAAGAGTCTTACTCCAGCTGCCTTCAGGACATTAGTTCCTTGAAGATGTTTTTATACGTACGATCTTGAATATATTCTGAGCTGCCAACGCGTAGAGAGTGATCATGGCTTCCTTCCTGTATTATCATAATTGTAATGCGTTCAATGACTCCAGGCACGCGCCTTTTCTTCTGCTTCCTCCCTGCTCGCGTTCGTCCTCCTTCAAGGTACACGTTAACCGTGTAGTAGGTGCGCATATCGGAGTACGTTGATCCTGCTGCAAGGATCTCTCGGCCTCGGACACTCATGTAAATGAGGATGTTGGGACAGACTGGTAAACATGGAATCTCCACATTGTGTCTGTGAACATTGAACCTCTCAATTCGTTAATGATAGTCTCTTAGTTTCTGCCTACTTAAATAATTAATTTTAATGATTGTCTAGTTTGATCTTGCTGAGACACACCTTAAATTCCTTAATCATGATCAATACTGGTAACAGGAAGGTGCTGCTCGGGATTTTAATTTTCTGTGTCCTGTACAGTATATATATATATATATATATATATATATATATATATATATATATATATACACACACATAGATACAGATTCGAGTGCCACTTGGGAGCTGGGAATCTCTCTGGCAAAAAGCCAAATGCGATTAAGGTTAATGTTCATCGAGCTAGTTTTGACGCAGGGACTCTAGGTGAAGACCTCGCACCAGGGTATTCCCAGTTGATGGCGATTTTCCATATATTTTTTTTTTCTCTCAATCGACAGAACGACGTAACGTCAATCGATCTTAGAAACTCGAGGGCCACGTTGAGCAGTTGAGTGTTAACACGAATGACGAGGCACATATTGCGCATCGACCCTTGAGATAAGGGTGCTGCGCCATAAGGTCTCTTGTAGATATACGTTAACCTGAAGTAACAACTCAAGAGAATAATGCGCCAAGAGAAATTCTTGTCATGGATTTTTGCTTGTTTCGGTACAAGGTGCAAGTCTCATAGTTCCAGCCGGTGTTTTTCAGGTTTGTTTACTCGGATGGCGTGGATGGAATATCAATGCGACAGCTTTCAACCCTCAGTTGACTGTAGATCAGGTACCACGTGCAAGAGGTTAGGAAGTGACAGAGAGAGGTGAAGGTGACGATCGATTGCCCTGAAAGAGAAGAAAGGTGGTCAGGATGACAGAAAGAGGGCTCTATAAGCTGGTGTTTGCACCAGGTGTTTGGAATTATTACATGGAGGATTCCTGGCAGTCGTAGGAGCATTGATACTTCGAGGGATGGTTAGTCACGGCGGTGACTAACAATAAGTCAGAACTTAGGCGCTGGCTGGTTGAGGGTGATCGCGAGGAGGGTTGCCGAGTGGGAGGTCGAGGGCAACTGGGGATGACGCAGATGGAAAGAAAAGGGCGGGAGTGCGGGTGCGCGAGGACTAGGCTGCATGCGCCGCTGCAGAGACGCCGTAGTACCAGCGTCCTCCGCTTGTCGTCCCGGCGCCACAGTCTCTCCGCATGTACGGAGCCGGCTAGCCGTCTCCGTCTTAGGTCCTGTTCTCGCACCTTCTGCATAATGGTAAGTATTTTTTCGCGACATTTACCAAGTCGCATGCGGTCCTCGTACCTTCTAGTGAAATCCTGATTCTTTTCCAACATGGATTCCTGTCTTAGTCGATAGACGTTTCTTCTATGCAATAACGTTGAATCGTTAGTCCTTGATAACGCGGACATTCGGCAGGGCGAACCTTTTGAAGACTTTTTTATTTATCTTTGACTATTGGTATGCGCATTCAATGCGGTTGTCATTCTACACTGTTCGAAACGGCGCCGTTCGCTATTACTCCGTGTCAGAGTTTCCTGTCACGCGTAGAGTGGCCCCCTTGACACAAGCGGCCTCGGTATTCGTTGTGAATAACAGTACGTCGTGCTCGTGTTCTTGAAACGTGGTTAAGAGAAGTGCCAGAGGTAGCTGATGATAAGGACGTCTTGTGAGGAAAGTGAGAAAGTGTCAGGAGTCTCAGATAGTACGTGGGGATGTTTCTCGTGTTCTTTTTTAACGTTGACAGCCGGCACACGCCGTGACTGTAGTGGCTAGAATACGTGAGTGTCGCAGAGGGAGAATGACTACGTAGTTCGATGTGGAGCCACTAGCTGGCAGCACTTGCCGCGACATAATCGGCAATGCACTGTGAGCCGGAGGATTCGAGTCAGGTAAATGAATGGGACTGCTCGACGGAATTACAGGTGCTTGCAGACGCGACGTTACGGGATGAACGCGGCAGCTTAGCGAATGGGAACGTAGAGAGCATCGTTGTGAGCAACCTCTTCGATGGGGAGACTATTAGCTACAGCCTGGCTCTTCTACGGGGTCGGGTGCCACAAGGATGTTCACACATCACTGTACGAGCCCACAAAAATTCTGTCTCGGAGTGGCCCATCGTCTCCGGGGAGTTTCGTGCCCTGGTGGATCTCGCACGAGGTCTGAACAAGCTGGACCTGGAAGCTGGTGGAATACGTCGAAGATTTACTTTGATACATGAACCTAGACCAACGAGATTAAGAGTCACGCCTGTTTATGTTATCTGCTCTGGACACGATGGTTATTTCCAAGGTCCCAGAGGCGAAGATCGTTCACCGGAGAGCGCAGCGACCAGGATTGGCCTGGGAGCTAGACTCCTGCAGACTCTGACTGCCGAGAAACTTCGCGAAGCTGGTCACGGCAGGAAAACATTCCAACTCGAAAGAGATCTAGATGGTGCCGAGTGTCTGGTGATGCACAGTATGTTGCACGTGGATAGAGCTAGAGCAATGAGTCAGCGAGACCTTTGGGAATTAATAGCTCGTGAGTTGATGACTGGCCCATTAGCTTCAAGGGACCGGAAGTATTTGGCCTTCCTATCGTGCACAAGGTACCGAGGAGCGCCAAATCCAAGGACCCACGAAGACACCCTGGCAAGAACCGAAGGGCACGCTGCTCTAGGTGGTGGAGGTCTAGCACTTTTTGGGTCAGCCTGTCTTCACACCTGGCCCACCTGTTTGGCTCAGGTCCTCGGACGATTCTTGGACCCGACCCTCGTCGACACGGAACAGCTTATGGATGACAGCAACTACAGAGGCACACATGGAGGCTGCTTGGCAACGACTTTGGGTTCAGCTCTCCACGAACTAGGTCATACCTTTGACCTGGGTCACACCAGAGAGGGAATAATGGGTCGTGGCTTTGACTACGTGGACAGAGTGTTCGTTGGTGGCGCAGGACTGGATCCTAATCGTAATTCCATAAGAAGGGATCCTCAGCATACTACGATAGCCTTGAGCAGACCACTGAGCGTGACCGTGACAGTCCAGGAACCAATAATGGCCAGCCCCAGAAGAGGACGTCTTCTCTCAGAGACCTCAAGACCTTCCCCATCCTCAAGTCCACGTCTTAGTCCTGGTAGACTCTCAGCCCCGGCTAGTCCAGAGCTCAACAGATCCTTCTCCAGGAGTTTATCATCCACGGAGCCACCGACCCAACCTGATAGAACGTTCTGGGGACCCTCGTGCGCAGCTATCCTGGCTTATCATCGCTGGTTCAATAACGAGATAGACAACATACCTGCACGAGGACTCAACGAAATAGAATATGATGGAAAGAGGTAAGTTAGGTTATCTAGGGTTAAAAGATTTCTGCTAATAACTTTTCCGACCTCACCAGGAACGTCGTCCGCTCACGATACGGAGTACGCGTTATGGAACTTCGTGAATCGTCCGGTGGAATGGTAGTTGGTTCACGTCAGTTTCCTGGTGCTCGTCCACCTCTGGAAGCCCTGGTACCATCACCACCACCTCACTGTCTGGCTCCGCTCACTCTCGTCGCCGAGGACACTGTCGGAAACGTCCTGAAGCATCCCCTACCAACAGCCTTTTAGGACTTCCGAATATCCTAAACCTCCAATAGTCATCCTTACCAGTCATTCGAAGAATTTGATCTCTCAAGGAAGGTTCCTTTCTCCATTACTTAATACACTCTCGTTACTTCCTGCTGGAAATCTTTAACGGCTTCTGTTGCAGCACGTGTCGATTTTTATTTAAGAGGCTTATAGAGTTCAAGGCACAGAATCAGCACTATCTATATCGTACCTTGGAGTAAATAAGACTATCGTATTACGAGGCGCCGGTCTTCGGCTGGTACGTAGAACGTAGACCGATCTGCTTCGATGGTTGACGTTATCCTTGTCCGATAATTTATCCTCGAGCAGTAATGAAAATATTTTGTTGCTGTAGCAAAAAATTCAGACTACTTAATTGTTATCAGCGTCATCCGATATATCTCGATTATCATTAATTACCAAAGGAATTTCGTATATTATTAATTATTGCAAATCACGACTGTTTACTCGTGTCGCATAAAGGTACACGAAATTCAGAGATTCCATGTAGCACGTATAACTATTTGAAAAATGCATTTTATACGACAGGGCCAATTTCAAACGAAATCGAATAATTAATAAAAATTATAACAACATAATGCATGCGCATGCGCACCAACTCTCTGCGCAGTCATTACGCACCGCGTGTACCCGTTTATGCTCTACGCCACTTGTCTTAAACAAATGCATTTGATTCATGATAAGCACAAATTTGTTCAGGATTATCAGGAATTTCCTAGCATACACAGTTAATACCTAGATCGATTAATCCTACAAGCATATACAGAGCCGTGTGTGGCGTCATACAGAGGAAATTTAGAAAGAAGTAGCACGCGGACTCACTTAATCGTGTACAATGTATACCATAGCAACGTAATATGCGAATTTAAAATTTTGAATACCCTATAACAGACTAAGATAAAGAATATAATTTAAAACTGTGAAGACTCCATCAGTTTTTCTACTAGATTTCATAATCACTTATAACTATTGGTTCCTTGACAATTTCTCCTAAACATATAATTAATTGAATTACCTTTAAGGATTCATTGTGCATTTACAATATTCCATTGATATGGTATACTCTGAATACATAGTATATATATATTCTCATAAGATTTACATATTTAACGCGTTAGGATTTATTAGAAATTGTACATTGTACAGTATTGATTTCATAAATTATTTTAATAATATTATAATAGACTAAAAAAACGAATTTGCAAAGGACAATATTAATATATTGTACTGCAGAATCTCATGGTCGAACGGCATGAAATGATCAATATATATATATAACTATTATTAATAATAATATAAGAATGAGTGAGAAATATGTTCGATGGTGATCGAAATTAATTTTGTATCCTTTTCACGACATATCCTTCATTCAGATTATTTCTTCTAGTCACTCCTGCATTCAACCTTAGTAAATCATAAGAGGCATCCAATAGCCTTTATTGATAGATGCCGAACCATACTACACAGTTAGCCGAATAGATAAGATAAGGTAATCATATGACGCCTTGGTATCCGAGGAGTTCTCGATGATTTAGGTTTCAGCTACACACCAGATGTAACGCTTCGTTTGACTTTCTCTTCGTTTCCTTCGTCGAACTATTAGACGTGTTTTTACTGTTGACTGCAGCTTCTTCACGTTTACTTCGATAAACCATCGTAGTAAGCCGATTTGGTAGCAATTACTCTTTTGGGTAAGTACTATCAAAATATCGTCTAGTTAATCATATTCAAATAGAGAACTCAGCCTGAATTTGGGTCGAGATACAATCTAAATGACAATAATAAAGTGACGCTAGTAAGTGACTGTGTTTTTATAAGAATCCAAAGCAAATTCAAATGTATTAATGGTATATCTATAGCTTACTGATATATAGATATACAACATACGTGTTTCACCTTTCAACTGGACTACAATGGAAACATATAATCGGTCCACGGGTTTCGTGTGATTTTTTGACAAAATAAAAAAACGAAATTTTTTAGTAAACTACATGCGGCTCTGTATAGAATTGTTGTTAGAAAGTATGGACGTGCATGATTTGGTACTGATATACACTTTTTGTATACATGTTCTTGTGATCTTTTAAGGATAGCATTTGTTTGTTGTCTGTCAAAAAAATATATTTAACCCGTGGACCGACTCTATAATCGCCGGTTCAGTAGTAATTATTAAATTGCGACTTAAAGAATTCAAGTACTTATATGAAATGCGTTATCGAATTATGTTTAATTGATTTGAAAAATGGTTGAGTGTAACGTAGATAACTGTGATAGCGAACGATTCTTCCTGATGAAATAAAGGAATGGGTAACGTATAGAATGCGTATTTCCGGTATAGTGAAAAGTTACGTATTTATAATTTCGTTGCAGGCAATAAAAAATGTCTGCACCTAATGGTGATGTTCGGAGACAGGTCGCTGAAAATGATGGACAGGAGGAATTCGTGTCGTTTCCTGAAGTCATCGATGGAAAAATCGCAACGGAAGAATTTTTGGCGGCAGCACAAGGCATAGTTCGAATGGTTGGTGAGTGTCATTACCGCATGGTTCAGGTTTGTCACATAACCTCGAGGTAATAATTGAAATCGATTAAATATAAATGAGGAAAAATGTTAAGTATAAATAAAAAATCATTGATTGATATACTTATCTATCTTTTAAAGATAAATTTGGAAAACTCTTCGCACCTGTCAAATATGATATGCAGGGAAATATCGACGTGAGTAAAATTGTACTGAAATAGATTAATCTATATTTCTATATTATGTTCTGTAATTAACGCTGTTGTAGAAAATCAATACGAAATATAATAGCAATAGGCAGCAGCATCTTACTCTGCAGGATTTGATTCTTTTGGAGAAAGCAGCAGGTCGTGATTTGATTGCTACTGACGCATTATTGTGGCTGAGAAGGTAAATAAAAAAATGATGGCAAAAGTGTTTTTGAAAAGTTTAATAAAGACAAACGGATAGATTTGAATAGTTTATATATTTTTCAGGGGACTTTATATGATACAGCTATTCTTCGAAGAAATTATTGAAGATCACAAAGCTGGTAGGAAGACTGAAGATCTTGGTGCTTTTTTGAAGAAAGCATATAAAGAAGCTTTGGAACCATTTCATGGCTGGATGGCGCAACAACTTTTTAACGTGAATATCAAAAGTTTTAGTGGAAACTTATCTTGTCAGTGATTTTTATTGATCATTGATTTTAGCTTATAGCAAGAATGGTACCTACAAAGACAGCTTTGCTGCAGGCCATGGCTAATGGAAAACCAGGTCAAGAGGATATTACGTTAAAGGATTTGGAGGTAGTCCTTATAGGAATGAAAATAAATGTTATAAATTTATGTTCCTTCTATGAACAATATAATCTTAATAATAATGCAAGAGTGTAACGCATATTGTGTGAGGCATGTTCAGAATTAATCAACACCGATTATTCCTGCCATATACTAGTTGTCAAAGACTTAAAAGATTTTATAACGCTTGTTCAGTACTTGTAAGAGAATTTTATATTTGTCTATTAATTGGACATGGGCATATGTATTTATTAAAGTTACAAATGTACGGGTCACGTAATATATATTTTATGTAAATAAATGCTTTTTCTTCATTCTGCATGGTGCTTTTTATAGAAAAATCTACTTCAGTCTAGCTTATCCTCGATACCATACAACTGTGCTAAATAAAATCTTTTTGCATGATGATCTGCAGAATGCTTTAAGGCCATGGTTCCTGTAATGATTTCAGTGACAAGAAGAAATAGCATAATACCATTGATCACTCTCTCTCCTAGAATAGGCATCGTTCCTTCATCCAAAATAAGGAACATTTCCAAGGGAAATTGCAAGAGAGTAGAAATCAGCCAAAAACTTGCTAATTCTGGAATCTGCAATGGTATTGAATTATATAATAAATCCATACAAAATGAGAGGATGAATTGCACAATTATACGATCTTACACACCTTCTCTGCTAAGTTACCCATATACCCCAAGTAAAGTCTTGTACACTCCAAAACAGATATAACAATAAATACTGTGACAGTTGCAAATTTGTACAAGTCCGACAGTCTGTAATACTGAAAAAAAATACATCACTTGGAGCATCGATAAAATTATACAAGAGTTTCAGTCTTTGCCAAGAACTTTCTTAATAATTACTTTCATATCCAAGCAGCATACAATAATCAAAAACCATGGAACGAAGAGCCATACGTTAAAATAGAGAGCCATTTGAAGCGGTAGACTAGATTTAATATGATGCTCTGAAAAATATATGAATAAGCAATGAAGTTTCATACAAATAATAAAGAAACTGTTTCCACTAAATAAGAGAATACCAATATCATAAAATTCCTTCTTGCGATCATGGTATGCTAAGCCAGGAAATATATGATCCGAAGCAGTTACCACCGAGCTCCTCCACATTTTCTGATAGACTTCATTAAATAGTTGTAAGCATTAAATCGCAATGCAACTTATTGTACCTATCAATAAAAGATAAATTAATAGTTTAATCTAATTCAACAAATTGATACCCAAATATACCTATACACATCCAACATATTGATTTCAAACAGAATGTAAACAAAATCAGACAAACCACAGTTACTTCTTGGACTTATAAACTATTGCCATCTATGAGACATTCTAGGTAGTAATTTACCTGCAGAGAGTACATTTATATTCCAAAAACTTCTCCTGGATCTGTTCACAGAAATATACATACTACTAACAAATAATACTCCAAAACCTTATATCTTTTTGTCTCAAACATTTCTTTCTCTTTTATCGTACGAAAGTGTTTGAGTTTCAATGCAATATGATTCCTCCATTATCCAATGGTGTAAATAGAATTAAAGAATGCATCATGTTATTTTAGAACATATCTGCGCCACTGCATTATTGAGCTACAGTTCTACTTCGTGAGTGTAATCGGACCTTTTTCTTAAGTTAATATATATCTTGTTAAAAGCCATTAGGAGTTTTATCTAAATCATTGCTATTTGTATTACTTGGAACATCCATCCCACGCGCTTCCCTTTTATCGGTAGTGTCCTGCTAAAGATACAGTGACAGTTTATAAATTGGAGCACTAAGCAAGATTCTTTATCAGACTGTGATCTGTTCTTATATGATCACCGCACAACAGTAATCTCTGCAATTTATAAGTGGATACCAGATTTCTGACAGCTATGGCATCTTCTCAAGTAAGAAAATATTTTACTATTAAGCATTCTATCCTTTGTTTTTTATTATACATATCTTCTTTTTGTTTATCGTTCCAGATTGATAAAGTACTGAAGATATATAAGTCTGTGGCACAAAGTCCTTCTTTGTCTACTGCCAAAATTATAAGAGTTGTAGATAATGGAGTGACAGTGCAAAGTAAGTGGTCTCAGAGAAATCTTGAGAGACGCACAAACCAGCGTTTTGTACAGGAGCATGTATTAGATTCTAATCTTCAGGTTGTATCAGAGAGCTTTCCTATTGATATAACAACAGAGTATGTATTTTTTTCAAAGAAGGTATAGCACTTTACGTATGCTTAAATCAGAGTGACAGAGCAATAATTCACATTATAATTCTAACAGGGTTGTATCTGTATTATCTGATGATGAGCAACGTAGAGCTGTATTACGGTCAGCAACAGTTGACAATGCTTCCAAACAATTTATAGAAATCTGGGATAGACAGCACCTTGTCAAAAATTATGACTTAACTGCTCTGGATGTACATGGTGATGTGTATACTGACTGTACGTAGTAAACAACATTGATTAAGAATTAATTTGTGTCAACCTATCTTCCATAATACGTTGTGTCCATTACAGCTGAGTTTGGTGCCTTTCAATGGTCTCCGGATAAGAGTAAATTGCTTTACATTGCTGAAAAAAATCTTCCTAAATCAGAAGCATTTTATAAACAGAAATCAGTAGACAAAAAGGAGAAAGAAAAAAAAGAAGAAGAGGAAACGACAAAAGTAAGTAGTTCAAGATTAAGATATGCATATCTAACTTAATTAATTTTTTGATAAACTGATTATCGTATTTCGCTATAATCTTTAATATGCTTATCACTCCACAGGGAAACGAATATATATACAAACCTCATTGGGGAGAGCAATTGGTAGGAAAGCACAGGCCTGTCGTAGTGATTCTTGATACAAATACAGATACGATTAATGCTTTAACCGGAGTACCAGATGACCTATCCCCTGGCCAGGTACTTTGGACTCCAGATGGCCAAGACGTCGTAGGTGTAGCATGGAAACACGAACCCAGGTATCTAGGTCTCATCGCCTGTTCCAACAGAGATTCATGGATCTTCTTATTGAAGAATGGAGAATTCAGTATGACGCAAATTCAATAATAAAATATTTATTCACTTATCTAATCGTAGTGTAATAAAATCACATGAGTTTACTACGTTCCAGAAAAAATATCTTTAGACGGATATGCAGTGCGTTCGCCTCAATTCAGTTTGGATGGAAAATACCTTGTCTGGTTGGAAAGGGAAGCTGATGGACCACATCACAATGCCCACAGACTGATGCGAATGGAATGGGAAGCATCCACAGAAAAGGTCCTTATCTACTAATAGAATTATTTGGCTGCTAGATTCTTTTGATAATCAGAAATCATTTTATCAACTTCTAGATGGATATACTGATTGACGTTGTTCATATTAGTATTACAATTAATAATGAGAAACAATTCTACGGATTATATGATCGAAGTTTACCTAGACGATGCTGGAGTGCAGACTCTAAGTATTTATTTTTGAGTACGACTCAACGCTCGAACGTTAAATCATACATCGTTAATGTTGGTAGGTGTGCTGCTTTTATTTTATTTTAAATAAATAAATTATTGTCATTAGAACACTGTGACTTTTAGAAACGAAGGCCGTTACTGAAATCGAAAACGACAGCAGCAGCCTGACAATTTTGGACGTGAGAAACGACGTAATCTCCTTCGTCAGGACGTCCTTGATAGAACCTTCTCGCCTTGCTATAGGTCGTTTCAATTCGCAGGCCTCCAACATTGGAAATATTAAAAGAACCGAAATTACTTCTCCGCAAGATATTCCTGGGCTTGAGAATATCAAGTATGAGCAAATCGAACACTTTTATGACAACAATGATGAAGTTAGTACGTATCACCTTGTACAATCTGTGCAAACATAAATTAATAAACCTGCTGGATTCAGTATATGTAATAATATTTTTCAGAGCAATTCAATTCTATATACTTTGGACCAAAGGATGGTGACCTCAAATCAACTCCGTTAATAGTAGCACCTCATGGAGGACCTCATGCTTCATTCGCAAACGTCTTTTCTCTGGACCATACCGTCTTTGCTCTGCTGGGTAAATATAGGCATTCACAATTCAAATATCCATGTCAAATTCAAGAACCACTGGTATATTAAAAAATTTAAGGATTTGGAATACTCCAAGTCAACTTCCGAGGATCTACTGGAATGGGTGCAAAGAATGTGGAGTTCCTCCAAGGAAAGGTGGGCGACGTTGACGTCAAGGATTGCATCGAAGCGACACAAGAAGCTTTGCGCAGATTTCCTTGGCTAGATCCAATGCGTATGGGACTCTCCGGTGGGTCTCACGGTGGCTTCCTAGTGGCTCACCTGAGCGGCCAATATTCGGTATCTTACAAAACAATTTTTAATAAATCATACAAGTCCATAGTACAATCTCAATACAGATAGTATTCGAATTTCAGAATTTATTTAGAGCTGTTGTAGCGAGAAATCCAGTGATCGACATTGCTGCCATGTATACTATATCAGATATACCAGATTGGTAAGGATAATCGATCATTAATAAAAATGCCTTTCTATTCGGGTAATTTATCGATTTGTATTTCAGTCGCAATACATTGAGTAGGGAAGAAAGAATCGCGTTCCAGGATTGTGTGTAAGACTTGCCGTAGAATTAATGCGTCTTTAATAAGATGTTGAACTGAGCATTACCGCAAAATTCAAGAAATACGAACCTTGCCATAAATTCGTACCTATTTCTTATGATACAAGTTATCCAGTCCGAACAAATTAGCGCCCCACCATTAACCCCAATGATCCATATATCGTTACAAGGTTCATTGCGTTTTATTTTATGATTTTTAGGTGTACTGCTGTAATTGCGTATCCTTTCCACGAGTCAATACCGCAACAAAAATCTGCAGAAATGTTTGTCAAGATGTTTAACTGTTCGCCAATTGTCCATGCAGACAAAGTACGTGCACCAACTTTGATTTGCATTGGTACCAATGATCTACGGGTACCGTGTTCTCAGGGAATACTTTGGTACCAACGTCTCAAGGCCAATAATGTCAAGACTAGGTAATTATATCTGATATTTTTTTAATATTCAATCAGAAAATAATAAAGGACAAATTTATTCACAGGATGCTAGTCTATGAGGATAATCATCCATTGGGATCAGGTCCTGTGGAGATTGACAATATTATTAATGGAGCCCTGTGGCTATTGGAGCACACTGCCGCACAAGAACAATAAAATGATGTCACGTTTGAAATTTAATTTTTTGTACGAGAAACCAAAATATATTAGATAATGTGAATAAACAAGTGTACTTTATTGTCCTTGAATACCTGATTAGAAAAAAAAAATTTAATGCACTAAGTACGTATCAGATTATGTCTCACGCAAATAAAGAAGACTTGCAATTATTGAACGATTCAGTATGTTTTTTATGTTTTGACTAAAAAAAAACGAGTTTTACGTTAATTTTAAATTGAAAAATTATCATTGCATTGCACAGCATTTTGTACCTCCTTGTGCGTAAAATCTGATAGACGCTTAAATGTACCCAGGAAGATAACGTGATATCGTTATGTATTTAATTTTCATTTTATTACAAATTCAATATTTACAGAACATTAATTCATCTACATCAGAGTGGTTTTATGTTTTATATTATATACGTTGCTGTAGCAACTCCAAAATATACATCTATATATGTGATATTATAATTAGCGATATTTGTAAAGTCAATATGGATATGCGAGTCGAAAATCTCATATTGTTAATGGCAGGCACATGTAAATAGAATATGTTTTATATGTTTCCATTAATTTTGACATATTTTCTAAATACAAAAGAGTATCCCGTTCACGGTCTTTGCATTTATAGTCTTATCCTACGTTATACATATGTATATAGATCTAAGAGATACATGTGTAGGCGGAGAATCGGTTACCAAGTATTAAGGTCACTGCTTTATACATTTGTTCGAATAAACTACGTTACTTTTGGGGAAAAAAAGTTAAGTTTCTTCATACGCAATGAGAACAATTCACAGCAGTCTTATTCACCAATTTAACTCTACTACAATACTAAATCGATAGTAAAGTTAAAGCAGTTCTCCTGAACTTTATTTCTATTCAAAAGTTATTGTCCAATATAAGTAGTTGAAGCAAATTATAGAAATTCTCCTTAACTTTCGAACACCTCTTCATTGTCCTTACGTGTCTTTGGATTATGAATAAAACTCGAAGCTTCATCGCATGATGAGATTCACAAAAAAAAAAAAAAATATTGCGATTTTTTCTTACAATGATTAGACGATTACTATTCGATAGGTAATTGGTATCGAAACATTAAAAAGTTAAGTACCGTTAGTCAGTGTTTACAAGATTCTTATATGGACGTATCTTATTTTAATCTACAGTTATTAGAATACAAATGGGAACTATTGAACTGGCTCTTTAGAGCGATGAAATCATTATTCGCAAAAGCAAATTGTACGATTTTATCTAATTAAAACATTAGATAACTTACCGATGAGAGATTACTTGTTATTGTGTGGTTGTGGGATTCGGTTGATTAGGGAACAGAGAATCGTAACTAGGGGGCAAATCCTTGTCTAGAACAGGTGCTGGTACCACTACTTCCAACATCGGTGCTGAGGCCACTGGACTATCGACAGGTCTATTCATTTGTCTTTCTAACTGTGGGATATTATCATTGGCAGTAGTTGGTCCTGCACAGTCTGATGACCAACATAATTTCTTATGCCTTCGACATATCCACAAGCATACAACAAATATGAGGAAGCATAAAAATATAGTGGTCACTGCACCAACAGTCACTTTTGTTCCAGTACCATTGCTTACAATTATACCAGGACATTCACTCTCTTCAGCAACACAATTGTCAAAAGCACAGTTGAGATAACCATCACAAAAGAAATCTTTCCAAATACACGTGCTTTCACGTACAGGTAAAAATTCTTCTGAGTCAACTTTTTCACAGTCTGTAATGGAAATATAAGTAATTAATTAATGTAAATATTAGTTTGGCATATCTCATTATCATTCCTATTAATCAAATTTATTACCTGTATAAGGAGTGTATACAATACTTAGATCCAGTGTCTCGTCTTTCTGTAGAGGTTCCTTAGAAATAAATATCTTAGTCTGTAGTTTTCCTTTGACATCAAATATAGAATAAGATCCACTATCTTCATTTTCTTCAGAACTTTCTGTTTCAGGAGAAGTGAAATACCTCGTACTTCTCCAATCAAATTGGCCACAAAATTCTTCAGATTCATAACCATCCCGTCTCTTAAACTAAACATCAATTGATTAGTAAGTCGTATCAATGTAATAGACCATCAAAACGATACAAACAAAAAAGTTCTTACCTTTAAGTAATCTAAACATTTGGTCCCATTTCGTCGGAAAGACATTTTCTGTATAACAGCAAAGAGCTGCACTCCTTTGTGCGTTTCAACAGTAAATTTACAATATCTATCAGCAGTGACAATCCACCTATCGAACATGTGCTCAGGCTTAACAATAATTGCAGTCTTCGCATCATTTAAATTCAGTAGGCCAGTGGTCCCAGTAATCTTGCCCTTTCGTGCCAGAGGATGGCAAATCCTCTCGCTCTCCAGTGGGTCTGGAATGTCAAATAATATTTATGAGAATATTATTAAACCGAAGCCATATCAAATCTTGTTAGAATTATGATAACAATAAAATTATTAAAACTCACATCTCACGTACAGCTCGCAAAAGACGACATTACACAAAATAACGCTCGACAAGAGCAACTGGTAAACAATCTTCGAAGTACACTCTACGACCATTTTGGAGGAACTGGAACTGTCATAGAGCCATAAAGATGCTGACACTGTTCTCAGCATCTAGGATCTCAAGATGACAAGACTTTAATTGTTCCAAGAATTCACGAGTATGACTGCTCAAAAAAATATTTGTTAAACGAGGCCCAATTCACGTAGCATACCGATTAACTAAACCGATACGAAAAACACGTCATACAGTTACTCTTTGTTTTCCCTCTACATTTGCAAGAAAAAATTACACTGAAACTCAACTAAAGCTAACGTTGTATTGGTTGGTTAGAATATACCAATTGTTTCATATCCAATAGAATGTTTCCATTTACCAACTACCAATATCTGAATCATTTTATTAATATTAAAAAAGATGACTTCGTTATCGGCATAAATGCATTACCATACGTATTCACACACGTAGTGCATTGCCATCAAATTTTTGGCGGTAACGATTTTCAATTTGAAAATCCATGAATTTAAAAACTCATTAATCCGTCTAATTACAATTTCTGCGTGATAAGCTGTGTATGGACGTTTCTCCAGTGCAATTATGGAAGAAATAATAGAAATTGACTTTGGAAAGGTCGCTCTGGGTACAACGGCTACTGAAATCATCGAATTACGCAATCAGAGCTGTGTAAATTAGTTTCAGGAAAAATTCCTTATTGTACATTAATTTTAACGCATATTTTTTCAGAAAGAACAGTCGTACGAGGTTCGTAGAGATCCAATTACGAATCCTTTGGATTATGTTTTCAATTTGGAAAAATATGCCTGGTCTCTCCTACCTGGAGAAACTTTTATTTGCCATATTTATTACAAACCGACTACCTATTTTCATAAGAATACGGATTATTTTATAGTAGACGATTGCGACCTTAAGCGTTACAAAATTATCGTACGAGGAAATTGCATTGGTAATTATTAGAATAAAACTTTTGTATTTAAATAATGGCAATTTCATGGTTATTTTGTATTTGTATTTTCTTCGTGCAGGCCCTGATATTCAATTTTCCGTATCAAAACTTGTGATGATTTGTTCCAACGATGAAGGCTCGATCAAGAAGAGAATTCGAATGACAAATAATTCCGATATCAAAGGAAGATTTATGTTTGATATCGACGAGAATCAATCCGAATTCAAATTGAACTTGTACCATGGAATAATTAATCCATTTGATAATCAACTTCTGACAATTACTTACATCCCTCGTAAAACTGGATGCTGCGTCATGTATCTTCCTTGTATTATAGAAAGTCAGGTAAGCCTATCGGAGAAATTATTAATTTAAACTTGAAAAAGAAAAACCAAATAAACGTTGATTCAGGGTCCGATTATTTTGGAACTTTATGGATATTCCACTGATTCATTCCTTAAAGAAGATAACATCTGTTTTGAGACTTTTCCAAATTCTCCAGCAGAATTTAAAAATTTCGAAGGATACATGAAGGACAATAATTCTGTCCTAGAAGGATATAATCCTCCTTCGTCACTTTCATCTAACTACATAAATTTTGGTAAAGTCAGTAACGATCATACAACACGTACCGTATGTTTCACAAATCACAGTCAGATTGACTTTTCAATTAAATGGGACGAAGGTAAAGAATGCAATTGCAAAAGAACTAGATAAATTCATTAGAAATATTATTTATTACAGATATCGATAATATCTTCACTATGAGTCCCAGTAGCGCCATAGCACATGCCCAGCAATCAATTCTCTTCGAAGTTCACTTCCAACCTGATAAGGAATCAGCTGTTTATCATCGAGAATTATTCGCCAATATTTTGTGGAATAATGATAAATTTCAAAACGAGATTGAGAGTCAATCAAAAGAATCGATAGTATTCGTTCCCTTAGTATCATCTGTTCGAATGATAGGTATATATTTTATTATCATCATATAAAATTCATTGAATTATACATAACCCCATTTTTAATTAATTTCAAGGTCATTCATTTCCGCTAACCTCTACCGGATGGATTCCGCAATATGAACTTCCTCAAATAGTTATTTTACCACCGACCACACCTTCGCAAGCAGTTTACACGACTTTTGTCATTAAAAATCATGGATACCTTCCGTTAACCTTTCGTTTTGTAGCGCCACATCTAACCCACTTTAGCGTGAAGCCGCTTCTGGGTACAATTTACAGGTTTAAAATTTTCTCTTAAATATGTAAATATTTATTGTTATTTTTTATTGAATTTTTAGTACTGCAAGTTAATTATTTAAAATTATAGAAATCATCACGCAATCGTCCTGGGCATGTTTCCTAAGGCTGAGAATAACTTGCTGTATATGGAACGGTGGGCGGTACAGTTTAATGAAAATCCCAAAAATGAGGCTTACGTTGATTTCAAAGGATACGCGGAGTTTCCAAATGTAACTGTAGGCGATAATGAATTAGTGGAATTTTTACCAGTCTATCCTGAATGTCATCAGGAGAAAGAAGTCATCATGCGAAACATAACGCGTCATCGAATAACGTATATATGAATCGATATTATCTTTGTATAATTATCATTCAATTTTATTATTAGCTCTATCAATTAATTCAGGTATTCATTTCATAACGTACCTAAAGAACTGTGCATCGCACCTTCAAATGGCGAAATTCATGCAAACGAGACAATAATATTAAACTGGACATTCTGTCCAGTAAAATTAGGCGAATACGTTTTCAGTCTCGATTGCCGATTAAGGGGATTGAGAGATGGACGTTTTATTGGAAATACCCAAAATATCAGTGTAAAAGCAATAGGAAGATGCGAGCTTGGCTACCTTGTTGTAATTAATGACTTTTTATTGTTTTAATTAATAATCTCATATATAGCCAAACAAATAAAACCATCAGGCGCTACCGGAAGTGCTGGATTTTGGAATTCAGGCCTACGGAGAATCACGGGAACTTAGTTTTCACGTATTTAACTTCAGTGCCGTAAAGATTCACTTCAAAATAGAGTGTGCACACAGCAGCTGGCCAGTTGGTGACATAAAGCGTGATCTACGAATTCATCCTGTTTTGGAGACTCTTCATCCTGGTAAAAATCAAAAAATCCTTGTTCGACTTACACCACAGGAGTCTGGGTATTACGAATTGTCGATTCGTTACTACGTCAGAATCAATACTCAGACTGAAAGAACAGTGTCGATTGCAGAACCTCGAGAAGTTTGCAAATTAAACTGTGCCTGTACTCTGCCCATTTTAAAAGTACGTGTAATCGTTTATAATCAACCGATAACGATTCTAATGTTGACTTTTTTTAGATCAAAGATCTGCTGTACCATGGATCTGGTCCAAACATATGCAAAATCCTTCTATGGAAAATGATACAGATAAACAAGTAAAAAAGAAAACAATATTTAAATATAATGGAAGACAAATTATATATTTCTCCATAGATTGAATTCCATTATAAAAGATGTAATGCCTGACGAGACGAGAAGTATTGTAATGAACTTCCCAGCCTTCACTGTACACGAGGAACCATTTTTTATAAAATTACTCATGGTTAATCCAACTTCCATTTCTGTTTCCTGGACTTTGAAAAGGATTCAACTATGTTCTTGTCAACGTATCGCCAAAACTAGGAGCTTTTCGTTTAAATCCATTGAATACAATTGCATACACAGAGAAGCATGCAAGATTTATCCAAAAGAAGGAACTCTGGAAGTAATAAAATCAATTCGCCGTCTTACAATTTAATAAGAAATCAATGAAAAATATTAACATTAAATCATTTACAGCCCAGGAAAGAAGCTATTTTGACGATAGAGTTGCTTTACAAATTGTCAGGAACAACGGAACTTCAGTGGGACTTTGTATTAAGCAACAATCGTCACATTTTTCTGAAAACAAGCATCCTCACAATATTAGAACAAGAATCCAAAGCTATGATGCTTTATGGATCGCAGGCAAATCTCGAAAGTATTTATATCGGGGATTTTGATCCCATTTATCAGGTAACTCAAACAGTCAATAAACATTGAAGCACATACATAGTTTAGTCTAACAATTAAAGTTTTGAACCTTGGCGGTGCTGGACAATATAGTCCAAACCATTTACGCTAGACTGAAAGCTTTCAAACAAAGCTATGTACCATATTAATTATCAGTAACAATCAATATTTAGATGTGCTGGATGTACAACAATAGTAATCATGACGTAACTTACTCACTGGACATCAATTCATTACGCAAAGCCAATAAGACGTATCGCAGCGAAGTATTTTCGTGTCTTCGTCCTTCTGGCAGACTACCAAAAAATTCTCACAAACCCGTAATACTAAAATTTCAGCCGAGATACTCAGGAAAATTTTATGTATGTACAATACCTACTGTTTATTTTGTATTCGTTATGACCGGATATTTCATATGTATAATAATACGATAGGCAAATGTTCCTCTGATGCTTGGAAATAACACGACAGAATTACAACTCCATTGCGAAACTACAGGCTATTTTAAAACTCAAATTCTTACCGAAATATCACCAGTTCGCGATACATTTTCCATTGACCAAGTACCTGTGTATTTTAATACGGATCATATTATATTGCCACCTCTAGGAACGCATAGCAAGATCACCAGGATACTGATGATTCACAGTACTCTCAGCACCGACGTGCTTGGCTATGAATGGAAAAAGTTTGTTTCAGATATATTTATTTACTTTGCTTTACATATATGTTACGAATTCTTTGAATTTAATGCAATCATTTTTATAGCTACGATTTGCCAGGAATTATTTCAATTCATATTAATCCACGTAAAGGTCGGATACAACCGGAAACACCTCAAACATTTTATGTGACTGTGACTTCCGGTGGACATGCTTGTAAAATTAATCCTGATGTTATGTGCGAATTTATTAACGTTAGTGAACGACGCGCTTATAAGAAGAACATTTTAGTTTCTCGTGTTGAATCTGAGGAATTGAAAGGACAATTTTCTATTACGGAAAAGGGCACGGATGTTCCTGTTGGTAACATTTATTATTTGACTTTTTTTAAATATGCTGCCTTTTATTAATTTCCGAAACAGATGCCACGTACTGAAATCAGGGAAAGACCTCTGCCTTTTCACAAGGCTGTTACTGTTCTTTGTTACATATATGGTGTGCAAGATGAAGATTTGAAAACTACTGTTATGCAGCAATTAACTAATTATCCGCCGAACGAAATACATTTTGTAATGAATGAATCTAAACGCGTTGTTGAGGAAAATTTGATAAATATGGCCAGCTTTATTTTGGAGGGGATGATATGGTAAAATATTCAAAATTGTATAGCGTATTTTGAATTTTTGTGATTGTGAGTTTGTCCTTAGGAAAATTTTAAACAGCAAATTTTTTGAAGATGTTACACTAAAAATCTTGACCGATAATCAAGATTTGAAGTATTCTCAATTTTCTATTAATGAAGTACGCAGAAGAAAATTAATTAAAAATTCTTACATTGTACCTCCTGAAAGATACATCACTGCAATACTGGAACGTGTGAGTTTATTATCAATAAAAACGAACTAGTCGCGATAAACATGTGTCATTTGTTTTAGATGACATTTATGATAATACACGAAGAATTTGTTTTGGATATATATCACTTAGCACAGCCATTTGATATCAGGGATGTTACGTATATGAAAATACGTCCGCAGTTACGTGAAATTAAAATGGTTCCTGATGATAGCGAAAGTAAACAAAGACAAAACTTTTTTTCGGTTAACAATTGAATGTTGGTGTTTAGATATATAGATATTTTGTTTTATAGAAGCAGAGCCTGCCACAGAGAGCCAAATTAAGAAAGAATCAAATATCAATGAAAATCCAGATATAACATATACCGTTACTTTCAATAATTTATAAGACTAACTATGCTTGGGTGCTTTGACAAAGTCAATGAATGAAAACCTTTATATACAAATTTTATTGAAAAATAAGATTAACTAATTTGTTGTATGTAGCGATCTGGAATCCGTCGAAAAACGGCCAGGAACTTGTCACCTTTATTTCTTGTCACTTTTTGACCTTCCTCCGTACTCTCATATAATTTTTCTACAATGGGATCTGTACTCTGCAAAACATTAGTGACATCTTTAGAGCAACTCTTTACTGTGGTATAAATTACAATATGAATATTTATTGTTGATTCTTACCAACTGTGAGTCTGGAACTCTTTCGAATAATGGATGTTCTTCGAAATGTTGTACCATCCATTCATGTAGATCCTTCACATCGGTAACTGTGTATACCACAGCCTTTGAATAATAAAAGTAGCAATTTAATAGGCAACTTACTAATGATTTATTTTGTTTAAAAATACTCACATCCAATGCTAATACATAGGCGTATTCGGCCAATAGAGATTTATTAATTATGCGCCATTTATGCTTTGCTTTTTTGAAATGTGGGTCTGGGTACAGGAAGAACATCTTTTTCAACTGCACAAAAACAATAACTTCCTTGTAATGATTAGAATAGAATAGTATGCTTTTAATAGGATATTTTTACCTGTCCTTTATGAAAGTAATTAGGTAGATACTTCATAGCATTAGTCCTTAAACAAGCTATATTTTGATACTGGCCTGGATATTGTGAACGCAATGCTGCAATGCGATCCATAACATAGTCAGACACCTTCACTCTGATTTCCATCCCAACAATCAAGTTATCAGGAAACATAGAAGAGAGTGTAACTGTCAGAAAAATCTTAATATAATCCTTCAGTAAATCTAGTCATGATATGATAAACAAATGTCCAGCTAACCTAAAAGCCCTCCATAACCACATCCTACGTCAGCAAATTCTACTTTCTTTGTAGATAGATCTTTATTTTGACTTTCTCTTGTTGAAAAAAACTCTGGATACAAGGAGCTCCAGTCCATTTCATCTGGCGAAGAAGGACTGAAATAAGAATATACAAAAAAAACCTTTATCCCGTTTGAATAACAAAAATGAATGAAAATGAAGTAAAATAATTTGTCTCACTAGTCTATACAGTGGTCAGCAATAGGATTGGAGTGTGCCCGCTGCCTGTAGTATTTCTTCTGTGGTAAGGCCAACATCTTTAGTAGAGCAAGTTCAAAAAGCGTCCTGCTGCTCTTGAATCCAAATCAGTTTTTTCTCGTTGGTTAAAGTCGGTTTAGCAAGCCCACGTGTACTATTAGGCACCCAGCTGAATCAGCTGACAAGAGAATATCGAGAACGCTTGGTGCGCCAGCTAGTGCCAAGAATCTTATAGGGTATCAAATGAAAGGAAACGACAAAGCTCGTTTCAGCTCGAAATCAGTGAGCTAGTAGTGGCTTTCCAGGATCGCGTTTAGTGGCTCGTAGAGGATCTTTCAGTCGTCGAAAGTCCAGCGAATAAGATGTGAACGGTGAAACGTGTGAAGAATCGACGAGGAGTGAAAACGCGAGATTCTCGATTATTTTTTGGTGAATGACAGTGCTTTCTCTACGGGCTGCTTTAGGTGAGGTTACGGTCACTTCGTGGAGGAGCTTGCGACGTAGGCTCAGACGCCGAGCAACGTTAACATGTCTTGTATCACTTTGAAAAATCACGCGCGTGTCAAGCTGTAAATTCTTGGCACGTCTCAGTTGGTTTCCGCAATGGGACACCCTGCACAAAATAATCAGGACATGGCCTTGATCCGAATGCAAGCTCACCACCAGGGCCGTATAGATTCCTCGATGGGAACGACTTTTAAAATTATTATTTTCAGGTGCAAGACACAACTTTCAAAATTCATGACGACGTCAAACTCACTGACGGATCTGCATCTCCATTGATCGGTAAGTTCTCTACCGACAACTATGGCCCCGGTGTCTTCGTCAGGGACAAAGGAATCCTTTGCCGATCCCTTAACACCGTATACACACATACTTTGTGCCTGTATAGCAAAAAAGATAGCGATGCGCACATTGGGCCTCAGTTCTTTCTTAGCCTTACCAATCTTTCAATCGTTTCTTCCTCGTGCTACTTTCTCCCAGAGTTTTATACAAATTATTTAATCCTGTCGATCGACTCTTCGTTGAAATGAATTCCTGGTTACCTGATCCGAGGACATGGTTGTCATTCGATCCAGAGGCCGGCTCGGTAAATATTAATATATCTATACTGAAATACGACAAGCGTCAGCCATCGTGAGTTTCTCGTTCTTCCAAGCGTCAAGAATAAATATCATTTCAAGAGTCAACTGTTAAAATAATTAAAGTTAAGTATCCATAACTCCGTTTATCAATCTCGTTTCGAGTGGTTCATTTACCTTAGCACGTGTAACATTAAGTGATGCCAGTTTAAAATTACGACTATAGTACGTCTTGCACAATACAAAGGGTCGAAGCCCACGTCCCAGAGAGAGAGAGACAAAGAGAGAGAGAGAGAGAGAGAGAGAGAGAGAGAGAGAGAGAGAGAGAGAGAGAGAGAGAGAGAGAGAG